>CM069549.1:39415000-39807500 GCA_035773235.1 Eospalax fontanierii | reverse complement strand
CAGAGGCAACCAGCATTGCTAATCAGACCAGTCTTCCTAAGTGACATCCCTCCATGGCTCCCTGCTGCCCTCAGACTAAGGCCCAAACTCTTGAACAAGGTTTAAAAGTTTCTCATAATCTGACCTCTAATTACCCTTCACCTTTACCTTTGGTCACATCCACTAAGAGTTCATCCAGAGGCCGTGCTAGCTATGCAAGCAGTAGCCCCTTGTCCAGAGAGTCCTCACTCATTCATCTCTTCTATTCCTCTAACCCCCTCCTTCGGGGTTCTGGGGTTCTGATCAGCAAGCAATTTTATGTATGTAATTTTCTCCTATAAGCTCTCTTCACCCTCTCTTCTGTGCTTTCATAACATCATATATTTATTCATATGCAGCCTCTTGTATCACTGTGTTAAAATAATAGGAAAATTTGTTAAGTTTTTCTACTCTCTAACATTTTGCATACAAAAAAATGTGGTTGGGGCTGAGAAAATGGCTCAGTCAGTAAGTGCTTGCTCTGCAAACATGGGAACCTGAGTTCAAACTTAGAGTTCCGTGGTAGAACATGCCTATAATCTCAACAATGGGGAGACAGAGACGGGGGATCCTTGATCTGTGCTAGCCAGCCAGCCTAGCTGAATTGACAAGTTTCAGATTCAGTGAGACACGCTATGGATCTCAAAATCAAAGTGGATACTGACTGAGACTGACCTCTGCCCCCCCCCCCACACACTTGACTGAGCAAATGTAGAGAAAATGCTGTGTTGACTACAAACCATTAAAATTCCCCTAACTATAAGCAATGGGATCTAACTCAAATGTTACCCCAACCAAGATGCTCCTTTTTAAAACCCCAAAACAAATAGCCAATCATGGCAGAGATATTCTTGGAATCTAGATCTCCTAATTCAATCCCTTCCTTTTCTTCCACAAAATGTTAAACACATTCAGGTTGTATGGTAACCTATTAATTTATTTTCATAGCAGGAGAATGGAAGGCAAATAAGCTGTAAGAGAAAAGAGACTTGAAAGAAAACTAATATTCAATGACAGGGTTCAAAAACATTAAACCATCTCTCCAGTACTATAGAATTTTTAACCAGCATATAAGAGTAATACAGGCTTGTCTGAATTAACTAAGGCTCTTATTTCTTCATTCTGTACTCATGTCAATCAAATACTTGTGCCCACTGGTGAACAGAAGGCACAATTATTAGCTGCAGAATGAAAAAGGAAATGTATTTTTCTTTAGAAACACTGATTTCATAGACTGACAGGATGATGCTGCATCAGAAACTCTGAAGACAGGGAAACCAGCAATCATCTTTCTGGTGAGAAAAAGGGCCAGTCTAATGTTCTTGAGAAGAGCTTGTGCAATAACCGCCAGAAGCCCAGATTCAATAAACTATCAACAAATTACAGTCCATCACTGACAGCTCACAGTGCGAGTCTCTTCACTTCTAATGAATTTTATACAGGTTTGTGCTTAAGATGTGCATTTTATGTTACTGATTCCAGATAAACATTGTATCACATCATTAAAAAAATGAACTTATGATTCAACTTTTAAGTAGTTTACCCTATGTATCACAGAAAAACTTGAGCATATATCTTCTGGGATTGTCCTTCCACCTCATAACTTGGGAAAATATCCATGACTGGAAGTATGTACCCAATGTTTTATGTGGTACAACAGGCTGTACTTTACAATAATGAGATCATTTGAACAAAAAATATGGTAAATCATAGAGGTTGGCATCATAAATTTAAAATGTAATGGTGTTCATCAAAGTTGAAGGGGAAGGGGCCAAGATACAGACACAACCTTTGATGAGAATATAAATGCAGGCTTTTACATTAAATTAACAATGGAATTCTACATACAGGAAAAAAATTATTTCAGTAGTCCACAAAATTTTCATACTTCCATCAAAAGAGGATGTTTCAAAACAATGTAAGTAGACACACTAGGAAATGCTCTGCTCAGACAGGCTGTTTGTGGGCAATACCCTGCTCCACTGCTCATCACTGTCTGGAACTAAGACTAACACCAATTTTTTTTTTTACCATCTAGCTCTAAACAATATGAAAAAGTAATAACAGTCAAAGGTCACTATTAGTCCTCAGATTGTTAGGCAGAAACTTCCTCAACCAATGGTTTACCATAGCTACCAATAAAAGCAAGACAGTGCACAAGGAGCCAAAGAAACTGAAAGGGGTGGGGGGCAACACAACACATGAACACACGACACAGAGCATGATCATCATTATTTTCCTCTTACCAACCCTAACCCCTTTTCCCCAAGTCAGGGGAGGAGAGAGGTGCTAACAGACAGTGAAACAAGAAAGTGGTCTAACCATTTCAAAAATGGAAGAGCTCTCAATTTATAATAAATTGTTTCTAAGTCAGATCAAAGATTTCATTCACAAACTTCAGAGGGACAAAAAGTAAAGTCTACCTTGGTGAGAACCATAAACAGCTACCCCATCCAAATTCATAAGCAGTAAACAAAGGATGGTACAGTTAGTTACGCTTTTTCACTTTTTAAAAAATGTATTTTATGTGCCTGTATGTGCTTAAGGAGATAATGACTATTTCATAATACCTATTTCAGATAAACAAACATTGCATTATGTCCTAAGAAATAAATCTCCAATTCAACTTTTTACCCTGTATTTCTAAATAAAACAATCCATCTTCTGAGACTGCCCTTCCATTTTATACATCAAGAAAAATATCTATGATTTATTAAAATAATTACTGCCTAGTTCTTCACCAAAATAGCAAAATTAAATATGATATGAGAAGCCCTGCCAGTCCCAGCTTTAGCAGCCAAATGCCGTGCAGCTCTACATGTTGCCTAATTATTCTGTAGTTGGCTTTTATAATGATACAGTGGTATTCCACACCTAACTAGGCTTCTGCAAAGTACCCTGAGATGATGCTATACTTCTACAAGCTGCAATGACACCATGGTTGATGCTAGTGATTACAAAGCTAAATTTCATGAACATGGCCATGCAGAGCTATAGCACTCACCCCAGGAGCAAAGAAACAAAATTCTGAGTTGAGGAGGATAAGAATTTCCTGGAAAATGTCCAAAGGCTGAACAACAACTATTTCCAAAGCACCTAATGAAACAAGCTAAAGACTACAGGTAAACAGCAAGAAAATACTGCCTTGGCAGAGCTGCTGGGGAAAACCATTTCCACTACTTCACAGGCTTCCCAAAGGAAGTCCTGAGTAACTAAGTATCAAAAAACAGATTAACTTCTTCCTCAAACATACCTAGTTCCTTTCAGGTCTTACTCAACTCAAAAATAAGAAAAATCCCCTAATGTAAAATCTCAGCAAAAAAGGACAAAGGGGGTCTGGAGAGATGGCCCAGTGGTTAAGGGTGCTTTCTGCTCAGCCATGAGCACCAGAGTTCAGTTTCTAGAACTCAAACTGGGTGGCATACAACCACCTGTAACTGAAGCTCCAAGAGATCCAATGCCTTCTTCTGTCCTCCAGAAGCACCCCGCCCCCATACGTATGCACATAAACTCACACAGATACACACATAAATAAAATGAATCTTTTTAAAAAAGAAAAAGAACAAATCGATGGATACATCTTTAGACACAATGAATCTAACAGTTATTCTCTAATATTTGTTAAAACTGAAATTTAACCATAACATATTGGACAGCAAATAGCTACCTGTTCACTTTAGAAAATGGCCTATGTGTAGGAGATGGCCACCCCACTTTCCCATGGCAGATGTTAGTAATCTATCATGGTCCTTAGCCTGTTGGGCTCAGACCGGACTTCAGATCTCCACAGAATACAGCATTCTAGGCAGCCACTACCAACCCACCAGCACTGGCATTTTTCCTCCCAGATTTGCATATTCCTCATTCTACTATGCTGAAGTTTCTTCAGTTCAGCTCTGCATACCTTCCGACATACTATACCAAAAGTCTGAACTGAGTCTGTAAAGAAAGCTACTTCATGACAATTTCAATTAACGTAAAACCACAAAAAGGCAATTTCATTTAAACAATAAAATAGCCATTTCTTTCTTTTTAATAAGGACAGAAAATATAACCACACATGTCAGTTTTCCTCTAGATATGGGCTATTCCAGTGAGACATACAATCAGCTCCATATAATAAATGTTTAAAAACAGAGCTTGGTTTTATTCAGCCCAAACACTCGGCCCAGTTCTAATCTACTCACTACCCTGTGACTCCAACAAGTGCTGGGCAGAATGCAGACACAAACACAGCTCCATCTGCTAATTAAAAATGGGCATGAAATTGTTAACAGGCATCTGCTGCATTGTTTGAAGCTAATGGGCAGAGACAAAGCTGAAATGGCTCTTCTAATGCAAACCCAGTGATTTCACTCATTTTCTATCTGGTACTTATGATTGTGGGGGGTTGGAAGCAGGGTGTTAAAATGGCTTATTATGCTCATTGAAAGATAAGTGAAATATCTTTCATATTCTAAAATTAATTCTAGAAAGGCAAGCAGCATTTTATACTGTGGGAGATAGCATTCCTGTAACTAAGTCAAATTAAACTTTTAATCTCAATTCAAATATCTAATTATCTCTAACACCATAAAAGAACAACAAATTTATGCAAGGTTTTTCAGCACATCAATGCTTTCACAATTCATCCACCTATCCATTCATTCATCCCGTTGCATAGTCACTTAAAATAGGCCTTGGAGATTTGAAAAGTGATTATGATTCCTGTCTTGGGAAACTCACAGACCCTGAAAGATAGATACAGATTGCCACACTCTATTACAGATGAATGAACTAAGGCCCTAGAAAAACATACTCACCACATAGGTAGGAAGAGGATGCAAGACAAACCCAGACCTGACTTTGCACCCACTGTGCCTCTTAACTCGCCACGCTATCTAACACCAAACATGAGCCATTCTGCCTCACCTACCTAGAAATGAAAATGATTTAGGATTTTGTTTTGTTTTGTTTTCTCATGAAAACATAAGTTCTGATTAAGGATCCACTGAAGTATTATAACCATCATTCATCTTTGATCATCCATCATGACTGAATGATTCGTTCACTTACTTTTTAACTGCTCATCAATTTGGGGGTTTTTTGTTTCCATTTTTGTTGTTTTTGTTTTGAGACAGGGTCTCACTATGTAGTCACTGACGGCCTGAAACTCACAATGTAGATCATGCTGGTCTTGCTCTCATAAAGATCAGACTGCCTCTTCCTCCTAAGTACTAAAATTAAAGGTGTGCACCCCACACCTGGCAAATCTGTGTTTTTATAAGGAAATTTCAGAGCATCTTGAATCCGTGGTTTTCCAATATCGCAAGGATAAAGCACCTGAGCAGCGGATGCTTCCTTAGAGAGTGGACTGCATGGCTGACCAGGGTCCATACCAACCCTCACTGCCTCCCATTCAGGACCCACTCCCTTTAATCTGCGGCTCCTACGTGACCCATTTGAATTTGCATCCTGACCCAGGCAGATAGCTAATCTTGTCCTCCATTCCCCTCTTCATTGTTCTCCAGTTATGTATACCTCAGAAGCTGAGTGGTCTCAGGACCACTGTCACAGACAGACTGACTCTACCTAAAATCCACTTCCCCATCTTGAACTCCCTTCTCATCCTACTATGATTTCCCTGTCCTGCAAAATGCTCCCAAGAACCAGTTCTGACACACAGGAAAGCTCATCTACAGCACAGAGCTCTACAAAAGCAGGCAGAGCAAGACCCACAGCCAGTCTCAGGCCATGCCAGCAAATCCCTAGTCTTTTCCATTCTGACTCCATGGTTCCTTGCAGATTCAGTTATATGAGTCAATTCAAAAATCAACCACTAAGTTTTTCCTGGTTCTCACAGACTAGACTTATTTCCCTCTAAAACAAATCCAAACCAATTCCAATTCCTCTCTGGTTCGCCCCCCTGCCCCCACAGTGGATCAAAACAACGTTGCTGTTGTTGCCAAGAGAACCTCTTCCCTGATTCCAGGGCCTGCAGCATGGCAGCTAGAGCTCTTTATTAGAGAACACTTACTATTAAGACAGATCCACATCCATATCAAGACACAGTTTCCCCATGTCTGCATTTATAGAAAGGCTTTTCTCATTGACTATAACAGTAAGGAGAGGAGTCTAACCATTTATCTTTCAGGACCATGTTCTACTTTGAGCCCAATGTTGCTATCAAAGCTATTTCTGAGATGGGAAGTCAACTGACAGCTTTGAGAGAACAAGGCTTGATGCACAAAATGTTCGATTTGAACATGGATGTTTGTTCATATTTTAGTTTGAGAAGTTGAAACCAAGGAAAACAACTTTGAAAATTAAAATCAACTTGCTCAACATCATCTGGATTACACTCAGCCAAATGTTGATATCATCTTGGATAAAAATGTAAATATGACAAGAGTTTGCTTTTCAGTAAATAAGTCTTGATTAAGGCTTTGAAATGATATCAACTGGGGCTGGAGAGATGGCTCAAAGGTTAAGCGCACTGGCTGGTCTTGCAGAAAAACCCAGGTTCAATTCCCAGCATCCATATGACAGCTAAGAACAGCTAACTCCAGTTCCAGGGAAATCCAATTTTCTTCTGACCTTTATGGACATTGCACAATACAGGTACACTTACATACATGCAAGCAACACACTCAAACATATACAATAAAAAAAATAATTTTTTAAAGTTGCTTTTTTTAAAAAAGAAATGATACCAACCAAAAACAGTTTTTAATTTTAAGCAAGGGTCAACAAACTTTTTCTACAAAGGACCAGTTAGTAAATATTTTTAACTTTGTGGGAGACATATGGTTTCTACTGTATGGTCTTCATTGTTTTATTTTTTAATGACCTCTAAAAATGTAAAAACAACTCATACACAAAAGAAGTTACAGTCCACATTTGGCCCATAGATTACACTGGGCTAACACTGACTGGAAAGAAAGCGAATCCCAGACAAACATGCAATGCTATAGAATACATTTAAAGGTATTCTAATGCCATTTAGCTTCAACAATTACCAGTGCACAGCTATTAAAAAGATTTCCTTAGATATTTCCCACGTGGAAGGAATGTTAGTGGCAGGGTATGCTACTATCTCTTAGCCCAAAGAGTACAGGTGTAGAAAGAAAGGGCAAAGTCTATGCGCTGAGTTATCCCAGCATAAAATCGTACAGGGCTCTGAGCCATTGTACAGTATCGACTTTTTCCCTTAACAGATATGGCTAATCAAAGTGGAAATACCTCAACTCCCCACATACAAAGACATATGTGCAAAATAGACTTTCTCCCTGGAAAATATGGTAATTTGAATTTATGGAGATGATCATGTTCAGTAGAAATAACGAAAAATAACAAAGACTTGGATTTGGAGTTTTACCAGAGGCTCTGCTATAATTGAAGACTTCTCATGTATTTGGTTAGGACAGGCATAAAGCAGATAATTTCTACAACTCTTTCTGGTGTCAGACAATGACTATACTAAATAATGAAACCACTCAGGAAATACCTAACAGGAAGAAGGGGGTAGGGCAAAGGAGAGACAGCAAGGGAAAGAAGCTTAGATGGCCCTGGCAGGAAGGCAAAGGCAGGTTACCTCTTTTTGTTTTACCAGCATCTTATTGAATACAGAACCATTTCAAGATGTCGGGATACCCTCATGTCAGTATTAAAATGCACTTGCATCCCATAGAAAAGATATATATAGTATCACCACTGCAGGTTGTCTTAATGTTATATTTTAAAGGTATTTAATGTTAATTATGATTATGCAGGAGGGGGTGGGAGCCAATCAAAATATTTTCAGTTTTTAAACATTTGAACTGAAAGGCTAGTTAGTTGGTCCTTAGGCATTAGGCCTATAATTTCAAGTGGATAAACATCGCTCCTTAAAGGTTAACAAATATTATCTGATTGGTATACTGGAAGGTTTCCAGTAAGCGGGAGAAAAGAAAATCTACCTTTCACCACTCCAAAGAACAGAAAAGAAAAAGGAAAAAAAGGAACTTGGAATGGCAATACCTCAGAGAAGTGAGAAGAAAGAGTCTGTGAGAATGTGGAATCAAAATGACTGTCTCCTTCACAACTAAGGACAGAAGCCCACCCAAAGTGTCTGAAGATGGAAGGTTTCCACTTTAAAAATTACTTCAACTTTGGAAATACAAAATTAAAACTTAAAGCATATCTTCATGGAAAAAAAACAGACACACATACACATCTACCAACACACATACACATAAATATCAGGGCTGAAGAAATGGATCTTTCCATTTCTAAGGTGTAGAACTTACAAAATTCGGTCAGGAGCATTACCGAAGACTTTGTCAAACCTAGTCACAGAAAAGCCCAGGAAGTTACACGCACAGGTACTTTAAAAATAAATCATGACAGTAACTAACTGTTATCTCAGTGACTTTAGATCACCCAGGGATAGAGTGTCTGGCTTAGGGGGAGAGTGACATGGCTGCTAGAAATGTGAACACTTCAAAACTATATTTTCGGTCATCAAGTCTGGGGAACTGTACAGATTGATGCAAACTTCACCTTACTTTTCAAGCATAATTTCAACTGCAAGGCATTAAGTTTTTAAGTATATAAATTCTTTGGCTGTCTGCTATCATTTCCTGTTGGAGATCAGGGGTTAAATAAGAGGCATGGGATTTCCCCTCCTCCAAATCAACTGAAGACACAGCTCACAAGTTTTTTTTTAACCACATTCATCCACAGAAAATATGAAGACCAAGTGTTCCCATCAGATTCACCAATGAATATCTATGTCCTACCCTAAATTGTTGAAGAACACTACTTTTCAGATTTTAATAGTTGAAATGCTACAAAGAAGCTCATTTCAATCGTTAAAAATAATTTACTAAGAAAGATTCTAATCCTTCAGAGTGAAATGCAATATACATATACATATAGATTTAGATATATGGAGGGTTGCTAGGGATTAAGTCCAAGGCCTTGTGCACATTAAGCACGTACTATATCACTGAGCTAGACTCCTAGTCCAGAAAAGTAATTTTTTGTTGTTTTCTAAAGACAGAATCTTATTGTCTCAAAAAACAACAAAACAAAACAAACAGAAACCTTATATTTTAAAGGGTAGCAAATACCCTTACAAGAAATGTGGGACAAAGGGGGAGACAAAGAAAACTAGCAAAACTATTACATGTGAGCAAAAGTTATCTAAGGAATTTTAACAACTATATCAGTGAGATTTTTTTTCTTTCTTTTTTATATTTTATTATCTTATCTGTATGAGTGTTTTCCCTGCACCCGTGTCATGCAATGTCCATGGAGGTCAGAAGAGGGTGTCAGATCCCCTGGAACTGGAGTTACAGATGGTTGTTAGCCACCATGTGAGTGCTGGGAATCAAACCTGGGTCCTCTGTAAGAGCAGTCAGTGCTCTTAACTGGTGAGCCATCTCTCCAGACCCTTTTTCTTTTTTAAAAAAGTGTGTGTGTGTGTGTGTGTGTGTGTGTGTCTGTGTGTCTGTGTGTCTGTGTGTCTGTGTCCATGTCCTGCATCAGGTATCAGACAAGACCAAAAGAGGGCACTAAATCCCCTAAAGCAAAAATTACAGGCAGTTAGGAGCCACCAGACATGTGTGCTGAGAGTTGAACTCAGGTCCTCTGAAAGAACAGCAGCAAGTGCTCTTAACTGCTGAGCCATCTCTCCAGTCCCAAGATTTAGTCACATTCAAGGCAAGAGGAAAGTTCTCAAGTCACATACAGAATGGACACAGGCCACCCACTCAACTTGTTAGAAACTGCCTTTTACTATCTGTACTGTGGTACATACTCAAAACTGAAAAAGAGTTACTTGGGATTTTGAGATTGGAAGCCAATGTCAAAAACTAGTGCCTTTAGTTGCTATACCAGCTCCCACCAAATCTCTTAGAAATATACTTGAGAGATGACATTTAAAATCTGCTTCCTCAGAAAAGAAAAAGTCCTACTCAAGACTGACTGCCAAGAACTTGCAACTCAAACTTCCCTAAGTACAGACATTGTAACACCCAGGAAGTTTCCATTCAATCTGTATGAAAGAGATCAGAATAAACCAATGAGAGCCTTTATCAATGCCTAAATTAAAAGGTGCTCTATACCTAAACACTTAAAGGGAGGGGGAATTTCCTCTAAAATACAAATATTTAAATATACTTATAAACCAACACACTAGCTCCTAGTTACTTCCCAAACCAGAAATTCATAGTGATATAGCTTGAAAGCCATTTGAAAGAAGCCTAAATAAGCTACAGAGGCCAGAAACATCACCCAGACACACCAAAAGTTTAAAACCAGTTTTGATTTGTTCTTCAATTTATAGTAAGTTACAGATTCTGTTCCCTGAACTCAATGCCTTTCACCACAAATGAAAGGACAGCTCCCAGTAAAGATGAGGAAGAAAAACAGCTCTTGAATCAATTAGATGTAAAGGGGAAATATATAGCATGTGGCTATTGATTTAACACATAATAATTAGAATCAAAGCAAACTATTCAGAGAGGTAGACAGAATTTAACATCAGTTACTTGGCACAGAAGTTACTAAACACTCAAGCCAAAGCATTTTAAAAGTTGAGATGTATTGCTTCTCAAGACAGGGTAGTAAAAGTGTGAACCATATTCTTCTGACCACATCACACCCCCCAAAGTTGCCAACCCCCTAGATGTTAAATCTACTAACGCTCAGAACAATTTAACACTCCATAGATATTCCATCATTAGTCACTTTGTTTTTCTCCTGTACTTGATCCAAAAGAAGAAAAAATGGAAGCTAGTGCTCTCAGTTACTGGGGAAAGTCCTGCGCCCCACGCTCTTCACTTCCTCCCTTTTCCATCGGCTGTCTTCTCTACTCAGCTCCTTTCCTACACACACTGCTTTTCCTTCTCCTTTCTAATCCACACCCAGCTCTCCTTTACTTTCTCCACCAAGCAGACTCACGCCGCCCGCTGGCCCCTGAATGCTTCTTCCACCTTCAATTTTCTTCTACATTTTCTCCAGACATCTCCGTGCAGACCCATAAGGTCAGTGTCCCTTCACCCTTCAACCCCGATCACTCTTTCATTCCGTTCATTTCCCTTCCGACTGCCTGGTCTCCTTTCTCTTATCCCCGGGGTCCTCTGTCCCTTTACTTCAAGTCTCTTAGTTCCTCATCCTTCATTTCCCCCTTCACCATTTCCCCTCCTGTGTGATTAAAATCCATGTTCGTTCCAGGACCCTCTTCTTCTCTCTTTCCACATGGTTTTCTGTGTTCCCCCCACTTTGCCCTTCTGAGATCCCTCCGGGTCCACGGCGGGCTCCTCGGATCGCCAACACGTCTAGTCCCTGTCGCTCTGGTTCCCTTCCCTCTGCACCCGAGCAGCTCCTCCGCCCCCAGCCCCGCGTCCCCGCCCGCCCCCTCCGCTCTTCCTCGCCCTCTCCCACAGCCCTGCCTCGCTGCGGCCCCCGGGTCCTCCTTCCCGGGCTCCCAAGCCCTCTCGTGCCCTCTCCCAGGCCCCTGGGTGTCCGCCCCCCGCGTCTCAGCCCCCGTCCCGGGCCGCGGTCGCTCCCTCACCGATGGTGGAGATGAAGGTGGTGTTGAAGGCGTCCTCTGAGAAGCGGAACAAGAGACAGGTCTTGCCTACGCCCGAGTCGCCGATCAGGAGCAGCTTGAAGAGATAATCGTAGGTCTTCGCCATCTTCTCGCTCCGGCCCTCTCTGACCGCCGAGAGCGAGGAGGCGGCAGAGAGAGGCGCGGAGGGGGGCCGCGGGCGAGGGGGCGTGCCCGCACAGCCGCCCGCGCCCCGCCCCGCCCCGCCCCTCGGAGGCCGCCGGCGCGCCCCGCCTGCACCGACCAATCCCCATGCGTTTCGTCATCACTACCCGCGCCGCGCGGCTCTATGGGACTTTTAGTTCCTTCGGACAGTTTCGGGCGTGCCTGACGCGGACTGTCCCGGAGCTTCTGCTCCGAGCGGCGGGCTGCGGTGCGCTAGGCGTTTCCACCCTGGCTGGGAGGCTTCGTTCGGACCTTCTCTCTCCGGACCGTGGCAACTTGACTTGACTGTTTCTTTGCTTGGCGGCTTTCAAATCCAAGACCTCAGACTCTGAGCCGGTAGTTCCAGCATGTCTTCCACCTGGACCCGGAGCAGCGAAGCTTTTTTTAGAGCTGCTGTGTGGCGCACGCACTCCGCGGATTATCTGCAGAGTATCATCCGCTTCTCCAATTCCTGCGCAGCTCTTAGGCCCCCCTCCCACAGCCCTTCAGTCACAGAGCTCAGAGTCATTACGTGCTGACTTGTCCCCCTTTCATGCTACTTGAACTCCACGCAGGCCACAGCCAAGTAAGATGAGTATTTTAGAGGATCCGCTACAACAGACCACTTTCCTCTCCCGCGGGAGGATGGGTTTTTGAAAAAAGTCTGGATAGGCCTGCGCTACAGTTATCTGCCTTATGAAATTCTCCAGCATCATCTGAGACGGGAACTTTAGTCATGGAAATTTAGAGTAAGATTTGAATTTAGTCTTGACTAAGCCACTTCACTGATGTGTGAAGTCTTACGGTCTCGGTACACCTCAGTTTTCTCATCTATAAAGCGGTTGTAAAACAAGCTACTTCATAGCGCCGTAGGGAAAATTAAGGACTGAATGTGAACGCACTTCGAAAGTCATAAGGCGCCTAGGAGTGTGGGTGTTAGTAGTGTTTATATTCCTCACCCCTCGGCAGCCTTTCAATTAATGAGTAGTGTTACAGGAAGGCAGGAAGTTTAACCCTTCCATTATTTATTGCCCTAGACTGTTTGCTTTGTGGGTGTATTGTTCAGTACTCTTTTATTTGCAAGTGGCAGAACCCCAAACAGATCAAGCTCCTGTGTCAGGTCACATAGACGAGGTTGCTAAGAGGACCAAGAGTTCCATCCTGTCAAAACTCTCTTGTCCCTTCTCTGCTCTATTTCCATTTTTAATTTACAATATATCAGATATCAAAAACTAATACACACAGCTATCTTAGTAAAAGTTCTTTAAACTCAATAACTTTCAAGAGGATAAAGGGGTCCTGAGACCAATCTGAGAGCCACTAGCACAGATATTTACCTTAGAATCAAGGAAATGCCTTCTAAAAGATAGAGGTAGTTAAGGGAAGCAGTGGACTTGACCATCAGTGCAATAAGAAAAAAACTTAGACAGTTATATTGAACAAGTTAGCAAGCTCTTCTAAGATATCTTGGATGCCTTCTCACTTAATATACACTGCCAGTGATATTATATTATTGGTTCTGCTATGGCAGAAAACTTAGATGGCCCTACTATTCTTCATTTTCTAGACAGACAGGTAAAATACATCAATACAGGGTCTCTCATTCACACTTACTGATCATACAGTATCCAGAGCTCAATTAATATCGTATTTCTAGAATGTGCTTTAGATCAAAGCTATAAAGAGGTCAAAATCATGGTTCTGAAGAGAGATTGAGCTCCCTTTGGAGAAGGAATTCTGCCCTCTGACATAGACTAAGCTTCTTTGCCTAAGTACTTAGGCAAGCCTCTGAACTTGGCTTCACCCAAGGTCTGAACAAGTGCAGATGACTCAGTTCTATTCTTTAGTCTTCATTTGTGAAATGAAAGGGAGAAAATCTTCAAGACTATTGGAACCTTTTTTTCTTTTAATTTTCAAAAATTTTATTCTGTATGGGTGTGTCTAATGGGGGAGGGGCTTATGCCATTGGGAGTGCACATGTGGAGGTCAAAGACAGCACTGTGGAATCATTTCTCTCCTTCCATGTTTATAAGGGTTCTTGAGATCAAACTCCAGTCTCCAGGCTTGCATGGCAAGTGCATTTACCTGTAGAGCCACCTCAATAGCCCTCTTCTTTCTTTTCAAGGGTATGTATCTACTGAACTTTCAGTCCCATGCCGCTACCTGTATGAATCAGGACATACTTATATAGCAAAGAACCTGAGTTCAAAGGAGAAGCTAGACTTAGGCAGTTTAAAGTCCCTAACTTTCCTTAGGGGAATTTTGTGAATTAATGGAATTTTTTTTAATTCCATCATATTTTCACTTCCTCAGCTTTTATCTACTACCAAGTATGTATAGTATTGGGACTTTCTAATTGGTAAGTTTGTGTACCACTGCTTGAACCAGTCAGGCATTTTGCTATATTGACACTATTTCAAGAAGAATCTGATACTTTATTTTTATGTTACTAATCCTAATATTTTATATATTGCTATATTATAGATCAGATGTATAGTGGCAGTAACTGGAGACCATGGATTCTAAGCATTTTGATCAATGGTCCCAGTATAAGTATATCTGTAGAGTAAGGGTACTGCAGGGAGCAGATTCCTGGTTGCCATTATTCTTTAGTTGGTATTAGAGAGTCTCCTCTAAAAAGTCACATTACAGTTCACTGAGGAAGCCATCTAAATCTGTAGTTCTTGCCAATTGCTCAAACCCATTACTGCAGAGCCTGAATCAACACATTCAGTTTGATTAAGAAATTTTTTGTTAGAACCTTCTGTACAGTTAATATTTTACATGAAATTTTGAATACTGACATCACAGTAGTTTTGTGACCCGAACAATCTTTCGTCCTGATTTTAGGAGGCTACTCTTCCCCCCAATGATGACTAAATCATGGTTCTTACTCTTCTAGTCATAGACATGGCACCTGACCCAGGCTGGGTCAATACGAGTTCTTTCTTGTGAACTTTCTAATGAATCATGTGATGCTATTGAAAGGATACCTGTCTAGTGTGAGGTCTGTGTATATGGCAGGTTGATTTGAATCAGGGCTTCAGTTCGAATCAGGGCTTCAGTTCATTTTCCTGTAGTCTCTCATTCCTGGCCACATCTATGCATACTTCATCTTTAGGCTGGCTTTCCTCAAGATAGTAAGCAAGACTAGTAAGACTGCCGTGTTATACAAGGGCATTACTACCTCCCATCGTGGTTATTCATTTGGGTTAACAAGGCCTACCCACCAAAAAATCCATAAACATTCTTGTGTCTGTATTCTCTATGTAAAATCTCAGCATAACTTAAGAATTTTTTGAAATGTGTGTGTTAGCGTGTCGGGGCAAGGCGCAGTGCATGTCACCATGCATGTGGAGGTCAGAGAATAACCTGTGGTGCCAGTCCTTGCCTTCTACCTTGTTTGAGACAGGGTCTCTCATTTACTGCTGCATATCCAGGTTCACTGACCAGCAAGCTTCTAGAGAGTCTCCGCTCTCTGCCTCCCCGTTTGTTAGTAGGCATGCTGGGGCTACACAGACATACTGCTGCTACTTCATCCAGCTTTAACTGTGTTCTGGGAATCCAAACTCTGCTCTTCATATTTGCATGACAAGTGGTTTATCCTCTGAGCCATCACCCCAGCCGAAGAAGTTTTAAACTCATTTAAGTTCCTCTATGACACTTGAGTATAAGAAATATCATCTTTCTCAGTTGCTTAAGTGAAACTAATTGTGGGTGAGACCTCTACTTGCCAAGGGCTGGCAAAGAAGGAATCAGCTACCATAGAGATTTGTTCTTCCTCTTGATGATACTCTACGAAAACCCAGGCATTTACATAGGCGTAGAATACTAGGGGCAAGCAGCCTCTGGCCATGAGTTTGCATCCCCAGTGTTGACGGCTTTTCCTAGCTACTCTTGGGTGCTGGCCCTCTGCCATTGGTTGAACACAGCTGTCTTGATAGGCTACAAAGATGTCCTTCATAGTGACTGTCCTCACTGACTGATGACTCAGCTGTGGAATAAGTTCCCTCTGTGTTATGGAATAATTTGTATAGTTCTTTGTCTTCTCCCTTCATACTTGGAACTCTCCTAGGAAAGAGTCTTTACTAATTTCTTGCATCCCCAGCAAGATACTTTATTCATAGAAGTTACTCAGATAAGTTTTCAAATAAATGAGTGTATGAATGAACATCGAGTCAGTCATGACAGTGGTATAGCTAATTAAAAAAAAAAAGCCTTTGGGACAGTTTGGTTTATTATTAGCTAAAAGACATACATACATTTAACTTTATTAGTTCTTTCTATTTATACTCCTCTTTGTATTTGTTGTTCATTCTGTAATTATACTATTCATTGGTGTGTTTAAGAAATCAGTTTGCATATATATTTTTTTTTCTAGTTTGCGAAGATCACATTGAAAGATAAATCCTTAAAAATACCAATCCCTTTGACACTTGTGTGTCATTTAAAGACATTCCATTTGTTTAGTGATATTCTACGGGTGTAATTCTATAATTATCCTCATCAGAGAGGAACAAGCTGTACTCTTCCACCCACTGATATTTCCTGAGCAATCACCAGGTTAATAATGTCTACTCAAACAAATATTCATTAAACTCACATTATGAAACCAACTCAGCAAGGCCACCTGGAGATCACAGAGAGATCTGTCATGTGGTACCTGGTATCAGTTTGTTCCCAGCCCAGCTAATTGAGGGCTGAGTGCACAAGTGGAAAGTGTGAGGAAGACATTTTGCAGGCATATTCTTTGGGGATCAAGAGTCCATTCTGATTGATTGGTTTTTAATTCAGATCACTGAGACACTCATTCTGATTGGGTATCCGTTTGGAATATCTGAGCATTCATTCTGATTGATCAGGCTTCTACCCTGATTGGTCAAATACTCATTCCAAACTTTGGCATATTATATATAAGATGTGACTTGAAGCCCCACTTCACCTGCCCCCCAGCAGTTCCAGGACAGACACCTTACCTTACATTATATATAATGCCACTGGATACAAATGTTAAGTAAAATCAGATAATATTTTAAAAACTAAAACATGAAACTACTATATCTACTTGCCTAGCAAGTCTCTAAGAAGCTAGCATCAAAGTCAGTGTGTTGTAGAGGGGATGGGAAAATATTATGTATCCCTTAGGCATGGGAAGCGGTCCCTAGAATATGGACAAGGCCAGTAACCAGATGAAGATAAAACTTGGAGGGGAGGCTAGTGATGGAGCTTTAGTCACCTACAGTAAGGACAGCCAGCCAGGTTGCAGTATTCTGGATGACTCCTTTTCTGGATAGGATCTAGCTCACAGAAAGGGGGGGGGGTGTGGCTTATCATACGTAGGACTTACTATTCTACTCCAAGACTGACTTAAGAAATCCATTCTAATTTCCTATTAAATTATTTCTGTGATAATATTTTTAACAATAAATTGTTAAAGTGTCATTTCTTTAATTAGCCTGAGTATTTCAATGTTACAGGATTTTAGTGTAAAGGAAATCATAATATGTTTTGAATAGAGCCTCTTATAGCTTTTAATTTATTATGATTATGATTATGATTATGTGTGTTAGCGCATGTGTGAAGGTCAGAGGACAACTTTCAGGAGTCAGTTCTTTCCTTCCACCTTGTTAGGGGGATGGAACTCAGGATGTCAGGCTTATATGGTGGGCACTTTTACACACTGAGCCGTCTTACCCCTTGTAAATTATTTTTTAAGGTATCTTTTCTTGGATTGTTAGGGAGTAAACCCAGGGCCTCAAGCATGATAGGCAAGTGTTTTGCCACTGAGCTATATCCCTAGCCTGAGAAAGTCATTTGATCCAAATTTAAATGGGATTTGACCCAATAGCAAAATGTAGGTGTATACCATAACGGGGGCAGGGTTGCTACAGTAGTAAAGAAAGGAATACTTTAGGACTTGAGTCATATACACATCTAGTGACAGGAAAGGCTTAATCAAGCAGCTCAGATGACATGTCTGAGACCCGGTTCCTCCCTCTTGGTTTCCTAATGCTTATTTCAACAGGCCAACCCCAAATCATATGGTTGCAAAATGTCTTCCTGTAACTCCTAGACCTCCTGCTTCTAGAGTGAAACAGAAGAATGTAAAGAAACCCCTTCCCCAAGGGTTCAAATCAGTGCTCTGAAACTGAGTCCTGTGGGTTTTGACTGCCCTTCCCTAAAATAATCAAGGGCCCAAGAGAATAGCCTAAATCAACTGACTTAAGCCACTGGAATTGGGTATTGAGTCAACATCACCCAACACGCAATTCTTTTAAATATGGAGAAGGCTGAGAAAGCCACAAATGCACATTATTTAAGCTGAAATCATAGGAACATTTGTGTCTAACTATGTCAACTGAAGGAATCATAGGGCTGAATACAGGAAAATTCTGTCTTGTCATTTTCTTTAGCAGATAGACTGAGAAGAAGGAAACATGGTCTCCCAGAGGAGAGTGTAGGTACTCTGAAGCCTTGGTTAACACAAGCCTTGGTTAGCACTGGGATGGCTGGTCTCTTTCCTACCCTAATTCAGCAAGCAACCAAGGTTAACATTTGGGTTAAATACTTTGACAGTCTTTAATGTATTTGCCAGGCTCTGACAAGACAGTCCTGAGACTTTGTCATGGAAAAGTGATAGAACTAAAACAACAGGTGGCCTCGTTTCTATTCTAACCCTGTGACCTTAGACAGAATGACTGTTCTGTGCCTGTTTCCTCATCTGGAAAATGAAATAGGAAGGTCAGGATTATATAATCCCTTTCCATCTGCTAAATCCTTTAGGCTCTTGAAATCAGGCTCTCTTAACAGGTAGCCTCAAGGCTGGGGACCTAACCTTTCAGATGCTGGTTTCCTTGGCCACTCAAACACCCTGGTGAATGAAAGGATCTGTCAGCTGCCTCAGAGGTCTTCTGGATCCCTGGACCTGGTTCAAGGAAAGGAGCTCAAAGCACTGAATTTCTTGTTCTAAGTACTGTTCAATTTACTGTTATAATTCAGTTATCAGTACTATCCCTTTTAAGGAGTGCAAGATTTCTTTCTGAAATGTCATTTATTAGATTGCTGAAGATTTATAGGGTTGCCAAACTATGGGGTTAAGGAGAAAAATTAAATTTTCTTTATATTTGGATCTAAAATCCCTACTTGGTATGGATAATCATTTGGGGAGGGGCAGGAGGGTGAACCTGAAACATAAACTTTCGTTCCTAATTAAACAGCAGCCAGGACTTATAATCAGGATCCCATTGGATTTCTCTAGAATCTATGATAAAAATGTGTCATCTTTTTCTGAAATTCCGTGCTCTCTCTGTTCAGAGAGAACAAAGGAGTTAATATGAGATCAAACCAACTCTGTTACTCATTTCTAAAAGACTTAGAATTATAAAATGTTAATAGCCACCTAACAGAATGCTAAGGAAATCCTCTGGGCCAGGATGAATACTCAGGTTTAGAAAAACTGCTAATGAAATCCCAATCACACAGTAATGTTCCACTTGTTACTTTCTGTAACCCAAGTAGCTATAAGGCCTAATTAACTTTTTGGGAGGGGAGTGTGGGTTATTACATCTTATTTCTGCAGTGAATGGCATCATTCAGGCTTAATATTCATTGAGGCTTTTATGAAACAGAGAGCTTTCCATATGTCTCAAGAGCAAAACATTTGTGTTTGCCATCTGCTACTCAAGAGCATTTGTGTAGAAAAAGAATGCAAATTGCCTGGTTCTTTAATTACTTTGGGAGTAGGCTATACTATAGTGGGACTGTGGGATAGCTGAATCACTGCTGAGAGAACACTGCTGTTTACTTAGCCACCGACTCTAACAAATTTTTGTTACAAGGAAATAGAATGAAAAGAAATAGAAGCCTAAAATTATTTGTGCCCTTTGTGCCTTTGTGTGTGTGTGTGTGTGTGTGTGTGTGTGTGTGTGTGTGTGTGTGTGTATGTGGAGGTCAGAGGTGGACAATGAGTATCTTCCCCAGTCATTGTCCACCTTGTTTTTTGAGACTCCACTTTTTTGGGGGGTTTCTCACTTGGCCTGAAACTCACCTGTTAGGTTACGTTGGCTGACCAGTAAGTCCAAGGGACCTATCTGTCTCTACGTCCCCAGTACTGGGAGTACAGGTGTGGGCCATTGTGCCTGGCCTTTTACATGGGTGCTGGGGCTTGAACTTGGGTCCTCATATGTGCATAGCAATCGTTTTACCCACTGAGCTATCTCCCCAGTCCCTGTCCCCTTTTAAATTTTATTTATTTTTATTTTATGTGTAAGAATGTATTGCCTACATATATGTGAGTGAACCCATGTCATGTAATGCCTGCAGAGGCCAGAATAGAGTGTCAGATTCCTCTGGAACTGGAGTTATGGATAGTTGTTAGCCACCATATGGGTGCTGGAACTCTAACCTGGATCCTCTGCATGAACAGTCAGTGATTTTAACCACTGAGCCATCTTTCCAGCCCCCTCCTCTGTCCTCTTTTAATTTGAGGCAAAGACCATGTGGAATGATATGTGAGAGTTTTTCAAGCTGTCATAAAATGGTGATATGTGGGAACTTGAGGTATATAGAGCTCAGTCAGTGAGTAAAGTATCTTTGGCCAAAGCATGAGGAATTAATGTAAAAGCCAGGTGCAGGCAGGACACACTTGTAGCCCTTGAATGGGAGGGTGGGGGCAGGTGAATATGAAATAGAATCCCTGGAACTCATTGTATAGCCAATCTAACCCAATTAGTGAGCTCTAGATTCACTGAAATACCCTGTCTCAAAAAATAAGATGGAGAGCAATAAAGGAAGACAGCTAATGTCAGTCTCCGGCCTCCTACTGCCTGTCTTCTGCAGAAAATGGTGTGGACCCTCAAACTGTGAGCCCAAGTAAACCCCTCTTCCTTAAATTGCTTTTGTCAGATATTTTGCAATAAGAAAAGTGACAGACACCTTAACCAAAAGCAGAAATTCTAGCACTTAGAGATCTCCTTCAGATTTCAATTCATTTCTAAATTTCTCCACAATTAGTTTTTCCTCCTTTGAGTTGTCAGAATACAAAAAGCAAGAAATAGACAAATGGAGTGGCCAGGTGTGGCCATTGACTGAGATTCCTGACAAGCCACCCGACTTCAGAGGGCCTCTGATCTCAAAGACAGTCTCCTTCAGCTGTTATTTCACCAGTAACTACAAAGATTGTTCCTTCCTTTGTTTCTGAAAGTGTGTACCTCAGTTACCAAATGAATCAGCAGATGTTAGCAGAAAGTTTTGTGGTCAAAGCCTTTTGAGAAATGCTGCTGTGATAGTGCTCTGTCAGACCAGACTCTCAGAACCTTTAATACATGGAGGTATATGGTAACTGTCCATCATATGCAGTAGGGTGTGGCATACCACACCTTTTTTTAATCTTTTGGAATCTATGTTCTGTAGAATATATGTTGAGAAACTTATTTCCTCTAAACCCTTCATTTGAGATACAAAGATACCAAACTGTAAAGTCCTACTGTCAAGATGAGAATCATGATGTTTACAGGAAACTGTCAGGAAGACAGCCAGAGTTCCTGACCCAGGACTTAGAACACATGCACCTGCCTCTGGGGTTCTCCTGAGTTCCAGGGTAGCAGGTCACCTGTACACCCACACAAGTCAACCAAAAGCTTGAGGGCCAAGAAATGGCTGTTTAGGTACTAAACTGAAATAAAAATCGCCACATATAGAAGCATATTTACTCAAAATTCCATCAGTCCAAAAAAATCTCAACATTGGGAACATGTGGCATGTATGTATGTGATATGTGTATATGCAATCGCATGCAGTGTGCATGTGCCTCTTCCTGAATTTTGCTCCATGTTGCAGCCAACTTGCCCTGGGGATCCCCTGTCTCTGCCTCCTGGTTTCTGGGATTATAGACAGGTCACCATGCCCACTCAACATTTATGTGGGTGTTAGGGATCCCCAGTCTCCACACTTGGGTTCCACCAACTCCCAAGCCCCAAACTTTAACTCTTCAATGAGCTCTTTGTATGCTGTGTTTTTGAGAAAAAGACTAATTTCAAGTAAACTAAGCTAACTCACTTTTTTTCTTCTGTGTTGCTCTGTATTTTGCACAAGTTATAAGATATGTCAGAGAGTCACATCATACCCAGGCTAAATTCCTACACTAGCATCTAAAGTGATATAAAATGATCTGCCTGATGAAATGTTATTAGAGATGAATTATTTAAATTTTTCAGGAGGGTGAATTATATTCACATTGTCTCCTTAATGATTAACACAGGACTTGGTATATATTAGATACAGAGTAATAAATGAGTTTGCATTAATTAGAAATTATAATCTTTTGAGTTTTATTAACAAAATTAAATTTTGGTAATAATACACCAGCAGTACTAATGCTATCCTACTTTATCAAAAATCTTAAGGATAGATCTTTAATCTGTTTAAGGTAGAGGACCATAAATTCTAGGTAATGCTTATAAATGCCGGCTATCTGACATGTTTCATTTTGACCTTCTGGTTTCATAAACACGTACTCTCTCTGATGTGGTGTTTCTTATGTGTAATAATAAACAGGATCATTTCTCTATTTACATTTAAATACACATAGACTTAAAACTGAAATGATTTAGTAGATACCAGGTCTTATCTTCCAGCCACTACAGAATTCCCCTTTCAACCATTTAGCTTGTATGTAAATATCCCCAGAGATAACACAGGTAGTAACCCTCAAGAAACGCCTGAACCTGAAGGGTCTTCTGAGTCATCAAAGAAGGATTAAAGCATGTGGCTAAAATATAGTTTGTGTTCTGGAGGCTGGAGAGTTTTCTCAGTGGTTAAGAACACTAGATGCTCTTCCAAAGGACCCAGGTTTGATTCCCAGCACCCACATGGCGGCTAACAACCATCTGTAACTCCAGTTCCAGAGGATCCCACACCCGTGCATGGCACAAGTGTATTTACATACATGCAGGAAATATACTTACATACATAAAACAGAAACAACAGAGAAAATATTTTTATACTAAAAATTTAAAAAGTATAATTTGTGTTCTTTTTTAATTTATTGTGTGTATGTATATGTGGATGCATGTATGTATGCATGTGCATAACAAGGTGAGAAGATGAGCTCCTTCCTTAGGTGCCTTCCAGTTTTTGTTTTAGGCACAGTCTCTCATTGGTCTGGAACTTCACCAGGTAGGCCAAGCTAGCTGGACAGTGAGCTCCAGAGATCCACCTGTCTCTGCCCCCCATCTTGTCATCACAGGTGTGTACCACCATGCCCAACTTCTGTGTGAGTACTGGAAATTAAATTTAGGTTCTCATGCTTGTAAAGCAAAGTGCTTTACCAACCGAACCATCTTGCCAGATTCTGTTTCTATATTTTTATTCATTTAATAAAACTTGTTGTTTTGTTACTGGACATGGTGTCCTTTAATCCAAGCAGAAGCAGATGGAACTCTGTAAATTAAAGGCCAGCCTGGACTACATAGCCAGTTCCAGGCCAGCTGGGGCTACAGGGAGATCCTGTTTCAAAAAGAAAGAAAAAAATCTTGTTTTTTGAGACAAAGTCACTATGTAACCCAAGCTGGCTTTAAAATCATCATCCTTCTGCCTCAGCTTCCCCAGCATTAGGATTATAGGCATGTGCCACCACACCTGTATATAATAAAACATTTTTCTTAGCACCTATAAAGTAACATATAAAGCAACTTGATAGGTACTGTAAGAAGAAAGATAAAATTGATATGTACTATCCCTTAAGAAGTCTGTGATCTTGGGATGATGGCTCAATAAATAAAAAGCTCTTGCTGTGAAAGCCTGACAACTTGAGTTTGAGTCCCAGAACTCACATAAAAAGCTGGATACAATGGCGTGCATCTGTAATCCCAGCACTCCTACATCAAGATAGGAAGTGAAGACCAGAGAAGGACAGATGCCCATGGGTCAGCTATCCTGGAGTACATGGTGCAGCAGTAAGGAACAAAAGAGACCTTCCCTCAAAAAACAAGGTGAAAGAGAGAACCAACTTTGAAAAAGTTGTCCTCTGACCTCCACATATGTGCTGTGGCACACACATGCTTGTACACTCACACACACACACACACACACACACACACACACACACTCTAAAATTTTTAAAGTTCAGGGACTAGAGAGATGGCTCAGTGGTTTTAAGAGTGCTTGCTGCTCTTGCAGAGGACCCAGTTTAAGTTCCCAGAACCCACATGGTGGCTCACAACCACCTGTAACTCTAGTTCCAGGGGATCCGATGCTCTCTCCTGGCTTCTGCACTGTACAAATACATGCAGGCAAAACAGCCACATACATAAAAAAATAAATCTTTTTTTTAAAGTCTGTGATGTAATAGGAGTGGCAAGTGTACTTGTGTAAATAAAGTGCCAGGTTAAATCATGAAATATTGCTTAATGCATTGATATGCTTGTTTATAGTTGTTTTAAAACTAGTTTATACTTCTTTCAAAACTCTTTAGAGTTAAGCAGATTGCCCAGTGTATTAGAATGTTCTATCTCCTAATTTTTCTGGATCAATGGAAAATGACCACACTTTTGGTTTTCAGAGCAGTTACCAGCATTATCTAGGAGCTATGCTTCTTCTTAAATGGTGGGTCAGGACCATCCCAGCATGGATTTGTTCCATGGAAGTAACTGACTTGAACAGAGTCATTTATTCTCGAATCATGGCATACTCAGTTTAGATGAATGAGTGAGGACAGTGAATCACAATGATGCCAGGAAGCTGTAACTGCTGGGGAGAACTGTGCAAGCTTCCAAGAAGTTGGATACTTATGAAGGCCACAGCACAGTAGCAGACAGGCAAGACTATCAAATGACAGCAAGAAATAGGGTCTTTCTGTATACACAAACTGTCTCTAGCTCTGTAGAGTGACTCAGCCTGAGCAGATAGTGATTTGTGGGGAGGAGGGAAGAGGAGGAGGATCTGTCCACATCCAAGAAATAACCATGACCTGAAAGTATGTATCAACTCTTTTTTTTCTGATTTAGGCTGCATTTTAACATCATTTAATTTTTTAAATTTATTTTTATGTGTATGAGTGTTATGCCTGCATAATATATACCATCACTTAAGAAGTTTGTGGTCTGGAGCTGGAAAGGTGGCTCAATAGTTTTAAAGCTCTTGCTGTGCAAGCCTGACAACTTGAGTTTGAGTCCCAGAATGTTTATATGTTGTAGGTGCTAAGAAAAATGTTTTATTATAAACATGCCTATAATGCTAATGCTGGAAAGGCTGAGACAGGAAAACGGTGGTTTTAAAGTAAGCCTGGGTTACATAGTAAGACTGTCTCAAAAATATAAGTGCACCCATATCATGCAATACCCAGAGGGGCCAGAAGAGGGTGTTGGATCCTCTGGAACTGGATTTACAGACAGTTGTCAGGTACCATGTGGGTGCTAGGATTTGAATCCAGGTCTTCTACAAGAGCAGCTAGTGTTCTTAAACACCGAACCATCTCTCCAGCCCTTTTTACTATCATTTTAATGGCAATAATTTTTTTGTTTTGTTCTTTTGTGATACAAGGTCTTGTGAAGCCCAGGCTGGCTTCAAACTAATATGTAGCCAAGGATAACCTCTGATCTTCCTGCTTCTACCTCCCAAGTGCTAAGAATATAGGCTTGTGCCACTAGGCTCAGGTTATGCAGTGCTGGGGACCAAATCTAGGGCTTTATGTAGGCTAGGCAAGCACTCTACCAATGAAACTACAACCCTAACCCCCTAAAAGCAAGATTTAAAGGAGATTAATTTCTAGAACTAACCTCTAAAATAATTAAGGAAGTGTACCCCTTCTATACTGGCAATATTATGAGAGAAGGCTGGACAAAGGCCCTTGCCCGAGCCATGACCCTGTAATTCTCTATTAGCAGATCCAAATACACACAATAGCAACAAATTAGCATCAAAATTCATACCTTACACATCTTTTACCTTGAGAATTTGATAAGAATCATGTGAACATAAGCCCAGATATTAAATGTTGTAAGCCAGGCATGGTAGTCCATACCTGTAATCCCAGCACTCAGGAGATGAAGGCAAGGAGGATCAGGAGTTCCAGGCTAGTCTGGGCTAAACAGCAAGTTCAAGGCCAGCATGGCTACATGGTAGTCTATCTTTAAAAACAAAATTGAGTCATGAATTAAAAATAAGAAAGTTCATAATTCAAACCTCTTTGCATCTCAGGCAAGGACTTGGATCATGACCCTGATTCTGTGGAAAATGAGAAGTATGTATTGTTCTATGCCTTCTTTTAACCTTGGCTGATCCAAGGACAGCCCCCGATCCCAACACACATACACAAAGAGCAATGTAACCATGTCCAGTTGCCTGGGATAGCTTGCTGCTTTTCCTCCTTCTTGGGCCATTCTGGAGAAAGAGCATTATAGTGACTCCCACCCTACCAGGATCAACATCTAGACGAAGCTGTGCCCAACCTTTTGATACCGTTACACTAAATGGTCATCTACAAAACTCATTCTCAGAGAACCACACAGTCAAGTTAACAAAAAAACACAGTCTCATATTCTAAGTATGTTTACAATTTTGCATTGGAGCCAGTTCATAGCTATTCTGGGTTGTGGATTGGACATGAATAAGTAATATCTGGTTTTTATAAGAGCTCAAGTTTTCCATGAAATAGTTAATCTTGGGACTTACTCATTTGGTTTCTGGCCTGTATATCTACTTTAACCTTTTTAAAATTGATTTTTATTTTATGTGTATGAATGTTTTGCATCTGTGTGTGTATGTGCACATGTGTTGTGTAAAGCCCATGGAGGCCAGAAGAGGGCATCAGATCCCCTGGAACAGGAGTTACGGACTGTTGTTAGCCACCCTGTGTGAGTGCTAGGAATCGAACCAGGGTCCTCTGCAAGAGCAGCTAGTGCTCTTAACCACTGAGCCATCTCTCCAGACCCCTATATATCTACTTTACGTCATACATACTTCCTTGGTTAAAGGCAGCTGATAAAATACTTGAAGCGTCCTGTGCCTGTGCTTTTGGGTTTTATAGTAGAGGTAGTGTCTGTTATGGTTTGAATATTAACTATTCCCCCCAACTCATGTGTTGAAAGCAAATGCTTAGTCTTCAGCTGATGGTGCTGTTTTGGGAGGTTTTTGAAACTTAAGCAAGGAGAGCCTTCCCTAGAGGAAGTAGGTGACAGGTACATGCCTAGTCTCTGCTTCCTATTTACCATGAAGTGAATTATAAACTCCAGCTGCCATGTTGTTATGCCCAAGCAGATGGGACCAAGAATCTGTGGACTGAGCCCTCTGAAACCATGAACCAAAATGAATTCTTTCTTCATTAAGTTGTTCTCTCAGGTTTTTAGTCATAGCAACAAGAAGTATCCATATCTGTGAAGAAAGACTCTAGCATTTATTATATTGACAGGTTCAATTTATTCTCAGGTCTTGGCAAGAGGGACCCTCCTCTGAGCCTACTGTTGGTTTGCCCTCTTTTGGTTATATAAGGATTCTACTAAGTGAGCTTTATCCCTAGTCCCTGATTTTGAGAATTTTAGTAGTCATCTCTCAATGTCTGTGGTGGGGAGCAGTTCCTGGGCTGTGGATGCTTAAATTTCTCATAAAAAAATGGCACAGTATTTGCATAATCTACATACTTCCTTGAGTATGCTTTCATTCATTTCTAGATTACTTACATGTAATACAATGGGAATGATTTATAAGTGTTGGCATATTATATTGTTCAAAGAACAATGACCAGAAGAAAGTCTGCACATGTTCAGTACAGGTGTGATTTTTATATGTGCTTCGTTGAATCTGCAGCTGTGTAGCCCACAGACATGGAGGGACAGCTATAAAGGATCTGGTAATGACATAAAAGTGTGGGTGGTTGGCAGGCCGATCAGGTCCCAACATCCTGCTCAACAGGAGAAACTTGGAGGAGTGTGTGTTTAGTATTTACCTAGAACCAGAAAACATGGCTCTTTTCAAGCAGTTCAAGCCTCACAGTGATGATGCTCTGGACTGCATTGCTGTCACCCTGCCAAGCTCCTCTTCCCAGCCGACTTTCTTAAGCTGCTTGGAGTTAAGCACTGAGCACTTTGAAGGCTTCCTGGCAAAAAAGAATAAACTAGAAAAGGAATGGGCCAGACTTCCTGGATTGAATACCACTTCAGCAAGTCCCTAAGCCTTTCTATCTGTGTTGTCAGCTGTAAAATGAGCAGACTAATGCAGTCCTGCTTCGGAGGGCAACGAGTGGCAGGTTTAATTAATGATGATTGTGATGGGCTTTGTAATGTAAAACTGTCTATAAATGAAAAGGAGCACTAGAGCTTTTTTACCCCAAGTCCACTGAGTTTGGAGTGTATCCTGCCTTACAGCTGCCACAATTAAGCTCTCAAGAACTGTTCACAGTGGTACATTTCCCAAATAGAAAGCAGTGCTTGGTAATGGAGTAGAGACACAAACATGAAACCAGTGTATGTCTCAGATGTCTGGCTGGCAGGCAGCACTAAGATCCACTGGGCCCAGCTAGTGGCAGGTGATAGACTACTTTTCACAATCAACAAAGAACAGCATACATCCATTTATTCTTGAGACTGTTCTAGAAAGATCCTTGAGATCTAAAGTGTCACAATAAGGAAGAGAGTGATCTGGAAAGACCTCTGCAGTAGTTCCTACCATCTCTGCCTTGTTTTGCCAGCAGACTGTTCATATTGACAATGTATTCTTTAGGGACGGCTCTGTGGACTAGGACATACAACAAGGATCAGGGTCTGTATTCCTTACTTTTTTGTTACTCTGATAAAACACTGACCAAACCAACTTGTGGAATAAAGAGTTTATTTCAATACAGTCCTTCATCAAGGGAAACTAGGGCAGGAGCTCAAGCAGGAACTTCGAGGCAGGAACTGAAACAGAGACCATGGAGAAATGCTGCTTACTGGCCTGCTTTCTTATATAACCCAGGACCACCTGCCCAGGGGTGGCATCACCCACAGTGGACTGGGCCCTCCCATATTATACATCAATCGAGAAAATGCCTTACAAACAAGCCCACAGGCTAATCCCATAAAAGAAATTCCCCAGCTGAGGCTTCCTCTTCCTAGGTGTGTCAAGTTGAGGACCGAAGCCAACATAACAGGGCCCTCTAGCATCCATCCTCTATGTCTTACTTCGAGAGGTTTCATTTTACAGCACATTTAAAAGACATGGCTATAAGATTTACTGGAAGTCCTACTGGTTCTGCTGAGAATTCTACAGGGAATTGTTCACTACTTTGAACATCATGGGTTTTTTGTCTCTTACACACAGTTTATCTAACAATAAGCATTTGCAGTAAATTGTAACTTTCACATACTTACTGGGTTTATGGTTTGGATAGTGTCTCCAAAGGCTTAAGTGCTGAAGGATCACTCCCCAGCAGGAGATGTTATTCGAGAACTGAATGGATCATGGCAGTGCTAAGGTCAATGGATTTATCAATCGATGATTTCGTAGCTGAATGGGCAGATAGGCGGTGGGGCCTAGCTGGAATAAGTAGGCCGTTGGGCATGCCTTTACCCCACCACATCTGTGCTTCTTGGCTGCCATGAAATGAGCACCCTTCTCTATAATACTCTCCTGACACCATGATGTTATTTCTCAACACAGGCATAAAACAGTAGAGCCCGCTGACTGAACTGAAACCTCAGAAATCATGAGCCAAAATAAATCTTTCCCCCTTTAAGTTATTTTTGCCCAGTATTTTGCCAGTGCTAAAAATCTAACTTAACACAGTGGAGTTGGTCTCTCCTTCCCTTAATCTCTCTACTGTTTTAAGGTGGCATGTCATATTAGTGTCATGTTATAAATACGTTTGCACTGCCTCTTCCTTGATATTAGATGACCTTGAGCTCCCTGGAAACCTCAAGAAGGTCTTAATCATTTTTATGCCATCACCAACACTAGCACTAGCATCTTCTTTATAATGCACAGAAAGTGAGAGAGAGATATGCAATAAGTGATAGAAATTACAGAAAAGCCTAATGTCTGCTAAGAAGCTATATTTTCAACTGTAAAAACATTTTGGTTGGAAGATTTCAATGCAATATTATAATGGTTAAGATCAAAAACTTTCAGCTTCAGCCAACTCAGATCTATGTCTGGGTTCTGCAAGTTACCATTCCTGAAAGCTTGAGAGGGTACTTAACTATCAGATTCCTCATCTTTAAAATAGAGAGAAATAGTATTGTTTACCTCATGGGGTTGTTGTAAAGATTTATGAACTTGGGATGTAACTCAGTTATAGAATGCTTGCCTAGCATGAGCAAAGCTCTAAGATCAATCCCTAGCACTACATAAACCAGGCATGGTGGTGCATATTTGTAATCCCATTACTTGAGAGGTAGAGGCAAGAACATCAAGAAAGTCATCCTCATCTGCACAGGCTCGAGGTGGGCTACAGGACACCCTATGCAAAAAAAAATATTAAATGAGACAGTCTGTATGAAATAACATAGGAGGCTAGAGAGATGGCTCAGTGGTTAAGAGCTCTGGCTGCTCTATCAGAGGACCCATATTCAATTCCCAGCACCCATATGGTAGCTAACAACTGTCTGTAACTCCAGTTGGAGAGAAATCTGACACCCTCTTCTGACCTCTGAGGGCATTGCACAACACAGGTGCAACATGTAAGCAATACACTCTACACATAAAATAAAAATAAGAGATAAAATATTTTTTTAAAAAAGAAATGACATAGTACCTGGCACAAAACAGGATCTCTTCTTCCTCCTCTTCCTTCTTCTTCTATTCCTCCTCTTCTTCCTCTTCCTCCTCATCTTCTTCGTCTTCCTCCTCCTCCTCCCCCTCTTTCTCTTCATCATCAACTGCAAATTGAAGGGGAAGGAGTTTCATTTGCTCTCAGAGCCTAGAAGTGTAGCCTTCAGATTTACCAACCTGCCCATAGTTCTCTTAATGCCATTTTATAAATCTGGAGCAGCAATCCATTCAGATCAGAATCTCCAAGTTTTCTGCTTCTCACCCCTAATTTCAGATCTTACTCCCTGGCCACTCCAAGTACAAATAAAGCAGTTCTCACTTAAATATAATGTGAGAGCTGTTTTAAAGGGGCTATTTGCAAATGAATTGCTTGTACATTATGCATAGCACTTTTTGTTGATCCTGAAACATATTGTCAGGGGCTGGGGAGATGGCTCAGCAGTTAAGAGCACTGGTTACTTTTGCAGAGGACCCAGGTTCAATTCCCGGCACCCACATGGTGGCTAACAACAATCCGTAACTCCAGTTCTAGGGGAATTCAACGCCCTTGTCTGACCTCTGCAGGAATTGCATAACATGGGTGCACCTACATGCAGGCAATCCAGTCATACACATACACTATAAAAATAGTTAAATAAAAGCTGGGTGTGGTGGCACATGCCTTTAATCCAAGCACTTGGGAGGTAGAGGCAGCCTCTATTGAATTCAAGGCCAGCCTGGTTTACATAGTAAGTTCGAGGTAAACCTCAGCTACAGGGAGACCCTGTCTCAAAAAGACCAAAAACAGTGAATTGAAAAAAAAAAAAAAAAAAACATATGTAGCTCTTGTCAACTGAGTCCCAATGTGTTTGATATGTCTTTGGTTTAAGTTGTTTCTTCTCTCAATGCTTCAGTTCCAGATTTGATTATTCCATGTGAAAACATGGTTTTTGTTGGTAGGCATTTATTACGAGTTTGCTGAGGTTTACTGAAAAAAGGTTTAGCATTAACAGACTATATCCAGTTACTGTTCTCTGTTCAGGGAGAAGCAGCTCAGCAATTAGGTGGCCTGAAGAGGAGGATGTAGAGCCACCAGCTGACAGCAGTGACAGCAGGAAGAAGGCACCTTTGGGTTTCCCACTCAGTCTTTGACCCCTTTCCTGAGCCTCTCCACAAGGGACACTGTCAACCCAGGTGTCCCTGCTGCCCTAGCCACAGATGCTTGGGGTAGGCACTTGAGCCCCAGGCTGAGGCAATGATTCTCTCTCCAGCCCATTTGGAACTGGGACACAGCACTCTGGTCAGTCACAATTGGCCTCCGAAGTAGGACAGCCCCTAACAGGGAAAGAGTGAAGCAGTTTTCAGCGTGTGTGCTCGGAAGTAGAGGAAAGGGGGCTTTGAAGAGAGGCGACCAAAGCAGCATGTGGGAGGAGAGATGAGAAACTAGGTTGCCCAGAGAGGAAAGAAGATCTGTTCCCAGTGGCCTCTCAGGACTCTGTTCCCACTCCCACAGGGCCTGGCCCTGGCGACCAGTCCAGTACTCAGCCCATTTCAGCTCAGGCAAGTGTGAGAGGCCTCTGTTACTTGAAACCCAAGGAGCCAGGGCTAAACCCATGGGCAGGAAAGAAGAGGGGCCAAGACAAGGATCTGCCCTTTGTTGCCCACTCTGGTGGCTTCATCCCACTGCCTGCTAGTGACGGGCACACAGGTAATTTCTTCCGATAAGATTACAGGCACAGATTCATGGCTAGCCTGAAACAATGTTCTCTGTCATTTCCTGATACATTCTCTTGAACAGAGGGAATTTTGTCTAGCCTGGAATTTTTCTACAGGTTTCTATGTACCTGCAGATGTCATTGGTCATGTATGTTGCAGAAACAAAGTAAAACAAAACAACAAACAGAATAGGCCATATCTCTCCAATTTCACTAACAATTGGTCAAGTCTGTGGGCCAGGAATCTGACACTGATCTGTAGGTGTGGCCTTGCCCCAGATTTAGAGGCAAATATTGTCTAGCTAAAGGCTCTAAGGAATCCTATTTCAGTAGTTTGAGAAACACAGGTTATCCCATGACTTGGTCTGTTCTAATCAAAAGTGTGGGTTCTGACTTTTGGGTTTCTGTTTTCATGCTGAGAGTCTCAGCTCTGATCACAGAGAACCTGAATCTTTGATGACTCAGTCTTTAGCCCCTACCTCTACAACCCAACCAAGGCCCTATATCTTTCAAAATTAGTACGTTAGGTCTGGAGAGATGGCTCAGCAGTGACTGCTCTGGCAGAGGAGCAGAATTCAGTTCCCAACATCCATGTTGGGTGACTCACAACCACTTGTAACTCCAGCTCTAGGGGCTTCTGGCACCTGCAAGCCCATACACAAACACAGACACACAAATAAAAATAAAATATACAAACAGTATTCTAACTTGCTTATACCTGTTATCTCCAAGCAATGCATCTGAAACACAAAGAAAACAGAATTTTCTCTCTGCTCCTGTCCTGCCCGACCCACCACCTGGGCCACTCACACAACCCTTTCCAGCGTCTACCCACTGTTCCATCTTTACGTCATCACTGCCAGTATTTCTATGTACTTTCTTATGGGAGGCCATTTATCACTGTCTAGATCTTTTTAACGGTGGTGTTCTGTAAACTACTGTATCAGTTGTTATTACTCTAAGGGTTCATGGGGTCCTACAGAGCTCCTCCCACTGATGTCCTCTGGGTATCAGATACAATGCCTAGCATTTGGCAGGATGACACTGGCAATATGAGTACAACAGTGGAATGAACTGGGAGTGTGGGCGTTGGCCTAGATCTTCAGGGCGCTACTTCAAATCCTTGTCCCTCTACTTGGACAGCTTTCCTTCTTTATTTGTTTAAATTTATTTGTGTGTGTGTGTGTGTGTGTGTGTGTGTGTGTGTGTAGCACACATGTGGCAGTCAGAACACAACCTTAGGAGTCAGTTCTCTCCTTCCACCATCTGGGTCCCAGAGATTGGTACTTGGGTTTTTAGGCTCAGCAGCAGGCACCTTAACCTACTGGTCTATCTCACCAGCTGTAATTATATTACTGTTTGAATGAAGGTCTTCTATAGCCAAGGTTGGTCTCAGACTTGTTATATAGCAGCTGCTGACACTCCTGTCGCCACCTTGCAGTGTTGGGAGTAGGCATGCACCACTACAGTGTAGGCATGCACCACTACATCTAGCTTGTTTGTTTTTCTGAGATGGGGTCTTGTTATATATACAAACTCCAGGTTTGTATGGAGCTTACTATAGAGCCCAGGTCAGCCTCAAACTTTAGGTCTTCCTGCCTCAACTTGCTGAGTACTAGGACTAGAAGTATCTGCCATCATACCCTAGTTTGAATGAGTTTCTTAATTTCTCTAGAATCCCAACGATTATTGAAAAGATCACACAAGACAAAATGCCTGAGAAAAGTATTTTGAGATAGGGTCTCATGTGTAAATATAGTAGATAGTCAATAAAACACACCTGTTTTTCCTACACTTAGTTAGTTAACAGCATTACTGAGAAGTAATTCACACACCAGACAATTTGCCAACTTTAATTGTGGTGTAATCCAATAGCATTTGGTATATTAGTAAATATTTTAATTTAAAATATTTTAATTACTTTTCTTTCTTTCTTTCTTTCATTTTTGAGACAGGGTCTCCCTTTAGTCCCACCTGACCTGAACTCGCTAGGTAGACCAATCTGGCCTTGAACTCTCCACCTGCCTCTGCTTCCCAAGTGCTAGGATTAAAGGCATTTAATTATTTACATTTCTTAAAATGCAATGATAGCATGAAAGATGTGAGATTTAATTGTGTGTATATGTTTCTATATGTGTTGTATGTGCGTATGGGCTGTGTGTGCACTCTCTATATGCACATGGAAGCCAGAGGAGGATGTGGAATGTCTTGCTCTATTCTCTAATGTATTCCTTTGAGCCAGGGCCTCTCACTGAACATGGAGCTAGGCTGGAGGCCGGGAAGCTCCAGAGATTCTCCTGTCTCTGTCTTCTTCCTGCCTCCCATCAGCACTAGGGTCATGGGCTGCCATGCCAAGCTTTTTACACAGGTGTTGCGGATTTGAACTCAGATCTTCATGCTTACATAGCAAGTACTCTTACTGCTGAGCCATCTCCTAGATATGAGGTTTAATAACAGTGAATTTTAATATTTTAGCCAGCTATGTGTTATGTAAATCAATAGTACCATGCTATTTATTGCTTTGGCAAAACAGTTTATATAATATTGGGCTGTGCTGATACATATGTGGTGATCAGAACAGGACAGGGATGGTTCTATTATTCTGAGCTGCAGCCCCACTCACCCAGGTGCTAAGGGCTGAATCTAGAGCTTTGTGCACACTAGACACACAATGTATCACTTAGTTATAGCTCTGTCTCTTGCAAATCTTTAATTTTGAGACTGGTCTCAAAGTTACACAGGCTGGCCCTGAATGCACTCTGTATCTAGGCAGGCTATCATCCTACCTCAGCCTCCTGAGCAGCTAGTATTATAGGCTCGTGCCACTAAGACCCATCACTGGCACAGATATTTAGAGAAATGAGAAACTGAGAATAATGTTTGCAGGAGGCAGTGATGTCTACCTGGAGAAACCAAGCCTAAGAGGAGACGAAGCACCTTCTCCAGTCAGCTCAGACTTGGGTAAGAACCGTAGTAGGTAAATTTAAGTTAAGCAAGCAGATCCTACATGGTTTCATGGTAGAGCTATTGACTACTATGTATGGGGCCCTGAGTTCCATCCCTGGTATTGCAGGGGAAGTGGGCAGAGGGAAGATGGGAGGGAGGGAGGGAGGGAGGGAGGAAGAGAAGGAAAGAGAGAGAGAGAGAATAAGAATCTCAATAAGGTACAAGGTAACAAATTATAAATTGAAGTGGCTTGTCTCTTCCTAGTCTGAAATTCGAAGTGTATTGTACGATTGCCCAGTCGGAAGGCATGTTTTGGTCTGTTGTGCCACCATGCCCTGCCAAATTAAACATTTTTTTAAAGAAAGGAAAAGAGAGGAAGGGAAAGGGTGGTGCACACCTTCAATCCCAGGATTTGGGAGACAGAGGCAGGTGTAAATCCTGTAAATTCAAGGCTAGCCTGGTCTATGTAGTGAGTTCCAAGCTAGCTGGGGCTACAGGGAGACCCTGTCTCAAAAAAGACAAAAAAAAAATGTTTACTTTTTTGAGAAACTCACAGAGATCACGGTTCCTCTACCTCCCTAGTGCTGGGATTAAAGGTGTGCACCACCATCCCCTTCCCCTCCCCTCCTTCTGTAAGATGTCACTGAAAAGGAACCCCCCAGCAGTTCCAGGACATCTGTAGAAGGGACTGATAGACAACCTTGGTGACTTCAGCTTAACTTCCAGAATTCACAAGCAGTGAAAAGGGACTGGCTGCAGCTCCTTAACACCCATAAGAGAAGCTTCCTGACAAGCTACACTTCCTGGTTTTTGTTAATTACCTTCTCCCCCTTTTAAAGATGCCAATGAAAAGCAGCAAAGGGGCTAGCTTCTCCACCCCCCAGCACTCGCCCACACAGCCTGGCGGCTAGCCCCATGCCCTTAATAAACTGGTCCTGTGACCTATGCCGGAATCTCTCGTTTGTTTCTGTGGGTCTCACTCTGAACCAAACCCGAACCCAAACCTTACACCTTCCTTCTTTCTTTTTCTTTTGCAGTCCAAGGATCAAACCCAGAGCTCCACATGCACTAGGCAGGTGCTCTACTGCTGAGCTACATGTAGGATCTACTGCTGAGCTACATGTAGGAGCACACCTGTTCCCTGCTTATTGATCAGAGAATTGAGAAGGAGAAGTCCCAAAGTGTTGGCATGGACATCTCCTTTGAAGCTCTTGTGATAACAGAATGTTCTAAAAGTAGGCCTGGGCATCACTTGATCAAGAGATTGTGTTCATCTCTTCCCAGCGCTCTGTGAAATGATTTCACTTCAGTACATATGGAATATTAACACTACAGAAATTAGCAAACACTATAGATCAGCACATGATCAACTAGAGTTAACTGAGATGGTTTCTTTTTGGCTTCCTCATACCAATTATACTAATAAACTTCAATTTGCACCTGAAATGTGTTACTTGGTTATTATACATTTAGCTTTCAGTAAACTAAAAATTCAGTTCTTCTCTTTCCTGAATTTATATTTGAATTATCTTTTAAATTATGATATTAATGAATGCCTTTTGTTGAGTGCTGATGTCACATGTCTTTTCTGCAATATGAGTGAATAGTGAAACTGAAACTCAGACATGTCTTGTTACTCATACAGCTAATAAGTGGCAGAGCGTAGACTCAAGCCACTTCCTTCTTACTAAAAACCTAATATCTTTTGCTTTTATGAGCTCAGCTGGAAAATCTTTTAATACCAGACCTATCATAGGGAAAAATTTCGGTAGAATGAGGGAGATGGGAAGCCTTTCCTCAAGTTGTTATTTCTTCTTTGCATTGAGATGAAATTCAGTTCTTCATTAAAATATTTTTTAAAGGTATACATATTTAGAGCCAGTGCTTCATGCAGAGAAATATTCATGTGTAAGAGAAACTTGGAATTTAACTAGTTCAATTCAGTTAACTAGTTTCAGATCAATGAAATATTTAGGGAAATACTGGGGGAATCTCTCTACCATCCTCTCGACCATAGAACTTTCTTTAGGAAAACCCATGGTAGCCACTGTTTGTATGCTGAGGAACTCCATGCCCAGCTATCAATCTTTACAGACCAGGAAGACCAAGGGGACTGCTCCAGAAACAGAAAGGCCCTCTGCTCACCAGCATTTGTCCTGCACAAGTGGCTCCTTGTGCCACCTACTGGAATTAGAAAGAGCAGGCTCTTGTCTTTCGTTTCAAATGTAATGACATCTTCTGAGTACTTTCTGCAGATGGAACACATTCACAGCGTTCCTAAAGGCAGAACAAATAAAAGACATTGCATGTTGTAAGTCCATATGAGGGAGCTCATCAACAACCTAAGATTCTGAGACCTAAATGATTTTTTCTTTTTGGGGTAATGAGGATTGAATGTAGGGTTTCTTGCACACTAGGCAAACATGACCCCAGCCCTTCAAAAAAATTTTTTTTAAATTATGAGATAGAGTCTTACTAAGTCTCCTGGGCTGGCCTTAAACTCACTCTATAGCCCAGGCTGGCCTTGAACTTAACAATTTTCATGCCTAAATCCCCCAAGCAACTTTAAATTTATTTTTATTATTATTGGGGAGGGCCGGGGAATGCATGGACCATGCTGTGCATACAGAGGTCAGAGGACAATTGAACTTAGTAGGTTGTCAGGGTTTTGTGGCAAGTATTTGTACTCACTAAGCGATCTCACCCCTCCAACTGATTTTTTTTTAAATTATCAAACAAGCACAGTGAATTGTAGCTGTCATTTATTGAGCACTCGCAATATACTATACACTGTCTCATTCTATCTTCATATAACCTTATGAAATATTCATTTTAGGGGGTTGGGGAGATAGTTCAGTGGGTAAAGTGCTTGCCATACAAGTACAGAGACCTGAATTTCATCCTCAGCACCTATATAAATAGCCAGGCAAAATGGCACACACATTTGTAATTCCAGCACTGGAGAGCCCAAAACAGGAGACTCCCTGGAGCTCTCCAGCCAGGTAGCCTAACCTAATCTGAGAGTCCGAGTTCCCAGTGAGAGACCCTGTGTCAAAAAACTGAGTGGGTCAGGCATGGTGATGCACACTTTTAATCTCAGCACTTGAGAGGCAGAGGCAGGCCAATGTCTGCAAGATTGAGGCCAGCCTGGTCTTCATAATGAGTTCCAGGCCACTCAAAACAAAACAATAACAACAAAAACCCCAGAAAAACCAAAGTTGACCTTTGGCCTCCACATGAACACACACACACACACACACACACACACACACACACACGCACGCACGTGCGCATACACACACCACGTGTATACATACACCACATGCACACACATGTACACACACATGCATACACACACACACAGGGACTATTTTCATTTTACAGGCAGGAAAACAACTTGAGAGGTTCAGTAGTTTTCTGAGTTAAGTTTCTGTGCTCTAAGGAAAGAGGGTTACATTGCTGCTCTGTATATTGCAGAAGTTCCAAAAATAGTTGAGTAAGATTTTGCTGTGAATAAACAGAACGCCATTATCTTAATACTTTTAGCCTTTAATGATTAGTCCCTTCATCAGCTTTTATTTATGGAAAAACAGAATTTCATTTATTTTGCTTGTGCACATTTCCCCCAGAGGAGAAGCTGTGGTTACTGCATGTACTCCTAAAAGGAGTACACATTGTTCTCCCCAAGTACAAACTGTTCTCCTGGGTTTAGACAGGAGTTAACTGAGGCCTACCCAGAATTCAGTGGTCTTTTGGGGTTTTTTCTTCACATCAAATTCAGAAAGAGGAATGACTAAAGGCATGCATGCATCAAGAAAGGTCTGGTAAAGTAGTAACTAGAAGGAGTCTAGCTGAACCACATGGCTAATCCACAATGAACAACCATCAAACAGTCATACTGAGCACAGAACTCACTCCACTGCTGGGGAGTTTAGTACTAAGCATCCAAGGAGAGAATAAATTCTGACCCTCACAAAGCATGTGGGCAGAGAATACAGACACAGGGAACATGAACTGGCAGTACCTAGTGTGAAGGAGAAAGCCCACAGGACACAGTGACTACCAAGAAGTGAACGATCTAAGCAATAAAAATTCAGAAAAGGGACAGAGTACATTTGTATGGATTTATGCTGACCTCCAGGTCTTTATATAACGTCTTTACCATGGTCTGTAGGAGTCTGAGAGAGTACGTTGGCTCTAAGTAATGAAATTTCTTCTCTGGCGAGTTGGGCAGACAATGAGAAAGATTTCATGCAGCAAACACAGGAAAGATGAGAAGGGGGGATAGCAATCTGACCCCAAGACTGGTAGATTCATCTGCCTACAAAGTTCGGATTTTATTTATTTATTTTTTTTTTTTGAGAGAGGGTCTTTCTTTGTAGCCAGAGCTGGCCTATAACCCCCTCATTCTGCCTCTACCTCAAATCCAAGTCCGTGCTTCTTACAATGGGACTTGTGCGTGCATCACTGGAACATGTTAAGATTCAGATTCTGGTTCTGAAGATTTAGGGTGGTGTTCTAGAGTGCACATTTCCAAAAAAGTCAAAAACAATGCCTGTGCTGCTGGCGGCAAAGCTCCGCATGACTAAGCCAGGAAGTTGTTTCTAGAACCGTCCTCATATACACTTCAAGCATAGAACAGGAGGATCCCCAAGCCTGTCAAACCCCAGGGGTCCACTGGCAAAGGCAGTAACTGTTTGTGCAGTGACCTGATTTGATTGATGATGGAGGCGTAGATGGACCCCATCTGCAAAATTTTCAAGGCTAAAGAGGGAATCCCCTGGCAGGGGATCCTATGCCTTGGTCCTGGCAGTTCACAGATGGCTCCATCAAAGGGATGACTGAAGAGAATGTCATGAAAGGGGTACTTACAAGGCAAGTTGCAGGGTTCATGGAAACCAGTGAAAGAATACGAGGTACCAACACACAGCACAGAAAGGAAGGCAAGAGGAAGAAGTGGTGAGGGGAGCTCCATGAGAGCAATAGAAAAGGACCGTGGAAGCAGCCTTAAAAGAAAATGGTCCATCAAGGAACGATCAGGACAGTACAACCCTATGCTCTTCTCTGTCCTTGTGATTTGTACTAGTGCCTCCCATTGGCCTAACCCAACTGAGACCAGACCACAGAGACAGCCATCAGATTCCGGGGCACAGAGCACTGTGAAGAATGGAGAGCAGATCTGATGGCAGATTTGGGTGGAAAAATCTCTCACAGTCCGCAAATGATGTCTGCCAGCCCAGCCCAAGGGGAGGGGGTTCAACCTCAGTCAGGAGTATGAAAAAATAAAGAAAATTATACCGGTATTTTGAATCTGAGCATCTTACACTTTGTAGTAGTTGGTTTTTATTGTGAATTTGACACAAACTAGGGTTCCCTGGGAAGAGAAACTGTCTCCATCACACTGGCCTGTGGGAACTGACTGATGATGTAGGAGAACCCAGCCCACTCTGCGTGTCACCATCCTTAGGCAGGTGGTCCTGGACTGTATAAGAAAGCTAGCAGAGAGAAAAGAGAGGGAGCAAGCCAGTAAGCAGTGCTCCTGTCTGGTTCCTGCCTCAGTTCCGACCTCTAGGCTCTTACCTTGAGTTCTCACCTCAGTGTCCCTCAATGACTAATCAGTAACACGAAATAAACTCTCCCTCCCCAAGATGTTTTTGGTCATGGTGTTTACCATAACAACAGAAAACAAACTAGGACACACATTTTCCATAGGAGTTTGCTCTGGTGTGCGTGTCAGGCTTCTTTATAAATGAAAGATGGATCTTAACCCCTTCAGTTTTTGTTTTAGGTCCCAAAGCTGTGCCTCTGTTGGAAACTTGGTATGTAGAAGACAGGTAGGCTTTCAGAAGTTGCTGCTGATACTGTGAATGTATTGATAAGAGTTCACAGGGGCTTTGGTACCTGCTCAGGTGAATACGGAAGAAAAAAGAAGGCAGCCTTGTTACAGTTTGCTGATGACACACGTCTCTGGGCTTCTTAGAAAGACGCAAAGGGAGAAAATTATCTGTAGGGCCATGTAATAGTCTTGATTGTCAACTTGAAAAGATTAAGGCATGTCTAGGACTGATGAAATGCACCTGTGTGCTGTTGGGGACCTTTCCACAGAGGACTGACATGTGGGATAGTGACCTGAGTAGGATGGGGTTCTTCCCTTGACAGCATCTTCCAACATTTTAGCGGCCTGGGTGGAAAGAGAAGCCAGAAGACGCCTGTATGAGAGTACCTGGAAGCACCTTTCTTTCTGAGTGAGTGTGTATACTGCTGGCACCATTATCTGCAAACAGACTCTAGTTTCAACCTTTTAAGTTAGACTTATTAGCAGGGACTCTCCAGGAACTTTCAGTTCAAGATTGGGACTATTGAAACATCCAGCTTACTGAACTGAATGGCTATTGAGTTCTTTGGCTGTCTAGCTTGAAGATAGTCCCAGCCCCTATCATATAAGCCAACCAAACAGATCCCCCTTCATTATAGAACACACATGCGCACACACACACACACACACACGTTCTTTTGGTTCTGTTCCTTTGGATATCCCTTGCACGTATCCTCTCTACCTCACATTCTGAATTCTTTTTTACATTTTTTTTTAACATGTGTACATTGCATGAGTGTGGAGGTTGGAGGATATGTGGAAGGCAGTCCTCTCCATCCACCATGCTCCTGGGACAAAATTCGGGTCACCAGTTTGATTACTGAACCATTTTTCTGGCTCCACGTTCTGAATCCCCTAACCCTTTTGCTGGGAAAAGGGAAGGCCTGAAGAAGTCCAGTCCACAGGAGAGAGGGAGAACTGATCTAGTTAGAACAACTGGGGGAACTGAAATTTAGTGCCAGTTAGCTTCCAGGATTAACTTGTGGGGACTACTGTGAGTTGTTTTTCCAGTATTTAAGGTTGATAAATGGTGGAAGGACCACAGCTGCTTCTGAGATGGAGGAACCAGGAGTTAAATGGATGCTTCCAGAGGTACCTTCTCAGATTTAGTCAGACAGCTGGAGAGTTCTGAAAGCACTACCCAGAACTGGTGACTCCTGGCCTGTGAAGGTCTGTAGGATCCTGACAGGAGGTTGCCAAAGCTGGTAGGCCTCTTGGTGGACCTTTGGTGCAGGGAGCTGGTGGACCTTGGGGAGAAACTGAGCTGTGGAAGAGGAGGCAGTGTTATAAGCATCGAGGTCTTTTTGATCTTGAGAGATTTTTTTCCTCACAGTATTTCTGAGACTTAGGGGGTAAAGGGTTTTTATGACATCTTACTGGGCATTGGTTAAAGAACTGAAACTGGTGCTGATTATTAGAAGTTGTTCTGAGACAATGCATTGTAAGTATCAAAACAAATTCTATGTTTATTAAAATGTTAAAAAAATAAATGTCACAATAATTTTTAAAAAGCATCCTAATATGACCAAGGCCTGACTAAGTATAACAACATAAAGGAAAAAGCAATAGATTTGAAATATGTGGATCTTAGTAGATAATATTAAAAGTTTCTGGGCTGGTGGCATAGTTCAGTACATGTAAAGTCCTGTTTGGGTCTTAGGACTATAAAAGCAAAACAAAACACCATCTTATGATTGTTTTTAAATATTACCAAAAGGAGGTTGGATAGATGGCTCAGTGATTAAGAACACTGGCTGCTCTTGCAGAGGACCCAGGTTCAATTCCCTGTACTCACATGGCTGCTAACAACCACCTGTAATTCCAGTTCCAAGGGATCTGATGCTCTCTTCTGGCTTTTGTGGGCACTGCGTGCTGGCAAAATACTCATAAAAAATAGAGATAAATAAAAATTTCAAGTTAACAAGTAGAAACAAAAACAAAATTAATAGGATCGGGGAAAATATTTGCAACATAAATGATTCCTTATTGTGGAAGGATAAATAAGAAACAGACGAACATCTTGATAGAAAAGTGCTGGCAACATTGGTGTATGAAAAATATTTAATTGAAACCATAGTGCAGTGTGAAAAAAATCTTAGTCTTTTAGATTGACTGGGTTAGAAGAAAACAAAATATCCAGTATGGCCAAGGGTGCAAAGCATGTCTTCTCGTACATTTCTACCTGGAATGCAAATTTATTTAACTTTCAAAATTTTTAAAACATTTATTTATTTTGTGTGTGTATGTGTGTGGGTATGCATGTACCATGCCATGAATGTGGAAATCAGAGGACAACTTTCAATTTTCTCTATGTGAGTTCTAGGTATCAAACCATCAGGCTGGGCAACAAAGCACTTTACTCTCACTGAACCACATTGCTGATCCTGCTTTAACTTCTTTTAGAGTATGATTTGATGAGTTCTGTTTATAATGTGCAGAATTTTTTTGACTAGCAATTTCTCTTTTAGGAAATTTATCCTAGGGAATTATCAAAGACATACTCCAAACCTTATCTACCAAAATGTTCTCTGTAGTGCTGTTTAGTTGTGAAAGATGGGGATCAGGAGGAAAACAGGGAAGGTTAGGGTTTGACAAAATTAGGTGGTGGGTACCTAGGTCTTCATTACTGTATCATTTTTCTATTGTTGCTATAAGAAATTACTATAAATCTAATGTCTTAAAACAACACTAATTTATTACCTCACAGTTCTGTATCTTAAAAAGTTTGTCCCAAGTCTTAGAGGTTAAAATTGAGGCGTTGGGAGGCCTTGTTCCTTTTCGGAGGCTCAGTTCCTCCAGTTGCTGCATGTTAGAAGCTGCCCTCATTTCTTGATTCACAGCCCCTTCTTCTATCTTCAAAGTCAGTGGGGTGGGGACACATATCTATTATCTCAGTATTCTGGAGGCTGAGGAGAGAGGATCAGAAATCTGAGGTATCCAGGGTTATATAGCAAGATCCTGTCTTGAAAACACAAAAACAAAACAGACAAAAACAACAGCAAAGCCAACAACCTTAATACACTTGCCAAGTAACTACAGCCCAGAGGGATCAGAACACTGACATCTTCTGGGTCATTCTTTTGCCTGTATAAGTATCTCAAGCAGCCAAGGGTGACCTTGAACTTCTGATGCTTCTACCTCCTCCTCTGGAATGCTGGGATTACAAGAATGCACTACCATGCCACTCCTCGTTTTATGTAGTGCTGAGGATCAAACCCAGAGCTTCTTACATACTTAGCAAGTACTCTACAAACTGAAGTACATCTCTAGTCCCTCATAAGGCTATTATCATTTTCTTTTGTTTTGAACAAATTAAAAATTATGTTATTCATTTTTCAAAGATAAACCAAAGGTGATTACAGATGTTAGGACAATATTAGAGTCAACCATCTCCCTGGTTTCTTTCTGTGTGTGTGGGTATGTGCTCACACCCATATACAAACGTCAGAGGCTAACTTCTGGAGTCTTTCCTTGGGGACTTTCCATCTTGTTTTTTGAAATTGGGTATCTTACAGGCTTGAAATTCACCAACAGGCTTGACTGACTGACCACTGAGCCCCAGGTGTCTGCCTTCTCTATGCTGGCATTACCAAAGGCCACCACACCCATCATTTCAAGGTGAGTTCTATCTGGGGATCAAACCCAGATCCTCCTGATTGTGTGGCAAGCACTTTACAGACTGGGCTGTCTCCTCAAGCCCTCTCCCTGGTTTCTTGGCTTTTGACCACATAGGCTCAAAGCCATCTGTTGAACTCTTCCTTACCAGAAAGATTTCACACCTCCTTATCAATGGCATTCACTCATCAGTCTGTAGGCTCTAGGAAATAAGCAAACTCCCAGGAAGGCCAAAGGGGTCTCTTGGTGTATCAAACACAACAGCAAATGGGTGTTGTTTTTAAAAAGATTTCAGAGCAAAGCAAACGAGGTAAATAAAGCCATGTTCTGTACAGAACTTGGAACACTTAGAAGCTGTGTGCACAGGTTACGAAGCTGTTTCACAACCCTTTTATCAGATCTTACTAGTTAATCATATTTATTGTGTTCACTCATTTATTTTGCGGTGCTGGGGATTGAACCCAGGGTTTCATGCACGCAAGGAAAGCACTCTACTAACGGAGCTACATCCCTAACCGTAATATATTTTTTAACACAGAGCAGAGACTAGTCCTGTCACTCCTGTGTCCCCTGCATAAGGAGTCTCTTTTCCGTGCCCAAAGCCCAACGCCCCTCAGGACGACACCCAGCCTCCCATGCCTGGCCTGGGTCCCGCCGGGCAAACGCGGAAGCCAGCGAGCTCCTGCAGGCCGGGGCTCTCTGTACCCTCACTCAGTTGGTCTGGATCAGCCACCGGGCGGAGCCGCACCACCGAGACGAGCGCCTAGAGCGGCCGGCCCGCCCTCGGTGCTCTCCGCCCTACCCCGCCGCCTCTATCCCGGAAGTCGTGCCGGGCGCTCGCCAGCCGCTACTCCGAGCGGCTCGCCTCCGGGAGCTGGAGCGGCCGTGCTTCCTGCGCCGTCACCATGCCTGTGAGTGGTTTACGTGGGGCTCGGGCTCGTTTCGGGCTTTCTGTCAGTCCAGCGCTCCCGGGGCAGCCGGGCCGGCGACTCCCGGGCCCGCCGTGTGCGCCGCCAGCCCCGGGACGCTCGGAGGGCGGGCGCGGCGGGCTTGTCTGAACTTGCCCGGCCGGCGCGGGGTGGCGGGCCCTGCCGGGCGGGAGCGGGGCGACGCGGGGGCGACGCGGTGTGCCAGCCGGAGCCGGCCCGTGGGCTCCCGGCCCGTGGGGCTCCCCGTCCGAGGGCTCCCCGTCCGAGGGGCTTCTGTCGGCTCGGGCTTCGCGGGTCCCGCACCCTCTGCCTTCTCTGGAAGCGGTTTTCTGCTGCTTAGCTGTCCGCGCGTCGCCGGCATTCCTAGCGCCCAGGGCGGCCCTCCTCAGCCCTCTCCAGTCAGACCAGAAGTTGCACCCTGGGGGAAAGCACCCTGGCTTTGGCCCTCGGTGCTGTCGGCGAGTCCCGGGTCCGAGTCTCGTTCTTACTTAGCTCTGTCGACCTGAGTGAAGAACGGACTCGACCTGACCGGGTGTGACTTGGCCAACGCAGTGTGGATGAAAGCGATCCAAATTTTGAAAGTGACTTTAACCTCTGAAGTGTCGCCTCGACTTTCTATGTGTATTCCCTGTATGATTGAATTGGCCAGCGTTGTGGTTTAACTGCAGCGGTAATAGTGTTTTCTTGTTCAGTTGGCTAGAGATTTACTGCATCCGTCCTTGGAAGAGGAAAAGAAAAAACATAAAAAGAAACGACTAGTTCAAAGTCCAAATTCTTATTTCATGGATGTAAAATGTCCAGGTAAGATTTCAGTTTTTGTTTTCCCTAAGGAAATGACTGGAAAGATCGAAACTTTGTAGGTCAGGACCCTCGGTTGAATAGAAGTGAGATTACAGAATTGTCACAAGGGAGATTTTTTTAACAAATATACTCAAACCAAAGTAGAAACATATGGGAGGTGAACGTGGTACAAGGTGATTCATTAGATTCATTACATGTAGGCTACTCATTAAAATGGATCATTTTTCTTTCGAGTGATGCAATGAAAGTATGCTTTCTGTTCACTCTGAAACTATGCTATTCAGTGTGTCGGCCATTATCTATACATATGTAGCTACTTAGTAGTTGAAGTATGACTAGTGAAAATGGAGGTGGTCTTTAAGGAAAAACACTGAGCGTGTAGTATGGAAAAAATTTACATCTATTACATGCTTAAATTACTGTTTCTGAAATACTAGCTTTAATAAAATATTTCACCTTTAAAAGAAATCAATGTGGCTAAAGAGACGACTCAGTGGGTAAAAGCACCAGCCGCTCTTACAGAGGACCAGGGTTCAGTTCCCAGCACCCATATGGCAGCTAACAACAACTGTCCATAACCCCAGCTCCAGGGGACCCAATGTCCTCTTCTGGCCTTGTGGGCATTGCATGCAGAGGTGCACTTACAGACTTGTAGGCAGAACACTCATACACACAAAAATAACAATATGGCCACTAGAATAGTTTGTTACATATATGGCTTGCTGTTACACCAATGTTTATAGGAAATGTATAAAATATTACTTATATAAATACCAAGTGTTTACATATGGCTAAAAATAAAATGAACTGGTGCTGTTTTCATCTTATTTTCACATTTTATAATTAGATTACCCTCCTCTTACCTTACCCTTTCTAGGTTGCTACAAGATTACCACAGTTTTCAGCCATGCTCAGACAGTGGTGCTTTGTGTAGGTTGTTCAACGGTGTTGTGCCAGCCTACAGGAGGAAAGGCCAGACTCACAGAAGGTATATATCATTGGCATTTTCTAACCTAGTAATGAGATTTAAATTTTTTATTATGGGCTTTAAGTAGAGTCCCCACTTCCATTGGTTAAATTTATGCTTTTGACATTGTAGTGATTTTTTATTCTCACTTTAGAATGGCCACATCTTAAATATTTACCTGCTGTGCTTACTTAACTTGGAGTAAATAAAACAAGTCAGAGTGGAAGCAAGTATAACTGCACATAGTAGGACATAGGGCTTTTTAAAACATTGGGGTTTTAAGGTACTTTATTTTGTATGTATTTGGTGAATATTGACTTAAGACTTTTTTTTTAATCACTGCCAGCTAATGAACAGATAACTAAAATTTAGTATCAATTTAATACCCGATTTTAATACAGTAAGGAAAAGGAGTTGTGTATGTAGTTTTTCATAGTAATATAGTCAAATTTGCAGTTCCATATGATACTTGAAATTTGCTTGTGATATTTTTGGGAGCTGTGAATTCCATGTTCTCACTGGAAGAGTTCCAGTGCATTAGCAGAAAATCTAAGATCTGTTTGATGTAGCTGGGTGAGAGCTGAGTACAAAGTCAACTTAAGACATGTAGGAGTCATAGCTTTTAATATGCGTTTGGAAGGTTACTGAAACTTATTTCAGCATGTTTGCATGAATGTGACAGCTGAGGTAAAAGTGGACATCTGTAGCAGAATCCCAACATTTGACAGGAAGGCTAATAAAGCTACTTTCTGGGAGACTGAGAAATGGAAGGAGACTGGCCGGAAGAGGGGGATATGTATCTTCAGAGCAGCTTTAACTGTTGAATTCAAGATTATGGTCTTAAATAGGTTCCATCGCAGCACTTGAGTGACCATTATCATGTCAGAATAAACTCAGAAACATTTATTAAAGAAAATTTATATATAGTATTAATCATAACATCCCTAAAACTTTTCTATTTAAAATCTAACATTCCTAAATTTAATTAATCTAAGATTCCTAAGTTTTTTTACTTAAAAAGTACATTTTTGCCACTAAAACTACCAAAAATGGAATAAACTTCTGTTTAATACACTGTCACAATTCCTTTGCAGGCTGTTCATTTAGAAGAAAGCAACACTAATGATCTGTACAACTTCTGCATTTGTGTTTTCTCACAGGAAGCCTTATCTTAAATTCATTTACTCTACCAAGACAACATAATTATGTTTGACTTTGTAAGCTATACAACAATAGTCTCCTATTTTGGTGTTGATTTTTCAATAAAGTTTTAATTATGGACAGATTCTTCCCTTGCTTTTTTTCTTTTTAAAAGTATGTGTGAGCGTGTTGTATATTTCTTTGTACTATGTATATGATCTTGGGTTTAAACATTTTAAAAGTATATTCTGACTAGTATGTATCTCATTTAGCATAGACCCTAAATACTTGATTTTCAGACCATTTTAACTTGCAATGAGTAGAATTAAAAGTATCTTTTTAGGATATTACAGCTACATAATGTCTTGTCACAAGTGTAGGTAAATAGAGTTCCATAAAATCATGCTTATTGTGTTCTTTGTTTCAAAGGAATTGCCAGAATAGCAAATTTTCTCTATTTCTGTATTCTCATTTCCTACTATACCAGGTCCTCTGTTTGCTTGCCTACAAAATCTCACCTTAGAAAGAATTAGGACTAGGACGGTAGCCTAGTGGTAGAGCACTTGCCCAACACATGGGGCCCTAGGTTTAATATCCAATACCTCCCATAAGGCAACATAAATTTACCCTGTGAATTTACTTTTAAAAGACTACATTTTGCTGGGTGTGATGGTACACCTTTAATCCCAGTACTGGGGAGGCAGAATCAGGCAGCAGATCACTGTGAAATTGGACCAGCCTGATCTACATATTGAATTCCAGGCCAGCTGGGGCTACAAAGAGGCCCTGTCTCAAACAACAACAGAAGTCTACATTTCAAATATGTCTCTTAGGGATATAGTTTTCCTATTACTCTATAGCAATAGAAATTGGAGCTGTCACTGCTGTCTAGACCCGGAACTCGGAAGACCCTCAGCATTAGCCCTGTCAGTGTTCTGTTTTCATGAATCTCTTTCTCATGTATATATTTAGAAACGGGAGTATAAGAAGATAGATTTACGATGTCACCTTTGTTTTGATTTTGTATTATTTTTAAGTTTATGCTAAAAATCATCTAGTCCAAAAAAGTAATACTTTGTGAGATACAACTTTATCAATGCAGTTTAGTAAAATAAGTCGGGGCTGGAGAGATGGTTCTGTGGTTAGGAGCTTTGGCTGCTCTTGAAGAGGATCTGGAATCAGCTCCCAGCACTTAAACATGGCAGCTAACAATCACCAGTAACTCCAATTCCAGGGGATCCGATGCCCTCTTCTGGCCTCCTCAGGCACTGGATAACAAGGATGTACTTGCATACATGTAGGCAAAATATTTATACACATCAAGACTAAACCCAGGGCCTTGCACATTGTTAGGCAATTGCTTCATTATTGAGCTATACTTCCAACCCCAATATACTGAGCCATCTCTCAAGACCCAGTTGTAGTTTTCAGGGGGTCTTTGTTTTTTGAGATAGGATCTCACTCTGCATCATGGCTGGCCTGGAACTCACGATATGGCCAGGCCTGCCTCTGTCTCCCAAGTGCTGAGATTAAAGGCATATACCACAATCAGCTAGTAAATTAAGATTTTAATTAGTAAATTTGGCTGAGTTGAGTCTAGAATGGTTCTAGTCATACGCCTGGCAGCTGGTGCTAGCAGGTGGGACATCGGCTCTCTAGTAAGTTGGGCTTCCTTACTTGGTGTCCTCTAAGTGAAGTGGGTGCTATCCTGAGAGAGTGAAGATGAGCTTAAAGTCCCCTTAAAGCTTAAGAACAGGACCTTGTACAGCATTTCTACCACATTTGATGGGTCAAAACCAAGTCAAAGCCAACGTAGCTTCAAGAGAGTGGAGAAACAGGTCTGCCTTTGATGGAAAGGGTAGCAAATCATGTGGAGAGATCACATACCTAAACGGGAGGAAATGCCTCTAAACAATTTACTGCCTTTGGAAGGCCTCTAGAATTTATCAAGGTTATTCATTCCCTAACCCATGGGCAAGTCCATAATCAATTCTTAAATGTTCTATTTTTCCTGGTTTGAATAAGCATAGACTGTTTCTATCCATTATATAGTCAAAAAAATAAGGTCAACAAGGAAAGTTTTCCTGACAGCTGCTCGGTTACTCATGAATTCTCAGCAATGCTGACAACATGGACAAGTCCCATGTAAACTCAAGCCAAGCAAAATTTGAACACAGACTTGGGGAAGTGGGAAAGAAACTCCATATCTGAAAACTACTGGCAACCAATCTTGGGAAAGGAAGAGTCAGTCTCATTTAAGAGTGAGACTCTTAGTAACTACCAGGCTCCAGTGGATAAACCTACACTGATTCTATAGACCTTTATATATGTGCACACACACACACACAATCTACATTGACAAGTAAATTTCCATGGGAAACAAAAACAAACTTGGATTGTTCCTTTCTCTACTATTAGGGTCCGTCACATGAGAGAGATCACTTCTGGAGATGTGCACATTTATCAGTACTGCTTCTAACAGCATTAGGATCAAAAGGTGTGCATCTGTGTATGTGTCTGCACGTGTGTATACACGTCGAGACCAGAGGTGGATGTTGAGTGCACTCTATTTTCAATCTCTGCCTTATCTTTTGGGACAAGATCTCCCACTGAACCCAGAGTTCACTGATTGGCTAGATTGTCGGGACAGAAACTTTTGGGAATCCACCTGTCTTTTCTCTAGCACTAATGTTACAGGTACAACTGCACCCTCTTTTACATGGCCTCTGGGCATCCAAACACAGGTCCTAAAGCTTGCATGGCAGGTGCTTTACTGACTGCCATCTCTCCAGTCTCTAAGACAGAAACTTAACTATGCGGTTGTTTAGAAGAAGGAGAGAACCAACTCCACAGTTGTCCTCTGACAGCTTACATGTACCATAATACACACTCCCCTCCCTACCCAATCATATATGCACATAATAACTTTTTTTAAAGAATACAAAAAATTCTTTAGAACAGCTAGCCCAAAACACCAAATTCACAGGGCTCTTCACTCGTGGACTGTCTGCACCTGGAGTTCATTCAGTGCACTTCCTGATGCCCTCACAATGCTCAACCAGCTCAAATGCCATGTCTCTGGTGGCTCCAGGTATCTTATCTTTCAGTTTATGGTTTGTATGCCAAAGTTCCACACCAGCCACTGAACTGACTCTCAGCTGTCTTGGAAGCATTTCCTTTAGGCCCAGTGTCGGGAGCCATTTGACTGCCTTGAACTTTGCCCTAGTTTAGGATCAAGCAGGGATCAGTCTTGCTGTTCCCAGAAGTGCTGTGGGATTAGGGCGTTTTGCTACATAAATGATTTATTCACCTGAAGGAGAGATTATCTGTAAACCCAAGGCTGAAGATCCTGTAAACCCAAGGCTGAAGATCTTGTAAACCCAAGGCTGAAGATCTTATAAATCCTTGTAGGAAGGTCTGATTTAATCACCAAGAAGGCAGCTTATCTTAAATCCTAGGCTTAGCACCTTTTGTTAAGTAGATGTAGGTGTTTTGAATAATCCCGAATATGTAAATGATGGTTGTATTGTTCCTATAAATACACTGAGCAAAATAAAGTCAAGGCCTCAGTATTGACTGAGAGCCCTCCCGAGTCTGTCCTTTCTTTCTCTCTCTTTATTTCTCAATCCTCACTCCCCAATTCAGGTACGGTTTGATTTCTGCCGGTGGGCTCCAGCAGTCCAGAAACTCTTTAGACAATTACTATACCTTGTCTGTAACCTTTTTACAGACTGCCCTACCAACTGTATTTCTCCTCAATTTCACCTCAGAAACTGAAGTGGTAAATGTTTCTTTTAAGCTGCAATATGTATGTATGTGTATATACATATATGCATATATATACACACACACACATATATATATATAATTTCTCATGAATTTGTTTTCACTCTCTGTGGTGGTTTGAATGAGAAATGTCCCCCATAGGCTCCAGGTATATGAACATCTTGTCCTCCATTGGTGTTGTTCTGGAAAGTCTTAGAGGGTGCGGCCTTGCTGGAGGAAGTACATCACTGGGGGTCAGCTTAGAGAGTTCTTAAGTCTTGCAGGATTTCCAGTCACTCCCTGCTTCCTGTGCCTGCTTGAAGATGTGAGCGCTTAGCTTCTGCTCCTACTCCAGCCACCTCTGCTGCCACACCTCCCCACCATGATGAACTCTTGCCTCTTTGAAACTATAAGCTAAATAAACTCTTCCTTTTATAAGTTCCCTTAGTCATGGTGTTTTATCACAGCAACAGAAAGTAGTAAACCTTCTTTTACATGAGCTTCTTTGTATTACACATTCAAAAAGTACATTTTTTAGCCAAGTATGGTGGTTCATGCCTATAATCCCAGGACTTTGGGGGTAAGAAAAAGTGCATACCTTTATCAGAATATTTTATTTCAAGAATACCTTTTTTCAAAAAGTAAAAACAACAGTTATTTCCCTGAGTATAAAGAACTAATTGTACAATAAAAAGGGAGTTACAAAATTAAGCAATTAGAATTGGTACATAATTCTCCACTTACTTGGATTCTATTACAAATGTCGTCTTAAAAATCTCATGTATTTTGGAACATCAATATTTCAAAAATCAAAAGAGCTCACTGTGTACCTGGGGGTGTTTAGGGCTCAGTCTGTTCTGTCTTTATCAAATTCCAGGGCAATCTTCAAAGCGGTGCTATTGAGGCCAACAGACTGCATGTTACATATGATAGAAACAATTATTCCTCTTGGGGGAACCTTGTTATTTATGGCCTCCGGGTCCAGCTCTTCAGGAAGGACCAGCAGGACACTACTGGCACCTACTGCACCTCCAGTGTGTGAGGCATAATGCCGTTGCTTCCGGCAAGAACCGTAGGTTTGCTTTTTTTCTACAACACCCCAAGCCATTGCGTATTTACCCTCCTTATCCCAGGACATCTCCGTGTTAGGAACCGGCGTCCACATCATCACCATCGTTTCTGGCTTGAGATATCCAGGTAAAAGGTTTTCATTTGAGTTCTTAAACAGCCCAACTTGATAACTATATAGCATTGCATTCCCAAACTTCAGAAGGTCGCCCACTGTGGACAGAAATCCACCACCAGCCCACTTATAGGAGTTATCCACATAAGGTGTGTTGACAAGACGTTTCTTTTTATTGTAAACATAAAATCTAAAATGAAATAAGAATGACCATTAAACATTTAATAGTCTATTCTTAACTTTACATTTGATAATGAATGGGTACATTCACTATAGGAGACAACAAGACAGACTATTTCAGTGTAGTGATCATACATATAACTACACACTAAGCACAGATTTTCAGTGATACGAATCCTAACGATAAGAGGGCAGGTAATCTACTTTACGAACTAAAGCACAGAAAGCATTTTTTTATTGATAGGGCTTTCCCATACTGAACATATAAAACTTTTAATACCTGTATAAGTTTACTGATTGATATTATAAAATATATTTGCCTTGTGAATATAGAATAATACTTAGCATTTGGTAGATATTCCTTGTTCCTGGGCTTAGTGTTGAATAATGTGCCACAAGTGAATTTCATAACTAAAAGTATGTACGCTGGGATGTTTAGAAATAAGGTTATTTGAAAGACTAGATTTCTTGGAATACAAATACCATACAGATACCATATATGATAATATGACATGTTACTTAGCACTGTGGGAAAGGCTAGGTTCAGTGAAGCTCAGTTTGAATTTCAATTCTTATTGCCTTTACTGCTATCATTCTTTTGGCTAGCAAAGATTTATATAGTTCTTACTATATGCCAGGTCAGTGTATAAGCATGCAGATATGTACTGGTTTGTTTTCACAGAAGTCTTAGGAGGTAGCTATTCTTATAAATGCTTGCTTCACAGATGATAAAGTCACTTGGCTTGAACTCTCAAGTAGAGCTGGATTTAAACCCAGGCAACCTGCCATTCCTCCTCTGTGGTACCTCTGCTTCAGAATCTTACCTTGTATTCTAGGGGGTTAGAATACCTTCCAGGCAAAGTCTAGAAATGTGTATAAAGCACTTTGTATATTTCTGACAGGAGCTTAATAGGTGACTGCTTCTACTTTAGATGGCATTTAACAATTATTGATGGATCACTACTACATGCTAGGCACTGTTTGGACACTGGGATAGAGTTAAGGAAAGACAAAGTGGCTGATCTTATGGGGTTTGTATTCTAAGTGAGGTATTAGATGAATTAAATTGCAAAATAACTGAACCAAAAGACGGACTTTCCCTCATGAAGACACGTTCCCCGACGAGTCAGAATAAAGTGGTGCCATCAGGCTCTGAGCCACTAATTTTTTTTGCCTCACCTCTAATGATCTATCTGGAAGTTCACAGCTCTGCTATCTGTAAACACTGGTTCACCTGAATCTCACTCCTAATATCTGAAACTCGGAAATTTCTCCTGTGACTGTAATCTCACTCCGATTCTCCAGCTGACCTTCTCTCTGCCCTCGCTGCATCTCCCACCTATTTTTCTTGCCTCTCCTCGCTCCTCAGCTTTGTTCCTACTGATTTTACCTGCTTTTTCTATTCTAACTAAACTATCAGGTATTTCAACCATTTTGGTGTGGTCTCAACGGACCCTTTGAGGTCATTCTTTTGAGCATGCCAATCTACCAATCTTGACCAGCCCCCTTTCCTTGGCCAAGAAAGGTTGCAGAAATCCATATAGCAAAACTTATAAGTTATAGCATCACTTTATGGTCTTGCTAAAGCACTTCAGTCCTGGTTGACTCGTTATTGCAGTGCTGAGGACCTTAAGGCCTTGGACAGGCTAGGCAGATGCTCTACCACTGAGCTACATCGTCAGCTCTTGGTGCCATTATTAAATCTTCCTTCTTCCCTTGGTTATTCCCTGATACATTCTTTATAACAGCTATTCTCAATCTCTTCCACTTTCAACACTGTATCCAACTTGGTTCAAGAAGCATATCACTATACAGTTGCTGAGAAAATCAAGGTCATCTAAAGTGAGCTAAAATTTTCTCAGTAAATGATATTTATATCATTACCCATTCTTCTTTATAATTACTTATGATATTTTCCTGTTTTAAAAAATTAATTCTAAGGGGCTGGAGAGATGGCTCAGCGGTTATAAGCATTGGCTACTCTCACAGAAGACTGAGGTTCGAATCTCAGCACCTACATGGCAGCTAACAACTGTCCATAACTCCAGTTCCAGGGGATCCTATGCCCTTTTCTGTCCTTCATGGGCATTGCATGACGTGGGTGCACTAACATACATGCAGACACAGGCATAGCACTCATACACATAAAATAAAAATGTTTTGAAAATTAATTCTACTATGTACATCTTTTTGTGTTTTCTTTGTGTGTTTGGGGACAGGGCCCTACTATGTAGCTTTGGTTGGCCTCCAACTCTTAACCCTATCTCAGCTTGCCAAGTGCTAGGATTACAGGCATGTGCCATCATGCCTGACTCCCCACTTTCATCTATTATTGCCTTGTTTTGCCCCGAAAACTCTGCTCTACCTGCTCTACTTCTCTGGTTGTTTCCTCTCCTGGGAGTCCAGGGTCCAGTCAGAAGCAGGAGATTAGGTCTCCCCTCTTTCATCCATCTGAATCCCTCCAGTGGTTGCCATCACGGTGGGAACAAAACCTAAACTTCTTTCCATGCCTATAACACAGTCAGAGGTCCTCAATAGAAGTAGTGTCAAATGCCATTATTTCAGTCGTCTTAATGGCAATTGATGGATAGTGTCCTAAGGTCCTAGATGTACTGTGATATTGTTCCACCCATGATGCATTCTTCCATAGTCTGTAGGACCTTCATCTATGTCATCAGAGAGCCATTCAACAGTGTGTTTACAGTTATCTGAACTTAGAGCCCTTGGAGATTTTTAATAAAATGTACTCTGGGACAAGGCTCAGAATTCTGACAAACCTCCAGGCGATACCTATTCTGCTGGTTCTCAGACCTTTTGAGAAACAGGTTATGGAAGAACTAGTAAAGGTGAGTGTGAGAAATCTGAGTGCTAGTGCATGAGCGTGGCTCAGGCCAGGCCAAGGAGCAAGTTAGTTCATTTTGGCCAAAGGAGAAGCTTGAGAGGGTAAGTAACAAGAGGTCATGTTAGAGGAGGAGACATGGAGCAAGGGACAGATCACAAAGGACTTACTGTGCCATGCTAAGGACTCTGGCTCCCTTACCTTCACAAATGCCCCTTTACCCCCAAGGCAGGGAAATTATCATTGATATAGTCTCTAACAACCATCTGCCTCCTGTCTCTCCTCACTGCTGAATTACATGAAATAACCCACATCCACTCATTCTAGAACCCTTAAAATAAGATGGTTGTTCCCTGTCCTAATCAACAGCTGTCTTGTGGTTTCCATGGACCCTCAGATTCATGGTTAGGGTCTTGACCTGCTTTATCTCCTGCAGCACTGTTGACCAGCACATCCTGGAACTCCTCTCAACCCACTTTGCTCTCTGAGCTTTCTCCTAGCCCTAAGCTTCACCAGCAGGCCCAGGTATGCTGGGTTTTCTCTTCTACAGAGACAACTACACCTCTGCATTTATACTGCAACCTCCACCCTGAACTGATAAATGGATTTTCTACCAACACCAATAGTTCTCTAATTATCTTTTAAAGAAAGGAAGAAATATGCTTAACACAATCACCATGGGCTTCCCTCCCAAATTTATACCCTTCTTTGAAAGCTCATAACTTTGAAGGGATTATGAGAATATATAGTCTGAAAAATAACTCCAATTTCTGTTTTTGAGATTCTAATATGTCCCCTGAAAAGCCCAATATTCATAATATTGGGTGAAGTAGGACTAGCAGTTAGGAAAGAGGTTGCCACAGGTTGTTTGAAGTAAAAACAAAAGAAAGTCTTCAGAGGATTTCTTTTCTTTTTGACAGGGTTTCTTATTATGAACCCAGATTGACTTTGAACTCACTATAGGGCACAGGCTACTCTCAGAATCACAGAAATCCTCTTGCCTCTGCCTCCCAAGTACTAGAGTTACATGTATGATGACTACACCTAGCAATGACGGACCTTAATATGTTCTTTTGAGAACCTATGACCTAATATGTGGTCTTCTCATGTCTCAGCATTAACATGTCTAGCACTAAATTCATAGACTCTACTTATTCTACCTCTGCTTTGTATCTTATCCTTCTTTCATTAATTTCCTATGGCTCCTCCAACTCAACTCTGATTATACTTGGAGTGCCAGCTAATCAAGTAAAATCATTAATACATTTAAAAGAAACTACATAATAGAATTATATTTTCTCACTAAGGTATCTATTGAGCAAGAACTCTAAGCTTATTGTCCTAAATTATTAATACTGTGGGCTAACAATCAGCTCTGTGTGACTTCCTTTTATTAGCAAAGCATTTCAAAACAGAGAAAAGTACAGCGAATTACAGTATTTAATTTAGAAATCCAAACTTTATATAGGAAGTTTCTAGACTTAACCTCTTGATTTCTTTGGGCACAAAACAAATTAACTTTTTGTGAAAATAATTTTGTTCAGGAGAATGGTAAATTTTGTATTATTTTTAGTTCCTAGGGAATTTTTTATTTAAAAAACAAGCCAGGTGTGGTGGCACACACCTTTAAACCCAGCACTAGGGAAGCACAGTCAAGTGGATCTCTTTGAGATTGAGGACTGCCTGGTCTACATAGTAAGTTCCAGGCCAGCTGGGGCTACATAGTGAGGCTGTCTCAAAACAAAAACAACACACACACACACACACACACACACACACACAGTCAACCTTAAAAATGGGAATTTAGACACAGTTCTTATGTAAGTCACTGGGACGTTGTTGGAGCTGATTAGCCGCTGACGTGATACCACAGGACAGTCTCTTATTACTTATTTAGAACTCTCCAGAGTTTCCATAAGAGCGTTATATAACTACAGGAATCCACACCCACAAACTTAGAACTTGAAAATACTTTTATTTTTAAAGTATCTCTTAAATATGCAGGGCGTGGTAGCACACCCCTTTAGTCCCAGTACTCAGGGAAGCAGAGACAGGCAGAGCTCTGTGAATTCAAGGCTAGCCTGGTCTACAGAGTGAGTTCCAGGCCAGCTGGGGCTACAGGGAGACCATGTCTCAAAAAGACCAACCAACCAACAAACAAACAAGAAAATCCTCTGAAATTTCTTCAAAGCACTTATGTACCACTTCATTTGTTACTGATAGGAGAGGTCTAGAAATTGAATTCAAATGTGCATCATAAAGACCCAGGGATGCGGCTTGGTGGGAAAGCTCTTGCCTAGCATGGGGGGCCATGGGTTCCATACCCAGCATAGCAAAAACAAGAACGGGTAACACAGAAGGCAAACTGTAAAAAGCAACCCCACTTTAACATTTAGCATTAACATTTAAACAGCCACTTCCTGTCTGACACTGAGATTTTGCTCAGGGTCACACTGAGCTCCCAGCTTCAGGGACATTTTTTGGAGTTAGCACCATGGTTGAAGACATCAAGACTAAAATCAAGAGCTACAAGACTCCCCCCCCCCCCCCCCCCAATTTTTTGAGACAAAAATTGTCTCTGTAGTCCTGGAACTCACTATATAGACCAAACTATCCTCGAGCTCACAGAGGTCCACCTGCCTGCCTTTGCCTCCCAAATGCTGGGATTAAAGGGATACAAGACTGCCCCTTTTGACAATCCCTTCCCACACAAGAACCAGACCAGGAACTAGTGCAGAACTACCTGGATTTTCACTATTGCAAGAAGGCAATCATGGCAAAAGGGGATGATGGCTCTGAGTGCCAGTGGTGCCAGCCTGTGTACAAGTTCCTCTGACCCAGATCCTGGATCTGTCTGGGATAACTGTCAGGCAGAAGGCATATCCCCTGTGAGATCTGACCTGGCTTTAGACTATTATTCTGACCAAAAAGTTTTTAGTATTCTGAGGTTCAATCTTGGTGGAAATATTTTCAGCAGACAATGGATCTCAGGTGTCACGATTTTGCTTTTGTATGTGTGACAGAATCTCACTTATGAAGCCCAGACTCGTCTGAAACTTGCTCTGCAGGCCAGATTGGCCTTGAACTCTTAATCCTCTTGCTTCAGCCTCACCTAGTATTGAGATTCCAGTTGTGAACCATCACATTCTGCCTCCAACGGTATTTTTTTACATACATGCATAGATAAACAAACAAGTGATAAAGGAGATAAATATTTACACAGTAACTCCAAAAATCCTCGGTCAGGGTATTATAACAAGTTTATCAACAAGTCAGTAGACTAACAAAACCGGCAACATTTCATTTAGTACAGAATTATACAGAAAAACAAAGGAATAGAAACATGTAGTTTACAAATTTTACTTAATGATTTTCTGGGTACATACTTTTGAAAAGACTGCTTTTTAGTCCTTGGACATCCCTAAAAAAATCAGTGTTTTTAATCTTTAAAAATATATGACAAAGAATCAGAGTTGAGTTTTGGAGGCCTAAATAGGTACTGTATCAAAGCAAAGCAAAGCAAAGCAGATGAACAGCACAGTTTCTTGTGCAGTATTTGCTTTGAGATGTAGTCTCATGTAGCCCAGGCAGCCCTCAAGTTTGCTATGTAGTCAGAGCAGGTGGGTTTACAGGCTTGTGCCACCACTTCTGGTTTTACGGAGTTCTGAGGATCAAACCCAGGGCTTCATGCACGTTAGGTAAGCACTCTACCAACTGACAACATCTCCAGCTCCTTGTGCCTTATGTTATATCAGCAGTTCATTTAGTTAAAATGAAGCAACTACCAGTTTTGGATCATTGGGCCCATAAAAATCTAAATAAACCAACAAACCTACATCTGTGCTGAAAGGAACTTCTCACTAGAACGGAAATCTATCATAGATTTTCAAAGAATGAGTGTTAAAATGAAATTAACTCATCGCCATAGACCTTATTTTGATTTTTTTTTGCAAGTTATTCATGAGACAACAGCAAATAGCTGCTCTGTAGTCTGCACAATCATAGAGCCTTATTTTCGATTAGAAACAAGGTTCTGGATTGGGGAGATGGTCCAGTAGGTAAGAGAACTTGCTGTGCAAGTATGAGGATCTGAGCTTGAATCTCTAGCACCCACATAAGAGCTGGGCATGGTCACGTATGCATGTAACTCCAGTGCTATGGAGTGGAGGGAGGTAGACCCCAGGAGCTTGCTGGCCAGACAGTCTAGCAAGATCCAGATTCAGTAAGAGACCCATCTCAAGGAAGATGGAGAAAGATATAGGAAGACACTCAATTCCTCTGGCTTCAGCATGTGTACTCATGGGCTTGCACACAGAAATATACACACACGCAAATTGCATGCGCGCACGCGCACACACACACACACACACACACGACACAAAGAGAAATAAATATGAAGTTTGAAAAGAAGCAAGGCTCAACCAGTCAGTATAAATAATGCTCTTCTTTTATATATATATATATATATTTTTTCAAATGTCTAGATCTAAAACAAAATAAGTTCATGAATCTCTTTTGCCTTCACTACAGAATCTCTTTGAGATTCAACTCACAAAATCTGGCATTTGCATTTGTCCCTTTTTCTAATGTGTCCCAGTAAAATACAATGCTGGACCTAAAAATAATAATCAAGTGGCACTCAGAGAGTCTGAGGTGATCAAGAATCACACGAGACTGTTTTGAAAATTAAAATTCATTGCTTGCTGCTAACCTAATTTTGTCTGGGTCTTTCAGGCCACAGACTGCTTTGTAATGCATATTTAAAATAAGCTTGGAATTAAAAATGAGCCCCAAACAACAGAAAAATGAATAAAACCAATGTGTAGGTAGGATTATAGGGCCTTAAAACTCCCAAAGGACCATGATTTCATCTGTTTCTTTATAAAGTACCAGTAAAGTACTTTGAAGCATGCATTAACAGAAATATGCAAGGAAAATTAACAATTTGTTTCTAAGCAACAATAACAACAACCAAAAAAAAAAACAAAAACAGAAAATACTACAACTCTAACACTCATAATAGTCATTAGCCTCAACATTCTCTGCCAAAGCTCTTTTCACAAGTTACTAGAAAAAATTATAAAAATTTTAGTTGGATATATTTCCTTGAGTATCTTTCAATTTTTTAAAACAACCCACAATAAGGACCACATTCCTCATTCTGACCCAATGAACATGCAAGTATAAATATCTTAATGTTTACTATTAACATACATAAAATCAAATATAAAGCCCTGATTAAAATATGCACTGAGCACGGTGTTATATGCTTATAATCTCAGCACTCAGGAGGCTGAGGCAGGAGGATATTAAGTTCAGGGTTATGTGGGCTACATAACAAAAATTGTCTCAAAGATTCAAAACTAAAAATATATATGAATAGGGAGCTGGAGAGATGGCTCCGTGGTTAAGAGTGCATGCTGCTCTTACGGAGAACCTGCAGTTCCTAACACCTACATCAGGCAACTCACAACCATCTGTAACTCCAGTTCCAGGTGATTTGCCCTTTTCTGGCCTCTTTGAGCAGCTGCACACACATGGTGCACATAAATTCACACAGGCACACACACACATACACATAAATAATCTTAAATATACACACACACTTAGGTAAGCAACCTAATAACTATCCCTACAAATAGTTTTAATATTTCATATGCTTGGTATTTAAAAAGCAATAAATTAAATAATGGCAGTGACCAAAGTAATAATCTACAAACACACACTGGTATGAACAAGTTAATATGCTGATAAATAGGGGAGGAGAGAAATCTTTTCTTGTAACAGAATTCCAACAGAAAACACGAATTAGAAAACTACTACCTGGCAAACATTTGGTAATAACTGATGCATTCACAAACCATCAGTGGATGACAAAACAAGTACAAGTTTGATAAGAAATGGTATTTTTTTCAGAGAATCTCCCTAAAATATATTAGTAATAACAAAAAGAGAAATAGTAACATTGCAAAGTGGAGAAACCTGGCACTTCTTCAACAAAGTCATTAAGATTCCATTACCAGAATGATACAGACTGACATCATGCAACTTCTGAAAAAAAAAAAAAAGACAACTAAATGTATTGTGGGATACTGGATCAGTTCCTAGACCAGACACTGTGTGAGTGTGCATGTTGTGTGTGTGTGTGTGTGTGTGTGTGTGTGTGTGTGTGTGTGTATGTGTTTCAAAGGACATTACTGGAAAACCTGGATTAGTCTGTAGATTTTATTGGAGTATGATGTTATGCAAATTTCTTGAAGGCTCTCATTTTTAGAAAATGCACATTTAAACATTTATAGGTAATGGATACCATGTTTGCAACTTATTTCCAAATGGTCCAGAAAATATCAGCATACATAAGACAATGTAAATATGTCATAACAATAACATTTAATTGGGGTGACAGGTATATGTAACTTTCTTATACTATTTTCCAACTTTCTGGTAAATATGAAATTACTTTAAAAATAAAAATTAAGATAATGAAAACTATGAGTAACCAAAATACTAAAAATAAGAAAAGAGATAATTAATGATCAAATTATGGAGGTACATAATAGGTAGAATTTTGGCTTAATTATTAAAGTGCTTGAATCATCATTTTTCTCTTTTTTTCTTTGATAGGGTTTCGTTCTGGCTTGGAGCCCACACTGGTCTTGGACTCACACCAATCCCTCTATCTCAGGTTCCTAGAGGGACTCCAGGTGTGGGCCACCATGCTTGGCCTATTATTGTTTTTATCTAAGCCTCTTGGGGTACCACAAATATTTATTTTCTTCACTTTATTTATTGAAAAACAGACACATAGAAAAGCTCCTAAAGTGTGGCAGTTGATGTTGGAATGGAGAAAAGGAAAATCCTGTTTCTAAACTGACAGCAGACGGTTAAGATGTGACACAGGTAGACACAGCAGATGTTTGTTTACCTTGCTCTGTTGTAAATCACTGGCTCATTTTCTTCCTGTACGGTTGTCAACATATCCAAGTCATGGAATATTTTCTGCATATAGTCCAAATATTTATATCCTGAAGCTCTTTCTACTATGGCTGCCAGCAGGGTATAGCCAAAGGTCGAATACAAAAACTGACTACCTTGAGACAGTATTGCAAGGGGTAGGAGAGAAAACGCTTGATTATTATTCAAACACATGTAAAATATGTTCCAAGTGAAAACAGTTCACTGTAAAATTGTAATATTTTACCTCAACATTTAGAAAAAAGTCACAGGTGACCTATCAGTGCACTGAATTAACTATGAAACGGTCATACTTATTCTTATTCTAGCTCCCTAATATGAGGCCATCTCCCTGACACAAGAGCAACATGGTGATCAGCAGAGAGACTGACAATTCATATAATTTTTGAAATGGACTAAGCAAATGACTCCTACCTCAAAACAAAACAAAATCCATCAAACTGGAAACCAAATAGAAAGGTAGAGAAAAGCAAATGTGGTATCTTGATCAGCTGTCATTTCTTTTTGCAGTGCTGGGTATTGAACCCAGAGCCTTGTGCATGCTAGGCCAGTGCTCTACCACTGATCCACATCCCTAACCTTTGATCAATTGTCGTGTTCTCAATACATCTGCTATCCACCGTTTAAAGCATAAATACACACCTTTATATTTAATTAAATGTACGTAGGCATAAAAACTTTCAGATACATGTTTAAATACAAATAAATATACATATGTGGTTTCAAATACATAACTGTGGTACTTTGGATACTAGAAACTTAAGATTTTATAATCCAACCTAAGAATCGGTAGAAACCTTATTTTTAAAAATGTTATTTATTTATGTATTTGTGTATGAGTGTTCTGCCTGCATACATGTAAGTACACCTGTGTTGTACAGTGCCCACAGAGGCCAGAAGAGGGTGTTAGCTGCCATGTGGGTACAGGGAACTGGATGAACCTGTGGAGGCTAGAGGAGGACACTGAATCCTCTGAAACTGGAATTACAGGTGGTTATGAGTCACCTGACCTTCATGCCAGGAACAGAACTTGGCTTCTCTGCAAGAGCATTACTGGCTCTTACCTGCTGAATTCTCTCTATGGTCCCTAAAATGACTTTTAATATTAAAGCAGCAGTATACAAATCTATGGTAAATTTAAAGATATTAAGGCATTTTAATGGGCATCATATTAAAAAGAACATACAAAAACAAAGATAAAGCCAAGTGAGGTGCTGTACTTGTAATGCCAGCACTTGGGAGGCTGAGGCAGGAAGAGCAAATGTTTGAGGTCAGCCTGGGCTACACCATGAGTCACTGTCTTAAAGACAAACCAATTATTTTTAAAGATTAGCTTTTGGGGAAAGTAAATGTAGGTCAGTCCTTAGGGTACTAAAGGTAAAAAATAAGCTGAGCATATGAGATTCTAACTAAGTACAAACATGGTAGCAACATTTGACCCTGCCCATCCTGGATTACGCTTTGTTTAAAGAACTATTATTCTAACAATCTCTACAATTTCCTACTAATATCTTACTGAAAATCTTCTAGACAACTGGGCAGACTTCCATGAAATCTGAACAGTTACCTGTCTGGCTGTTGCTAGGTTTTGTTAGCAACTACAGGCAAAAACGTAGCTACTGGGTTGGGGAAATAGCTCAATGAGTAAAGTGTTTGCAAGGCAAGCACGAAGATCTGAGATTGAACCCAAGAACCTACATAAAAAAAGCCAAACATGGTGACGTACACTTGTAGTCCCAGTTCTGGAGAGGCAGAGACATGCAGATTCCCTGGGACTGGCCAGCCAACCCAGCCTAATTGGTGAGCTCCAGGCCAATGGGCAACCCCATCTCAAAACACAACGTGGAGCTGTCAAGATGGCTCATAGCTGTCAAGATAAGGCACTTGCTGCCAGACCTGATGTCTTGAGATTTATCCCTGGGACCCACATGGTAGAAGGAGAGAAGTCATTCCTGGAAGCTGTCTTCTGACTTTTACATACATGCCATGGCATGATGCATGTACACACATATCCAATAAATGAAATGTAAGAAGAAAAAAAAACAAGGTCAACTGCTCCTGTGGAATGACTCCTAGGGTTGTCCTCTGGCCTCTCCATGCATGTGAACAGGTACAAATGAACACACATATACATGTATGTACAAACTCCCCCCACAGGCACTGTACTAGCCCCATTATGTAACCATCAACCTCACTGAATTGGAATGACACCACACCACATTAAATTTCCTGAAAAACTAACACTTCAATAATAACTTTGTTAGAAGAAGTTAACACTCACCAGGTTTAAAGAATAAAGGATCATTTTTAAATAATCTCAAGGATTCAATTGAATTTTCAAACTTTTCTTTTAAATATAATTCGCCTTGTTCGAAATCATTTTTTTTCTTGCTTGGTTTTGAATTTCGGCATTTGGCTTCACTGTCTGGCTCCATTTTAGCTTTAAGGGAGTCAGTCTTTTCATTATTTTTGCCTCCTTTTTCTTTTGGTTCTTTTTCTTGGTCAGATGGCACAGTTCCTTTCATCATCTTCAGGGCCTTATAAGCTTTCTCTTCTTTCACTTTCTTCATGTCCTTTTCATAATGACGAATCCCACTTAAATGGGAGATGAGTAATCTTGTTGTGACAGAAACCTAATTGCAAAAAACAGGAAAATTCAATTACAGCATTAAACTGTACAATACCAAGTGGATAGCCTTGGGATGAATGCCTAGTCATAGTTTACAGTTTGAACTGCTGCTGGGAAAATGTCATGTACTGATCCTTACAGAAAATACCTATCAGATTATCATCTAGATTAAAACAACAAAAACAAAAACTATGAACACTAATGAAACCAATGAATGCTATGAAATATTTAAAACACAAATTCCAGCATAAGCCATGTAACATACCATCGGGCAAATGAACTGTGAGTCTCACTACCTTTTCCCCTTCGTATTCCTTTTCTGGGAACTCAGGAACATAATGTTGAACAGGGAGATCAAGATTCAGTTTTCCTGCTTCCCACAGTTTGGCCAGAGCGACCATGGTGAGGCTTTTGCTGATGCTGGCGATTCTCATGACTGTTTCTGGTTTGCAAGGCACCCGGTTCTCCACGTCTGCATAGCCTAAGCCTTTGACGGAAAAGAAGCAAAGAGTCTGTTAACGTGCTTCATGGAAAAACAAGCCTCTGAAAACTGAAATAACAGTGTCGTAAAATACACTGTGCATTGATCTAAAGGAAAAGATATCCCATTTTTATGAGACACTTAAAATTAGAAATATAAGACAAGAATCTTAGCAATGCTGCTGACAAGCCTACTGATTCACCTACAGTTAAACTGAAGTTTTACTTAGTTCCCAACAATTTTCTGTCTGAGATTTTCAGATTTTAATTTTTCTTAGCTTATTACAACAATTTGATAATTTCACTTTTTGGAGTTTACAGTTTTTATGTACTTGAGTATTTTGTATGCAATGCCCATGGAGATCAAAAAAGGATATTGCAAACTCCTTGGAATTGAAGTTAAAGACTGTTGTTAGCTGCCATGTGGGTTCTGGGAACCCAATCTGGGTTCCTACACCAGATAATGTGTGTGTAGCACCCCCAGACACCAGAAGAGGGCAATGGGGCTGCCATGTGGGTGCTAGGAATTGAACTGGGGTCTTCTGAGAGAACAGCAAGTACTCTTAACATCTGAGCCACCTCTTCAGTCTCCTAACCTGCCTCCTCCCACCACATTTTGAGATAAGTTCTTACTGTGTAGCCCAGGCTGAACTCAGGACACTCCTGCCTCAGCCTCCTAAGTGCTGGGATTGCAGGTGTGCCTCATCAGTCTCGCTGTGTTAATTTTAAATTAATTACATTCTTTAAACATCACCATTCTTCATATTGTATCCTGATTTTTTTTTTAGTGTTTCCAACAGATTCTTAAAATAACCAGCAAATAAAATGTGAAAACACATCCTTTAAATCAAAGTACCCTACCAACGCAATTCAGTTGCAAACCAGAGAAACAATACAATGCTAATTTATTAAAGCTCTGTCTAAAAAAAAAATTGTTTTTCTTCTGCACAAGGTAAAAGTGTGCAATTTAAATATGAGATACATAAAGGATGAAGTCTGAAAAGAACAAAAACGACTATAATGATTCTTTAAACTGTATGTGTTATACTAAAAATATTTGTATAAAGTTTTTAATGGTAGAGCTTTTCATTCATATTCATATTCTCTCTCTCTCTCTCTCTCTCTCTCTCTCTCTCTCTCTTTAGGCACACTAGTATAGAGGTCAGAGAACAACTTGGAGTTGGTTCACTCCTTCTACCATAGAAGTTCCTAGGACTGCACTTAGGACATCAGGCTTGGTGAAAAGTACCTTTACTCACCAAGCCATTTCACTGGTTTTTAGATATTTTTGTTATGTTGGGCTTTTTTTTTTTCTTAAAGTCTTTTTGAGATGGGGTCTCCCTGTAGTCTCAGCTAGCCTGGAACTTGCTATATAGACCAGGTTGGCCTACAAATCACAAAGATCCTCCTGCCTCTGCCTAGAGAGTGCTCAGATTAAAGGCATTTACCACCACACCCAGCTCTGTTTATTGTTGCTGTTTTTGGAGTCAGGATCTTGCTATACATTTCCCAGGTTGGCCTCAAACTCATGGTAATCCTCTTGCCTCAACTCCTGAGTACTAGGATGATAGGCATGTTCTACCATACCTGGCTCGTTAAATTTTTTATTGCAATATTTTTCATGTTAGGTATATTCATTAGGCTACACTCATATCCAAAGAATAATTTTTCAAAACCCCAATGCTTTCATGAACTTCTTAAACGATGACTTGATTACTAAAAACCTGGGTGGTGAACTGGAGCAATTTCTGTGCAATGAAGATGTTTATATTGTGAAATAGTGCTTTGATAACAATATCATAAAATGATTAGAAATGCCTCTCCCAAAGCTTCTAACTTTCTTTAAAAAAAAAAAACAAAAACTTGTTTCATTTCATTTATTTGTATGTGTATCTGAGAGTATATGCCACTTGTGTGCAGGAGGCCAGAAGAGGGCACCAGAGATTCTGGAGCTGGAGTCACCTAACAAGTGGGTACTAGGAACTGAACTCCAGTCTCCTGAACTAGCAGCAAGCACTCTTAACCACAGAGCCATCTTGCCAGCTCTTTTTTTTTTTTTTTTTTTTTCTTTTTTCTTTTTTGACAGGGTCTCATGTTGCCTAGGCTGGCCTGGAACATACTTTATGACCTTGAATTTCTGATTCTCCTGCCTCCATCTCCTGAGTAATGGGATCACAGGTCTGCACCTCCAAGCTTGGTTATGTAGTGCTGGGGGATCTTACCTAAGGCTTTGTCATACTAGCCAAGCACACACAAAGATTGTAAACTTATTAAAGACAAGGGACAGTGTGTATCCCTAATACTGAGCACAGTGCTTTTTACAGAATATGGGAATCAATAAATTGACTAAATTTTTTACATGCAGAAAATCTGCTGTTTATTTATAAGTGCTATGTACAAATATGCAATAGTGGATATTTAATGAATTGTTAATGGACTGTTTTACAAGCAATTTTCAGACCAATAAGTCTAGTCATAAGAGTAAAATGGGAGAAGAAACAATCCATTTTGAACACTCCCATTTGTTTGAGTCACATATTCGTTATTTATTCGGTTTTGTATTTGACCCCAGAGCCTCAGACATTAAGCAAGGGCTTCCCACTGAGCTGCATGCCTAGCCAGATTAGTTCCATTTTAAACTTTGCTGTCATAAAAAAAAAGGGAACACCTGGTTATTCTATAGATACTTTGTCTCTTCAGTATATACCACTTTATGTAAACTGAGTAGCAAAGTAGTTCTTGGGGTTCAAACATCAATATTTTATTTCAACAAGTAGTATAAAATGAGCCACTAAATAACACTTCTGAACCCACCTTCTGCCCAGACTTCTCTTCCGTCTACAGAAACTCCAACCACTATACCTGGTGCGCCAACCTCGTCCTAAGTGCAGAGGAGAAAAAGACCAAGTAGTTTAAAGAAATTAGAAATCATCCCTCACAGAGGGGCGAGCCCCCATCGCCCTCAGACCACGCCCACTCACGACGGGCTACGCCCATCTCCGGAGGCCCCGCCCACCCGGTGCCAGCTCTGCCCGCAGCTACCGGTGGAAGTGTACGCCGGGCCGACTCTCCTGAGGGGGAAGGGGCGGTTCCCTCCGCCGTCCGTGACCTCAGCCCCGACTTGAGCCACCCCGAGAGCGTCAGCGTGCGGTCGGGCGGTCGGGAAACGGGAAGTCTTTCTCGGAAGCCGCCACCCACCCCCGGGGTGGGGTCCGCAGACCCCGGGAGACCAGTACCGCGGCGCGGTTCTGGGGTGACCCGGGTGGGCGCAGACCCCGGGCGGGCGCAGACCCGGGCCCCGCACCTTGATCCTGTGCAGCAGGTCGCGGCTGCTCTCGATGGCTCTGGCGAAGCACCTGGACTTTGGCGGTGGCGGGCTGTGAGGACTCCCGGGCCCGAGGGCCTGCTCCGCCCGCGGCTCGGCCTGGGCGGACGCCTCGGGGTCCGCGGGGGTCTGGGCGGGAGCTGCGCCCCGCAGCCCGCCCGCCAGCTTCGCTCCGAGCGCCAGCCCCAGCCCGAGCCCCAGGCCCGCGGCCCAGCCGGGGCCGAGCGGGGTCCGGCCGGCGGGCCCGTGCGTCCCGCGCCGCCCGCCGTCCTGGGCCCGGCTCCAAGCGGTCGCGGCCTTAGCTGTCACCGCTGACAGGAGCCGGTACATGGCGTCTCCCCCAAGCGCGCAGCCTCGGAGCTCCGGCAGGCCGGGCCTGAAGCTAGCGGCAGGAGGGGCGGGGACGGGGGCGGGGATGGGGGCGGGGGCGGGACGGGGGCGGGGCCGTGCAGACCCGCGCAGTTGACACCCGGCGGCCGAGCGCCGAGTTCATCGAGCGCCTCAGTCTCCCTGTCTCTGGGCTTGGTCTCGATATGAGTAATTCTTCATCTGTTTTCCTTTCTTCTTCCTTCCCTCTTCCCTCCCTTCTTGCGTCCACCTTCTCGTCTTCCTCCTTTCTTTCCCTCTTTTTCGTCTTGCCTTCTTCCTTCCCCGCCTACCTCTTTTCCCTTTCTTCTCTTTTTCTTTCCTTCCTCTTTCTTTCGCTTCCCCTCCTCTCTTATTTCTATTTCTTTCCCTTTCCTCCTTCCCCGTACCGGTTTCGTCCCCCTCCCCCCTCCCCTCCTCCCTCCCTTCCCCCTTCTCCCTCCCCTGCCCCCTCCCCTTCCCCCTCCCCCCCATCCTCTTCCCTCCTCCCCTCCCCGGCATGCAGGCTACCTCTGATACTGTTTACAAATCTCCACTGAGAGCTGGCTCACATGGGGACAAGCTATATCAGCACCCAGCCCACCCTGGCCCCACCACCCACCGCAGGCCCACCAGCTCCTCAGGAAGTAAACTGCTGGTGATCAGAGCTGAAAAGCAGTTCTCAGACTATGGGGCTGCCCTCCACCACAGAGACTGTCTCATAGAGGTGGACATCCTGAGAGTCTCTGTCCCATAACACAGCCTCTTGCCACCAGTGGACATACCTTCTTAACAGCACTTGATGCTGTGCATTGCTGATAGTGTCCCTAGCTTCTAGAACGAGCCTGAAATATAGCAGATACTCAACAGGCATCTTTTCTCTGTGTATTCTTTCGCTCTCAGCATCTCCCTTTAGATCTCATTTCATCTTCATTTCATTAAGGTGGGATTTATAAATAAGTCTCTTCTGAGCATGTTGTGTTCTGGTGTGGTGTTCTGATGGTTGCCTTGGATTAAGGAGGAGATGGGGTATAAAGGGAGTGTTCTGCATTTTGACTGTATCCTTGTCAATATCTTGATTATGATGTTGTAGTACAGTTTTATAAGACCTTGCCATAGGTAAAGTTGCATAAAGACACACAGGATTCACTGTCTTATGTCTTAGAACTACTGTTATCTCAAAACAAAACATTTAAGTAAAAAAGAGGATGCAATGTGCATCAGGGTTGACCTTCTGAAACTCAACCACATCTATTTCCTAATCAAAATGACAAGGCACCCTTTAGCAATAAGAGAAAGCCCAGATTTCTGTGGTTAGTTGTGTGATAAGATAACCTACTGAGAGAAAAACCTTTTTTTCCTTTAGAATTGAGTTCATCACAAAGGAATGGACTTAATTTCCTCTTTTGCTGAGAGTTTCTAGGCCTCTGAATCCTGAAGGACCAAGCTTTCTTTACTCACAAGGAAGTAGTTAGCATCTATGACTGCTTGTTTGAGAGATCTCTACTCACTAAATTACAAACGGAAGGCTTTAGTTTTCCTATAACTGCTACCTATTTAGCTTAGCCCGAGCCCTCCCCACCTAGCTAGAGGGGGAACTGTAGCCATAGTTCTGCCTATTCAAATACCTTTCCAGCCACATTTAGTTATTAAAATGGTGATTGTGAGTTGTTTCAAGAACTTCCTCTGTTAATTCCAGGGTAACTCCCACTCTGTATTCCTTCCACACACAGGTATGTGCAGGCATACACACATGCGTAAAGAAAACTCTTTGCTGGGCATGGTGGTACACACCTTTGATCCCAGCACTCAGGAAGCAGAGGCAAGCAGATCTCTTTGAGTTTGAGGTCAGCCTAGTCTACATAGCTAGTTCCAGGCAAGCTAGGGCTAAAGGGAGACCTGGTCTCAAAAAACAAACGAAAAAGAAAACTCTATGTGAATGCATTTAAAATTGCACTTTTTTAGGACTGGGACATAGTTCAGTTGGTAGGCTGACAACCAACACCACATCAACTATGTGCTATAATCTCAGCACTTGGGACATTGTAACTAACGCCTGTGTTACTATATCTGAGTCTATCTGGTGAGGGGCTGAGGAATTGAAGACACACACAACACAGACACCAAAATGGTGGAGAAGCTTCCGATTTATTCAAGCAGGGTGCTCATATATATACACCCAACAGATGCCAGTGATTAATTGCAGGAAATTCCACGGGAGGTTTGGTAGGGGTCAAAAGTTCAGGCCCCCAGGGAACATCTGAGTATGTGACAGGCCCCTGGTTCAGAACAATCGTGGTTAGGCCTCTAAAGTTCAAGTTGTTCTCGGTAGTAACTGCTGCTGACAAGCTGAAGCTAGTTCCTGGCCAGGAACCTACCTGGGAAAAAGGCATGCAGGGAGGCCAGGGCCCTACAGGACATAGAGGCAAGAATTTGAGACTAGCCTAGGATATATGAGACCCTCTCTAAAAAAACGAAGGAGGTAAGGAAGGAAGGAAGGAAGGAAGGAAGGAAAAAATAAATTGTATCCTGTAATAGGAAAATAGTTGCACTGCCACAGGGAGATCCTGTCTCAAAAAAGACCCTCCCCCCAAAATGGTTGTACTGATTGATTGTCATTATTGATTTACAGTAATCTTCAGCAGTTTTCAGCTGAGGTTGAAGTCTCTGAAAATAAAAAGTTAACAGGTCTTGATTTTTAACTTGAAAGAATTCTATTAGGGATCTGGAAACTGAAATTCAAGCTGGGAGGAGACCTAAAGTAGCACTGAGTCAGCTCACATCTTTGGTGAGAAGAGCCCATCATTATTAGATCATTATGTGCTGACTGACTTTACACATTTATTTATTTACTTTATGTGTATGAATGTCGTGCCTGCATGTATGTAAGTGTACCTGTGTGGTTCCTACAAAAGTCAGGAGAATATGTTGGATCCACTGGAACTGGAGTTACAAATGGTTGTTAACCACCATGTGGGTACTGGAAACAAACCCAGGTCCTCTGCAAGAGCAGCCAGTACTTTTAACTACTGAGTCATCTTTCCAGCCCTGTTATATATGTTAATAGGAGGCATTATCTTCCCTATACATCAGAAAACCAAGGCCAGGATGATTAAATGGCAGAATCAGGATTTGGAACAGGACCCAGCTATGTCCTTGTCCAGCTTCTCTGGGAATCTACAGAATGATTCAAGCAAGTTGGTCTATATTCCCTGCTAAGATTTACCAAGGAGGACCAGCAAGATGGCTCAGCAGATGGTGGTACCTGCTGTCAGGCCTAAGAATCTTACTACCCAATCCCCAGACAAACATGGTAGAAGGAGAGAACTAGTAAGTTGTCCTCTGACCTCCACATGTTGAGGTGGCACACACACACACACACACACACACACACACCCCTCCCCACCCCCCAAATTGTACTATAGCATCATAATCAGGATACTGACAAAGGGAGGATGGTCACAATTCTACATCCTTCATGGTAAGGTGACTGGGCATTTTAAACATGCTATTTTCTCAGACTACTTTGGTTTTATTGTCAAATGGGCAAGGTGTCAGGCTACTTTTTCATTTATCATAATATAGAATAGGGGTCTTGGCATTTAGTGGAAGTGGAGACCTGGGATGGTTTTGAAAATATTACAATCGGTGGGTCAGTTGTACTGTCAAAGATTCTCTCAGCAAGCAAATTCTAGCCAGGCTTCTCTCAGCCCTCTTCCTGACTAGGCCCCAGCCTTGGACCAAACAGACACTTGAAAAACATGTCTTCTTATAGTTCAGTGTCTTCTTCAGCTCAAGGCTGCATTGCTAGAGTTACCTTATAGTCCCATAAAATGCCTGGCTGAGAAACTCAGAGTTACCAAAGAAGTTACTGTTTGTTCCAGCACTCATCTGAAGATAAAGCTCCTGTCTCCCAGTACCTGGGGGAGGGTAGGATAAAACAATAAGCACCAGGAAGCAAGATGAATGGAATTCATGTGGAACAATCTCTTTCCTGCTTCTTGTGATTTTCCACTTCCCTAACTCTACTCAAACTGTTGCCATCCATTCTGCCTTTTCCCACCAGGTCACCTCTGCCCACATCCCAGAGGATCTTAGTTCTTTCCCTGTTATTGGCAGCTATGGAATACAGTCTGTATCAGAGCTTCAGCTAGTGTCCAGCTGGGTCGGCCTGTCACACACATCAAATGGCCCTGTCCGACGTGGCCCTTGAGAATCAGGTCTTGTTTTCAAAGCGAAATTTTCCTGGGTACATTCACTTTGTGGTTCACAGAGTTGTACACTTAGGGTTTGTGTAATCTATCTATATTATACTTCAATGCAAAAGTTCATAACAAGATTATGACTTAAAAATGTTGATGAGGGAAATATTTATGTAATATAAATGTATGGAATATTTAGGAAATATTAATATGGCATTTAGTAGAAAAGGCAGCACATTCTGATTTGCATGGCAAATATACAAACATACATGAAGAATGTGAAGACAGAGGAATAGGAATTTGATATAATTACAGGTGGATCTCTATGAGATCAAGGCCAGCCTGGTCTACATAGCAAGTTCCAGGCCAGATGGGGCTACAGTCTCAAAAATAAAGAAGTTCATGGTCATCCTTGGCTATATAGTGAGTTTGAGGCTAGCCTGATCTACATGAGACCCTGTTTCAAAAAATAATATTCTTTTAAAAACTTTTTATTTTATGTGTATAAGTGCTTTACCTGAATTATGTTAAGGGCACCATGTGCGTATAACATCCATGGAGGCCAGAAGAGAGCCTCAGATCCCATGGAACTGAAGTTATAGATGACTGTTAGCCACAATGTAGGTGCTCAGAATCAAATCTAGGTTCTCTGGAAGAGCAGCCAGTGCTCTTAACCACCAAGCCATCTCTCCAGCCCTGCTTATTTGTTTGAAACAGGGTCTCACTATGTAGTCCTGGATGGCCTGGAACTTTCTATGTAGACCAAGCTGGTCTTGAACTCACAGAGATCTGCTATCTCTGTTTCCTGAATGCTGAGATTGACAGTGTGTGCCGCCACACCTGGACTAAAATAACTTTTTAAAAACCATATTTCATTTACAACAGTGCAGTTTACACACCAAATAATACACAATAAATGAATGTGCTGGGGCTGGGCGTGGTGGTGCACATCTTTAGTCCTAGCACTCAAGAAGCCGAGGTAGGTGAATCTCTATGAGTTCAAGGCTAACCTGGTCTGCAGAGCAAGTACCAGGCCAGTCAGTGCTACATAGTGAGATCCTGTCTCAAAGCAAGCAAGCCAAGAAACAAAAATAGAATGATTTGCTATAGTTTTAAATGGAAAAAATTTGAGGTTAGAAAACCCCTAAGCCCAAAGCAATTTTTTAAAACGTCACTTTGTCTTTTTTAAGAAAATTTTTGATTCATTTATTTTTGTGTGTATGAATGTTTTGCCTGCATATATATAAATTCATCCATGTTGTACAATGCCTTCAGAGTCCAGAAGAGGTTATGAGATCCCGTGGAACTGGAATAATACCCAGTTGTTAGTTGCCATGTGAGTAATAGGAATCGAACGTAGGTCCTCTGTAAGTGCAGCCAGTGAAGTCAGTGCTCTTAACCACTGAGTCATCTCTCCAGCCCTACATCACTTTTTCTAAGTGGGCCAAAGGGACAAATGTATTCAGTGACTAGTCATGTCCTATTGTACAATATCCTATTGTACTAATGCTCAATAGAATTAAAAAGAGAGCCTAATTTTCACAAACTCTGCCTCAAATAAATAATACATGTTGAATTTATTTGGAATATAAAAATTTGCTATTTTAAGAACTGCTGTTAATTCAGTATGGACATAGCATACACATCTTTTTTTGGAGTAATGTCCACCCAAATATTCTGCCCTTATTTTGTTCATTTGTGTTTTTTTAAGGTTTATTGATTTAATTTTGTGTGTATGCATATGTTCCTAAGTGTATGTATGTGCATCAAGTATGTGCAATGCCTACAGAAGTCAAAAGAGATGTTGGATCCCCTGGAGCTGAAGTTACAGGCAGTTGTGATCTACCCAGTGCGGGTGCTGAGAACTGATCTAGTGCCCACTTCCGACCTCCTGCTGCTGATTGGTAGGCCGTCTCTCTAGATCTCTTGGTATTTTGAAGATAGGGATCATGTTATAGCCCAGGGTGGCCTAGAATTCACTAAGTAGCACAGGCTACCCTCAAACTCTTGGATCCAGCTATGCAGCACCTGCCCATTTGTGTAACATTGTTGAACTGACAAATTATGGAAATGAAGAAGGGACTGGTGTGTTGCTGGGGTTAGGGATTGGGTGGAAGAAGGAGCTAATGGTTTAAAAGGTCAACATATGGTACTGGAGAGATGGCTCAGTGGTTAAGAGCACTGTCTGTTCTTGCATAAACCCTGAGTTTGGTTCCTAGCACCCACATGGTAACTAAGAACCATCCATAACTCAAGTTCCAGGGGATCTGACACTTTCTTCTGACCTCCACAGGCATTGTACGACAAGGGTGCACTTACATTCATGCAAGCAATGCACTCATGCACATAAAAATAATAAATAAAAAATATGTTTTAACAAGGTCTACCTAAATGATCCTGGTGGTCATGGAACTGTTCAGTGTGGCCATGGAGTGGGATACATGCTTTACTCGTTATCAAATGCAACAGAAACACACAAACTCAAATGAGCACAAGAAAAACTGGGGCACATTGAAGTATATTCATAGGTTGCATTTCTGCTTCTATCTCTGTTGTATTATTATGCCGTGGTTTTGCATTGTGTTACCAATGGGGAATTTGTTTTTTAAAAAGCTACATGGTGGGGCTGGAGAGATGGCTCAATAGTTAAGGGCAAGGACCTCTCTTGCAGAGGACCCGTATTCGAATCCCAGAACTCACCACTCCAGTTCCAGGGGATCTAATGCCCACTTCTGACCTCTGCCAGCATGACAGGGGTACTTACAGGCATTCAGGCAATACACTCATACATATAAAATAAAAATAATAAATAAAATATTTAAAAAAAACACATGGCATCTTTCTACATTATTTACCATTGCATGTGAATCTATAATTATCTACAAATAAGGTTGATCTTTTAAAAGTATAATTTTTAAAAACCCTTATTGATCTCAAAATCTCTTCATATCTCTACCGTAATACAACTGTTGCACAACTTTCAAAGCCCAACTCAAGTCCTGTCTTCTCCAGTAGACTTTTTTAGTCAACATCAGTCCTACATGTTTTTTCCTTTCCTTGATCTTTTGTTTTCCTAGTTTGTATATGTTGGTTATTGTGATGTAGATGGTAATCCACTGAAAGCACAGATTTGCCTTTGAATTTCTTCCCCATATCAGAAGCACCGAATTTGCTTTGTGTTTGATGGGTCTGAATTTGGATGGCAAACTCTGATGCCAATTTCACCTGTAAACTATGGCTGATTATAACTACACTGTAAGCTTGCTGTGACGGTTAAATGTGCACACACACACACACACACACACACACTCAAACAAAAAGGCTGGAGAGGTGGCTCAGTGGTTAAAAGCTTATAACCGCTCTTGCAGAGGACCCAGGTTTGGATTCCAGCACCCACATCGGGCAGATCACAACCATCTTTATGTAACTCTAGCTCCAAAGATTTTACAGCCTTTTCTGGTCTCTGCAGGGACTGCATTCACACGCACAAACCAAAACTCCCTAACACACATACACACAATTAAAAATTAAATTAACACAATGTCAGACATGTGGCATACTCATAATCTCACTATTCAAGAGGCTAAAGCAGGGGGCTTGTGAGTTTAGGGCCAGCCTAAGCTATATAGCCATATCCTGTCTCAAAATAAGACTAAACACAATGAAGCAAGACAAAAGAAAATAAAAGATGCCAACCATTAACATTCTTTAGCTTTCTTTCTAGAGACATGTAAACAAGCTCTTCCAGGTAAACAAGGAAAACAGGTTGCTTCCCTTCCCACGTTTCTTTCCATCAGCCTCTCCATTTAATTGGCCACTGCCCAGTGGTTAAAGACAAAATAAGAATTCTGTTTCAATCATCTGAAGAGCCAGCCTATTCAGCTTCTGGATCGAAACTAATGGAAAGTTAGTGAATAGCCTTTTCTTGAAATGTCATATTGACCTTTAAAAAGAAATTAATCAAGTAATACATGAATGCAGTTTCTCTGTAATTTTTAAACTTCTGAACTGCACCAAACTCTAAAGATCCCTCTATAGTCTAGGTTTTCTCCCTAGGAATCAGTAGACTCTGTAACATCTCTTCAAGTGACTGTATTGTCCCCTGTCCCACAGGCCTGTTGGCTGTCGAAACTTCGCTGATGGGCAAGCTGGGTAACGAGCAATCTCTTATTCAGGTCATTTCTCTTGTAGCCTCAGACATATTTACCTCAGGGGAAAGTGGGAAAATATTTCTTGCATCAAAAAGAAAGAATAGGGCAAGGGGGATGACCCAGCAAAGTGTCTGTCACATAAGCATGGGGCACTGATTTGAGATCTCCAGTACACATTTAAAGAGCTGGGAATGGTTGGATCTATCGATAACCCCAGTTCTGGGAAGGTGAACACAGATGCATCTCTGGAGCTCATGGGTCAGCCAGTGTAGCCCAGTCTGTGAGTTTCAGGTTCAGTGAGAGACCTTGTCTCAAAAAATAAGGTAGAGAGTGGTTGAGGGAAGACACTGAACATTGATGTCTGGCCTTCACGCATATGCACACACCCACATGTGCACATCTACCTTTATGTATATGTGCAGATACCCGGATGAACTTACACATACATCTATACATACACGCATATATCACGTACACTGCCCTAAACACGAAGAAGCCTATCTTTATTCTATTCTCAAATCCATGAATAATTATCAAGTGTAGATGCTATGGGAGAGCAGATGACCTTCTTTATCCTGTCTATACTGCTACAAGGGCCTTCTTTACCACAGCATTGGACACACTGCTCCAGGGAGGCACCACCTACCTGTTGCATTCAAATCTTGTTCAGAATCACCACAGCTCTGGTTTCCAAGCTGGGAATGCATAAACATGAACAAGACCAGCAGATCTATCAAGGGGCTCATAGTCATCAGGGTAGAAATGGGGTTGGGGTGGGAGAGGGAGGGCATGGTGTATGTGTCTGTGTGTTTCTATGGCATTTAATGACATGAAAGCATGTATCCTGCATTTGGCTGAGCTGGCTGTGTACCTTGTGAGAAGGCATGGCACAGCATGAATAGGTTGGAATCCCACCCAGGCTCCTATTGCCGAGCCAAAGGCTAGCTCTGGTGGAAAGGGCACTTTTTTCTAACATGCACAGAGGAGCAATGTGCACTCCTGGCAGCCCAGGACAAATGTAGAGACTTAGGACTCATTTAATGTGCTAAGTGCTATACTGGAGGTAAACATCAATAAACTCTGGGGAGGCAAAGGCAGTTAAGTCTATCTAGGGGAAGGAGTTAAGAGAGTGACAAGGAGAAATTTCAGAAGGGCCTTGGAAGAGGAACAGAAATTCACCCAGTAGAACTAGTCCAAGAAAGACAAACAAGGTGACGATGTAGACTTGACAGGATTTGTTTCTAGGAGTGCTTCCTGTTACCAGAGGTAAGGCAAGAAGGCAGCTGTACCAGATGGTGCAGGCTTTGTGAGCCACACTGAGGGCTCTGTGCTTTGGCTCTAAACTGGTGGTTCTCAAGTACATGGAGGGCTTGTTCTTTTTTAAAAGATTTATGTATTTGTTAATTCTGTGTTATGCGAATGTTTGCCTGTGTGTACGGATGTGCACCGCATTCATGCAGTGTCTGGGAAGGCCAGAAGAGGGCATCAGATCCTTCATTATAAAGACGTGTTGCTCTGCCCCCGCCCCCCCCCCCCCCCCCCCCCCCCGTCAAGGTCCTACCAAGGTGCCCACCCGCTCCCACCAAGGTCCCAATGGCAAATGGAGGCATTCCATTTTATAGTCCACCATTTTTGTTCACTCTGTAAGCATTCATTAGGCTTACAGAGCTGTTGGTGAGGGATTCTGGGCAGGAATATGGGTGACCTTAAAGCAGCCACACTGGAAGGTCTGCCCCTGACATGGATTATGATTCTCCCATGCCTGTGAGATGAAGCCCTCTCCCTAGTCCTTACTTGTCTATATACTCTAGCCCCTCCCCAAGACCCACAAGCAATTGGGATAGAATTGTGTACAACTGTTTGCCAGATAATTATGCGAGGGACCCATGACTCTTCCCTGTCCCTGCTCCGCTCATATCTATGAGGGAATATCAACAGTCAACAAACGCAGATGTAATGACTGTTTGCAGGAACAGAAGATGGTGTCTATCTGTCTCGGAGGATAGTTCTGTACAAAAAGATGGTACTAGAAAAGCACCCCCTAATAAAAGAGATTCTTTAATAGTAGAAGTTGGGATAGTCTCAGAGTTGTTTGAGAGAAGTTATTTCTAGAGGCTTCTTGGCCTCTCTGTGTGCTCAGAGTGTTCTTCACCCAGTAAACACTCCACATATTTCTTTTTTCCGTCCTTCGTTCTGTTATTGTTTTGTTTTGTTTTCAGACAGATCCTCATGTATCCTAAACTGGCCTCAAACTCATCAGGTAGCTGAGGATGACCTTGAACTTCTGATCCTTCTGCCTCTACCTCCCAGTGCTATGATTACAGATCCATGCCACCACATCCAGTTTTATGCAGTGCTGGGGCTTGATCCTGGGGCTTTGTGCATCGTAGGCAAGCACATCACCAACTGCGGGTGGAGTCATATTTCCAGCCCACCACGTTTCTTGTTAATGAATAGCATCGAGGGTTTCAGAGTTGGATCTTCAGCGCTGGAGACATCGCTTACACCTCTGCTACCGCTCTACCCAGCCTGTGACAAGCGAGCACTCACCGTGGAGACCCGCTTATTTCCCACACTTTCGTAATTAGGATTTTTAATGATCTGAGTGTTTTCCAGTATCTTCAGATGGTGGCAGCCAGACCATAGTGATGACTGAGGTGGTTGGATACATGCAATGAGGGGACCAATTAGGAATCTTGAACAGCCATTAGCATATGCAGATTATGGCCTTTATTACAATGACTGGTTGATTGATTGTTGATGATTTAGTGTGTGTGTGTGTGTGTGTGTGTGTGTGTGTGTGTGTGTGTGTGTTTAGGTCAGAAATCAACCTTCAGGAGTTGATTATCTCCTTCTACCATGTGGGTCCTGGGAATAGAATTTGAGTTGTCAGGTTTGGTAATAAGCATTTTATCTGCTGAGCCACCTCACCAACCTGAGTATGGCCTTTAAAACTTGCCAAAGGAGCCAGGTGAGGTGGCACATGTCTTTAGTCTTAGCACTTGGGAGGCAGAGGCAGGCCGATTTCTGTGAGATCAAGGCCAACCTGATCTACAACGGCAAGTTCCAGGTCAGGAAAGGCAATAGGAAAACCGTGTCTCAAAAAGACAAAAAAGAAAAAAAAACAACAAAAAAACCCCCCAAAAAACGAAAATAAAACCCAGAACACCAAAACCAAAAAACAACAAATTTGCCAAAAGGAAGTAGTGATGATGAACATTTATAAGTAATCTATATGTGTACGGAAACTTCATGTTGTATTCTTAATATACACCAATAGCATTTAAAGCGATTTTATTTATCAGTTTGTTTGTGTTCATTTCACTTATTATTTGGAGCCTTGTTGCGATGTGGATATGAAGTGTACCTCATGCGTTATGGGCTTGGTCCCGAGCTGCTGGCGCTGTTGAGAGGTGATTGAATTATTAGGGTGCTGGCCTCTTCGATGGGCTTTCCCATTGATGAGTTCATGTTGAACGGGCTATCGGGGGTGGGGTCCTGGTGGAAGATGCAGGCCCTGGTCCTGTGTTTTAGGAGGGCATACCTTGTCCTTAGCCCCACCACTTTGATGCTCTATCTCAACACAAGCCCAGAAACAAGATGACTGCTGTTTTTGAAAGTTGTTGAAGGACAGAATTAGTTACTCTTCTTGCTGTGACAAAATGGCCAACAAAAGCAACTTCCAGAAGGAAGGATTTATTTTTGGCTCACGGTTCGAGGGTGAGGGGCTCTTCATGGTCGGAAGTCACGGTAGTGGGAGCATGAGGCTGTTAATCACATTGTGTCTGCCATCAGGAAGCAGAAAGAGATGAATGCTGGTGCTCAGCTTGCCTTCTTTTTTTTATTAATTCGGGCCCCCAAGCCACGAGATGGTGTCATCCACACATTTAGGATGGGTCTTCCCACTTCGATCAACCCGATCTAGAAACTCCCTCACAGACATGCCCAGGGGTTTGTCTCCTAGATGATTCTAGATCCTCTCAAGTTGAAAATATTAGTCATTACAGGAGCCAGGGAATGAGGGTCACCTCTGGAATCCAGAAAAGGAGGGCATAGACTCTCCTGTGGAGGTTTCAGAAGGGATGCAGTTCTGCTACACCTTGATTTCGGACCAGCAAAACTAAATTCAGATTTCTAACTTCCAGAACTCTTTGAAGATGATTGTGTGTTATTTCTGAAGTCACCGTGTCTGTTATAGTAGCAATAAGAAATTAAGAGATCAGTGAAGTCTGACCTGATCTGAGAAACTACAGGCTTTTCCACACAACGACCACATTGCTTGGTTGCTGATAATTGCTCATTGTTGGGGGACTGTTAGGTAAGCTCTTGGGAATACAGTGTAGGGTCCAGGGAGATCTAAGCTGAAATTCCTCTTGGCCTTGCTCCCCAGCTGCATGATCATAAATGAGTGACTGAACTTCTTCAGCCATAGTTTCCGAATCTGTCCTGGAGATGATGTCACCCTGGTTTGTCGTATTGTTTTAAGAATCAATAGAGACATTCATATGCCCTTTCCCAGCAAGTCTCTCCTGTGTGCCTCTCTCTGTCTCTTTCTTCAGATATTTGCTTTTTAGACTTTTAAGACCTTTATAGCCTCGTCTTTGAATAGCCTTTGCCTACAAATCAGTGGCCATCCCAGTCAAAATCCTAGTGTCCTGATGTCTGAGTTGGGGTTTCCCTAGGAGTAGAATCCACGACAAGGACTCCAGCAGAGGTGGTTTAGCTGAGAGATGACTCCAATAGAGATGTGAATCAGGAGGAGGAAATGGATGCTGAAGGACCCGTGATCACTGTGGCTGCAGCTTCGACTCCCCAGGGAGCCTCAGAGGACAGGGCTATCCCACCTGGAGGGCAAGGCTGCTGAGATGTTTTATTCGCCCATCAGTTTTTTTGATGGAGGAAACAATTATTTCTCTCCTTCTATAAGTAGGTTTTTGTTGTTGGGGTTTTGTTTATTTGAGATTATGTTTTCCAGGATGGCCTCAAACACTTGAGCTAAAGTAATCCTCCTGCCTCAGCCTCCTGAGTAGTTGGAACTACAGGTGAGCACTATTATACACAATTCCCTTAGTCTTTTTTTTTTTTTTTTTCTTCTTCAGCTTTTTGTCTCTTTTTAAAGCAGTGCCTGTGGAGGCCAGAAGAGGGTTGTGATCCACCTGATGTGTGTGCTGGGAACTGAACCCAGGTCCTCTGCAAGAGCAGCAAATGCTCTTAACCACTGAGCCATCTCTCCAGCCCCAGTGATGGATTTCTTTAAAACCCAACAGAATGGAAAGTTTCAAAGATGAAACAAAGCTTCAAGATATATGTTATTAACTAATGTTTACATTTGGTTGCAATGACATATTTTTAAAAGGAGGAAATACCATCTCTTGTATATTTTATGACAGGCCTAATAAATACACAGCTGCCTTTGGCATGAGGGAGTTGCTCCATACTGTGAGCCTCAGACACAACTGTGGTGGTAGCTTTGGGAGGAAGTTTATATATTCGAGTTCACGTCCCTGGGTGGCCAACATTGTTGATACTTCTACCATCCAAATCTCCCAACATTCTTTTTTCTTTGCAGGGCGGGGGCGGGGGCGGAGGTGGGGGCTGTCTCTAAAATAAAACCATGGTGGAGAGAGGCTGACCTTAGGGTGGGAGGCTTACAATAAATTGGAGAATTCTGGGAACCCAACGATAGGAATGCTGGCCTCTTTCCCCACTTGTGACTGTCTTTTAAACTTTAGGATTTGGCCACCAGTCAAACCAAATAGCTCTGGGTGCAACAGAGTCCAGAACAATCTCTGCCTCACTGCTTTATGTCTCTGAGGGGCATGTCTTGCAATCCTTGCCCTTTTCCCCTTTCATCTCTCTGTGTATGATGCATGCATGTGTATGCATGCATGTGTGGATGTGTGTGCCTGTGTGTGTGGGCATGTGGAGGCCAAAGGCTGATGTTGGGTATCTTTCTCTATTACTCTTCACCTTAGTATTTTTACTTTAAAAATATTTTCTTTTTAAAAATTTTATTTTATGTTTATGAGTGTATTGCCTGCATATATATAAGTACATATGTGTCATGCAATGCCTGAGGAGGTCCGAAGAGGGCGTCGGATTCTTCTGGAACTGGAGCTGTAGATGGCTGTTAGCCTCCATGTGGGTTCTGGGAATCAAACCTGGGTCCTGTGCAAGAGTAGCCAGTGCTCTTAACTATTGAGCCATCTGGCCATCTTCATTCACATTCTTTTGAGACAGGGTCTCTCACTGAGCCTGAAGCTCACTGATTGGCTAGACAGGTGGGCCAGGGAGCGCCAGGATCCTTCTATCTCTGTGCTTGGCAACACGGAGATAACGCTCGCTGCAACGCCTTCCTTTTTGCATGGCTGCTTCCGATCTGAATTCAGGTCTTTCTGTTCGCACAGCAAGCATTGTACCCACTGAGCCGTCTCCTCAGCACCTCAACATGCTTTTTTCTAACATTGCACTTAGTTACTTTATTAGGATAGAATTTCCAAATTTTTGGATTCAAATCTCTGGTCCTAAGCACATTTATGACATCATTTGGATGTCCCCATTAAAGTCAGTTGTTAAAGTGAGTGGAGCCTGTGAACTATTCAGTCAGATTCTACTATCGAAGGATCATAGACATGGCCCCTCACTCAGCAGAGGGGCCGGTGACGGAAACGATGCGTGCCATGGGGATGGGGTCGCAGGCTTCCAGATGGGGAACCCATACAGTGCACACTGAATTCCCCTTTATTACTGCCTTCAACTTCTCCTCATGGAAAGGAGAAAGAATGAAGAAAACAAACTAATGCTTGATAACTTGCATTCACTGCATGTACAAGGAACTTTCCAGAACCTCCTGGCTGAGATCTATGCTCACGTGAGCCCTGAGCCACACCACATTGATTATTAAAACCCACAATTCTCAGCCTTGGCTGCACTTCGACTCACCAAGTAGGCAAAGGTGAGAGACATCTTTTTAAAAAATGGCATTGGATGCCTGTGGCAACGATTTTATACATTGCCTTACTGTATGTGAGTCCCCATGACTCCACTCCATTCATAGCTTATCTAATGGCCTGTAAGGCCAGCTATGGTTACATTAGTTCTGTTCTGTCATTTGTTTTGCTTGCCTAGCACATATGTTCTTCTTTACTCCCTTAAGTCACTTCTCGATGTCACCTGTTTGAAACTAGAGTCTACATGTCATCTTAGCATTGGAACCTTGGCCTTCCTTAACTCCAGCCTACAGGAACCAGATCTGCTCTCTGCCATACTTGGTTGGCGCCTACACCTCCAATCAGGAGTTGTGTTCAGATGTTTAGATCATTTTAACAATCTGTAAAGTAGGAAAAAATACCATCCCTTGGGGCAGTTGTGGATACAATTGCCCAGAAAGGTTAAGTGGCTCATAGAATACCATCTAGTTCAGGAACTGACTGATTTTCATTCTGCAATCCAAAGAATGCTTGTCTGAATTTTATTTGAAAATAGCAAAAATGATCATCCACTTTCTTGGAAGGTGAGAATTAAAGAGACGTAGATGCATATTTAGTGACCCTGGAATAGATAGGGCTGGTGTTGCTGGAGGCCAGCTGACCAAGCTCTGGGTATCAGATACTGTCCCAAGTCTTTGGGTCACCCTAACAAAATGCTACAGACTGGGCTGTTTTTAGTCAACAGAACTTACTTTCCACAGTCGTGTGGGCTGAAGTGTGAGATCAGGCATCAGCACAATCAGATTCTGGGGAGGTCCTATTCCTGCCTTGTGGCACAGAAACCATCTTGCTCATGGAGTGGCAAGGGAAACACAGGACATGATGCAACATATCCTAGTTCTGTAGGCTCTTCTTTTTAAAAAATATTTTCTGTGGATGAGTATTTTGTCTACATGTATGTAAGTGCCCCTGAGTCATGCAGTGCCCACAGAGGCCAGAAGAAGATGTCAGGTCCCCTAGGACTGAAGTTAAGGATGACCGTTAGCCACCACATGGGTGCTAGGAACAGAATCCAGGTCCTCTGCAAGAGCAACCAGTGCTCTTAACCTCTGAGCCATCTTCCCAGTCCCTCTTTGCCTCAGGACTTTTAAGGCCTCTAACCCTACTGTATATCTTAGGACCTCATGGAATCTTAATTTTCTCCTTTTTGGCTTTATCTCTAAATAAAGTCACATTGCGGATTAGGCCTCACAGAAAACTGGGCAAACCATTGATTCTGTAGAGCATGTCTAGACAATTTTTAATCCTTGCAGAGTTTGTGAGGAACACAAAGATCATCTTTTTATTTGGCATCCTTTATTAATAGTTCATCTTTCTGCTCAATATCTATTCTACTGTGCTTTCAATTGCTGTGACAAAACACTGACCAAAACCAGCTTGGGAAAGAAAGGGTTTATTTGACTTATCCATCCTGATCACAGTTCATCAGCGAGGGGAGCCAGGACAGGAACTCAAGGCAGGAATCTGGAGACAGAAGCTTAAGCAGAGACCATGGAGGGCTGCCGCTTACTAGCTTGGTCCTCCAGATCATAATTAGCCTGCTTTCCTATACAACCCAGGACCACCTGAGTAGGGGTGGTACCACCTACAGTGGGTTGAGCCCTTCCAGATCAAGAAAATGCCTTACAGACCTCAATAATCAAGAAAATGCCTTACAGACCTGCCTTCAGACCAGGAAATCTCCCAGTTGAGGTTCTTTCTTCCCAGGTGTGCCAAGTTGACAACCGAAGTTATCCGGCACAGCCTCCTTTCCTGGAGAGGGGATGGGTTTTGGTGCGTGCTAGAGGCACCTTTCTGTATAGAGTCTACCCTTGGTCTCCAGGAAAGGCTACTCAAAAAGACATCAATTGGAGAGCTGGAGAGCTGGCTGGGTGGTTAAGAGCACTGACTGCTGTTGCAGAGGACTGGCTTTGATTCCCAGCAACCACATGGCAACTAACAAGTGTCCATAACTCCAGTTCCAGGGGAATCCAACACCCTCTTCTGACTCCTTGGGCATTTCATAACATGGGTGTACTTACATACATGCAGGCAATGCAGTCATACAGGTGAACAATAAAACATTTGGAAAAAGACATCAATTGTTACTTTTAAAGAGCTTTCAACTTGTAGGGTTGTTATGTAAAGGTACACAAAGAAAATACCACCCCATGGCTCTCTGTGGTTTTAAATACGTTTTGTTTTTATTGCTATGCAACCATTTTAGGCTATTATGAGTTGTATTAGGCAGGGTTCTCTAGCAGAACAGAGCCAATACTCTGTGCGTGGGGTGTGTGTGTATGTGTGTGTGTGTGTGTATGTATGTACATAATTAGACTGGCTTATGTGATAGGTGCTGGGTAGTTCAACAATGGCTGTCTGCACTCTGGAGAAGCAGTGAGCCCAGTAGCTGCTCAGTCCACGAAGCTGTATGCCTCAGCAGACCAAGTGGAGCATTGAAGAGCTGGCTGTTCCCTGAAGAGGGGCTGGTATTGAATACATGTTGGAAAGTAAAAGAAGGTGGAGTCTGTGGCAGTAGAGGATGGCCTGGGCAGCAGTACAGGCTTACTGCTGAGGAAGAAGCAAAGGCAGGCCAGAGACACTGCTTTTCCCTTGGACCTCTTTATCGGAGCTACTCATTGGAAGGAGTCCCCCATTTCTCAGGGTTGAGTCTTGCCATCTCAATGAATCCCCTTTGGAAATATCCTCACAGAAACACCCAGAGGTGTGTCTCCTGGTTGATTCTAAATTTCATTAAGTTGACAGCTAAGGGGTTGAAGAGAGGGCTCAGTGAGTAAGAGTGCTTGCCATTCTTCCAGAGGACCTGAGTTCAGGTCCCAGCACTCACTGAGCCACCTTTAACTCCAGTTCCAAGGGATCTGACATCCTCTTCTGATTTCCTTGGATACCTGCACACTTGTGGCAAACACACAGATAAATGAAAAAAAACCAAATCTTTATTTAAAAACTGTCAAGACCTACTATCACATGAGTTTATATAAATTTCTATATTAGTACATTCAAATAAAATCAATTTTGAAAACCTAGAAGCCCAAAAGATATGTCACATGAAGCATACATAGCCACAAATCCAAAAATAGTTCAGCTTAACAACATTAATTTAAAAATGTGTTGCTGAAGTGGAGTTGCCACTAGTAACAAGAATGTGGTAAAGATGCTGCTGATAAAACTTCTGTTCACTAAATGACAGTTTCAAAAAAGGGTAAAATCACAATTCCTGAAAACAGAATGATCATGTACCAGGATTTTATTCAATTCATTAACTTATGAGAAAAACAGGATGCTATAAGGACTGTTTTAAAGAATGAGATGCTAATATTTTATTTACAAACAATTTCATAAAGGAACATTAGGAGACAGTTGCAAGTTAGATACCAAACTCATTAACATCCTTTGTAGAGGAATGAATTAAATGAATTATAACCTTCAGAGTTATCTTCTCTATTGGGCCAAAACAATTAATGTTTTTACTAGGCAAAACTCTGGTAGATAAAAATGGAATTTTACTCAAACTGGGATGTTTAATAAACAGTGAATTGGATTAAACACATTCCCCAGTTCAGTCTTTCTGGAATCTTGTCTGAGAGACCTTCTAAGGTCCTGGGATGTGTTTTCAAGATAATAATATTAAAACACTTTTGCCTTCTTCATGTGTTAACATTTAAATTGGTGGCTCAAATTGCTGTCATTTACCAACTGACCTTTGTCTTAAGCCCATGTTTTGGGTTTTTTTTTTTTATTGATAGAACTCTTCTAAATTTGGCACACTTAGACCTCAGGGACTGCGTGATGCCTCTGCATGTCCACCTGCTTGTTGTTTGAACACCTAGGAAAGTTTTCTACACACATGCTTCATGGTGTCCTTTGGCCTCTACTGGTTTACATGTTAGTTCACCTCTATTCTTTTTTCCTTTAGCTTGTAGCAATCCAAACAGCACTAATTTAGCCCCGATCCTATCGAAACACAGTGCCATTGCTGACACTGAGCTGGTATGATGTGACAGCAGCCACTTCCCAGATGATCCAGAATCTCTAAACATTAATTTTTAAAAATTTTTGGTAGTGTTGTGGATTGAAACTGAGCCTTGTGCTCTGATGCTGACTTTACTCATAGATACACGATGCAGATCCCAAGCCAAAGTGGCTCATCCACAGGAGCCAGAGGCATGCAATGAACCAAAGAGAGGCTATGAACACTACTGTTGTCTTCAGCAACTGTGTGCTTAGTTTGTTCAGAGCTATACCTAGGAATCATCTAGAGTTATTCCTTTGTTACTGTGCTCAGAGGCTAAGTTTGAAAGTTTTCCTCACAGCTTTCTTGCTCATTAAGGGACTAAGAGGTCTTGAGCCATCTACTTGTGATTGTTTTACCCTGTGCCTTCACTGGGCAGTAAAGGGCTCTGCCATGTGCTATTGTCTGGTCCTTCCCAGCCTCGCTGTTTATGTCTCACAAACAGTCCTTTCTCCTCTTAAAAAGTTAATCAGGAAATGGAGAGATGACTCCATCAGTAAAATGTTCGCCATGCAAGTGTAAAGACCTGCACCTGTGTCCAAAAATCAGGGGTAGTGTGTGCACAGGTAATCCAGGTCCTGGGGAGGCGGAGACAGGTGGGTCCCCTGCTCGGTGAGTCCCAGGTCAATGAGAGACACTTTCTCAAAAAGCAAGATGGATGACCCTTGAGGAAAGACACTGGAGGCTGTTCTCTCTCTCTCTCTCTCTCTCTCTCTCTCTCTCTCTCTCTCTCTCACACACACACACACACACACAATCAGTATTTTATTTTCTTCCATAATTCCTGTACATAAGAGTGACATGCCAGCACTAAAAGACAAATCATATCCTCTTTCTGCAAATGACTCTTGAATACTTAGTTCTAGCTCTGCCATTTACTAGCTCTGTGAACTTGAGCAAACCACTCAGCTTGCTGAGCCTCACTTAGTGTCCTGTCCATAAAATGATCATCACACCACTTGCACTGTCTGCTGTATGAAACTGCTGCAAAGTTCACATTGGATAAGGTGTCTTGAAAGGTATAAAGAGTAGCCACCTGCAAGTTGGTGGTACAGTAGACCTTGGTGTATTTATGACTCTCTCCATCGAGCTAGAGATAAGAGTGTCGCCTTAGCAACCATCCAACATACGGAAGACGTAGGAACATGGAGTGTCAGGCAGAGGACGCTTCCTCTGCGCTGCTGATTCTGATTACAGTCCGTCATATCTGAATATTGTGGCACTCCATGATTTTCCCTATTACTGATGGGACTGAGAAATGACTAGCTTCTCAGAATAGAACATGGAGAGTAACTAGGTAAAGCTAGAAAGAGAACTTTCAACCTTGAATTACTATCTTTCTATTTATAATGGAACCGTGCTATAGAAAATGTGAAAATGAAATAAAAATCACCCCAAATCCTGTCTGAACATAACTATTCATGCATTTGCCCAACACAGCTCAGCTGTCATCTACAGGTACAGAAAGTTTAAGATGACTGCAAGGACAACGAATATATGATTTGGTATTCTGTGTTTTTCTCGGTAGACATTATAACAAGCCTCTACATTTATCATTGTGTGTGTGCATGTGTGCACATATATGTGCATGTTGGGTATCTTCCTCAATCATTCACCTTATTTTCTAAAACAGGGTCTCTTACTGAACCCAGAGCTCAGCAATTCAGCTAGACTGGCTAGCCACCAAGCCCCAGGGAATTCCACTATTACATAACCACTCAGTGCTGGGATTACAGATACGTGGCACTACACCCACCTTTTTATGTGGGTGCTAGGGATCCAAATTCAAGGTTGCCCTGATGCTTGCTCAGTAAGCACTCTACCAACTCCCCAGCCTCTAGGTTTGTCATTTTAATGTCAGAATAATATTCTGTGAACCTGATTAATCACGGTTCCCTTTGGTCAGGATTTAGGTTGTCCACTGGCTTCTATTTTGCTACAGGTGTAATGCAGCGATGTGCAGACTTTTAGATGAATTTTTTTGCCTTTTAAGGTAAAATATCAATGATGGTTTTATTAGCTCAAAGGATATTCAAAACCTTTAGTGGTCTTGAATATACATTTCTATTGTTTTCCAAAATGATCTCACAAATTATGCTACTAGGCCTATTTGAGATCACTGCAAAACATCCAATAATGAGTGATTTCTCATAAAATCTTGCTAATTTAATAAGTGCAAATGCTCTTTCCAAAATGCTATTTTTAAACTTTAAAAGAGTTTTATGTTTACTGTTTTTATTTATGTATATGTATGTGCGAGTAAATGCCATGTGGAGGGGTTTCCATAGAGGCCAGAGGCATTGAATCCCTGGCAGGTGGAGTCACAAGCAATTTCGAGCTGCCCAGTATGGGTGCTGGGGTCCAAACTCAGGTCCTCTGGAAGAGCAGCAGGTGCTCTTAATCTCTGAGTCATCTCTCCAGCCCGAAATGCTATTTTTATTTCCAAAAAGAAAATACCATCTTCAAGAGGTACATTTCTGAGAGAAAACATTTGACAATAAAAGGAGAAATCCTGGTAGCAGGCCATCTCTCATTTAGCCTTTTGTCTATACCAAGAAGGTAGAAAGTAGGCTGGTATACAATCCCTCCTGAGAGGGTGAAGGCAGCCAAGCTAGCTCCCCTTTTTCCCATTACACCCAGGCCTGAGTACCTAGTAAAGTGAATTGTGCTGAAATAATTTGCACACTGTTGGAGCTCACAGGTGGATAGTTTCAGTAGCATTGAACTTCTAAACCACCAGCATTAGGGAGGGATTCAGAAGGAAGGAGATCGGCAGCATGCATGTTACCATCCAATGACTGCCCATCCGTATTCAATCAGAAGGGATTTCCAGGCAAATAGAATCTGGTATGATGTTGATAGCTGCTTAGAGGAAAGTAGGCCTCTTAACTTTGCTAATTGTATCAGCTCCCAGGGGAACTTGAGTGGGATAAGCCCACTGAAGTTTTCTTGGTTTTAAATTGTTCATTTGCCTCAAATAAGTGGTATGAAATTTGTGGATCAGATCTTGGGAAAACTCTGATGGGTGCAGATGGTAGGGACAATGGTAGTTAAGAAATCTCTTTCCATTAAAAAAAAAAATCAGGGGCTGACGAGATGGTACAGTGGTTAAAGGAGCTTGCTCCCAGCCTGATGGCCTGAGTTTGATCCCTGGGACCCACATAGTAGAAGGAAGAGAATTAACTCCTGCAAGTTGTCCTCTGACTTCCACATACATGCTGTGAGATGTGCTCACCAACATGCACACACGTGCATAGACATACGCAAATAAATATAATTAAAAAAATTTATATCAGGGAGCTGGGCATGATGACATATGCCTTTAATCCCAGCACCTGGGAACAGGGGAAGTAGGTCTCTATGAGAGTGAGGCTAGCCTGGTCTACATAGCGAGTTCCAGACCAGCTGGGGCTACAGGGAGACCCTATCTAAAGTAAATAAATAAACAAATAAATTGTAATATTTCAAGTATTTCATATTCTGGTACAGATACCCTTAGTAAACTGCAAAGAAAATGACACAGACATAACTTTAATCATTTTAAAGTCAGTGGAGAAATGTGAAGGGAAATTGTTGTTTACTATTTTATTGGGGCTGGAGGTACGGATCAGTGCTTTAAGAGGACTGGCTGCTCTTCCAGAGGACCCGGGTTAGGTAAATAATTTTTATTTTTATGTGTATGAGTGTATTACCTGCATGTATGTAAGTGTACCTGTGTCGTGCAATGCCCACAGAGGTCAGAAGAGGGCATCAGATCTCCTGGAACTGGAATTATAGACAGGTGATAGCACCCATGTAGGTGCTGGGAATTGAACCCAGGTCCTCAGCAAGAGCATCTAGTGCTCCTAATGGATGAGCCATATCTCCACTCCCAAGGGAAATGTTTCATTAAAAGAAAAGTGTTAAACATGATAATGTAAGCAGAGGTGGGCTTTGATATTTAGAGATATTTAATTATGCCTCATCCTAACTTGATCTTTACATATTTGACATTGTTTATCACACATTATAGGGCTGGGGATGTTGCCCAGTTGGTAGAGTGCTTCCCATAAGGGAAGCCCTGGGTTCAATCCCCAGCACAATCTAGACCATGCATGGTGACATGTGTCTGCAATCTCACCATTCAGGACCAGGTAAAGCAGGAGGTTCAGAAGTTTCAGGTCACTTTCAGCTACATAGTGAGTTTAAGGTCAGCCTGTGCTACATGAAACTTTATCGCAAATAAATAAATAAAACAACTATAGACAGAAAATTTTCTTATTTCATCTAAGTGACAGTATGAAACATATTATTCCTGTGGGTATTTCAAAAATATTTTATTTATTACTTTTATTTGATGTATATGAATATATTGTCTGCACCAAAGTCGTGCAATGGCTATGAAAGTCAGAGGAGAGTGTTGGATCCCCTAGAACTGGAGTTACAGACATGGAGTCAGCCACCATGTGGTTGCTGGGAATGGGACCCAGGGCCTCTGCAAGAGCAGCCAGTGCTCTTACCCACTGAGCCATCTTTCCAGTCCGTTCTGTGGGTATTTTAAAAAAGATTTATTCTTATTTACCTGTATGTGTATGTGCCTTATGAATATATGTCTGTGCATGCCCATGGAGGCCAAAGAGGATGTTGGATCCCCAAGATGTGGAGTTATAGCCTGATGCGGGTGCTGGGAACTGAACTCTAGCTTAACTGCTGAACCACGTCTCCAGCTCCCCCTCCTTTTTAAAAAAGAATCCCGTGGTCTTTATTTTACACAGAAGAAAACAGACTCCAGGAAGCTAAAGATTTTGCCCTAAAGTTCCATGCCGGTCTACTTCTCCTAAGGGATAACCTTTCCTGCATTTGAACTTACGTAGAAAGGCTCAAACTCTACCGAGGCTACTGGAGGAATGGCAAGACAGAATGCTGCTGCAGGATCCTGTGTGCCAGAGCTGCAGAGAGCAGGGGGGTGTGTGTGGGCGGGGGGCGGGGGCGGCTCTGACACTCCGACAGAGTAAACAGCAGGTGGCAGCAATGTGCTTGGAGTGCAAGGTCAATGTGAACCACCAAACCACCAAAGCAGGCATGGATCACTCCTGACCTTCACCTATGACCTGTCTCCACCCTTGATCCACCTTCTCCAGAGGTGGATCTCCAGACCATCCACACCTCGTGAGTGGATTCTGAAGAAGGAGTGAGTGGGGATGCTGAGAAAAGAAGACTGAACTGTTGGAGCTAGAGAGATGGCTCAAGGGTTAAGAGTGTATACTGCTCTTACAGAGGACTTGGGTGTGGTTCCCAGCACTCACATCAGATAGTTGTGAACTGCCTGTAGCCCCAGCTCTAGGAGATTCTACACCTCTGGGCTCCTGAGCACCTTCACTCTCCTGTACATACCCGCACCCATATACACATAATTAAAGTAAAATAAAATAAAGAAAGCTGGATATGGTGGCATACACCTTTAATCCCAGCACTCAGGTGGCAGAGGCAGGCAGATCTCTGTGAGATCAAGGTCAGCCTGGTCTACAAAGTGAGTTTCAGGCCAGCTGTGGCTACCGGGAGACACTGCCAATAAATAAACAAATAAACAAACAAACAAACAAATAAATAAGTTTTTGAAAAAAGATTCAGTTGTCACATTTACAGTGGGGAAGTCTCTGTTTTAAATACTTAATACAAGGTACGATTGTGTGACGTTGGCATAGTAATTATTATCTCTGTTCCTCAATTGTCCTTTTGGTGAAATAGGATAATAATGGTCACTTGCCTCACAGGGTCATTGAGATGGCGCATGCTATTTATCATTGTTTGCTTTTAGAAGGCTTGATCATTGCAGAGATCCATCCCTATCATTCTGTCCTTCCTCTGTATTCTGAGACTCGAATATTAAAAAAATAAATAAAATATTAAATAAAAAATATTTTTTATTAAAAAATATTAAAAAGGGAGTAAAGATTTTCATGAGCTTTGAAACTGGGCAGATTGGAAGTCGGAATCAGTTAAGGTATTTATGCAAATGAATATGTTATTGTCTATATTGTCTTTTAATATCTATGTCTAGAGAATGGTATCATGAACTGCCACATGGAGTTATGAGGATAAAAAAGGTCATATTAAAATGATTAAAAATATGTCAAAACGTACAGAGAAGTCATAAGGACAGCAAGTAAACTTATAACCCTATCCCTCAAAAATAACCTCTGTCTTCCTTGTGAGCCCCTAAAGTATTTGTGAGGAATATGACTGAGATCATTTGTAGAAGTAATTTGACTAAGGTGCTGTGGCTTTAGAAAGTGAGATGGCTCAGTGGGTTAAGGTACTTGCTGCCAAGTCAGATGACTTGAGTTCGATCCCCAAGACCCACATGGTGGGTAGGGAGAACTGACTCCCCAAAATTATCCTCTGACCTCCACATGTGTGTACTCACCCCCTACCACAATAAATACATGTTTAAAATGTAATTGTCAAAACGTGTGTAAAGAAAGAAACTAGAAGTAGCCAAAACAATTTTATTTAAAGGCTGTAATTTTAACCAGAAAAGTTGTGTTTAATGTGGAAATTTTAAAAAATTTCTTTTGTTTAGCTGACCTTTTAATTGTTAAAACATTACTGTTTAAGCTACCATAACTATGACAGACAAAGTTCATTAAGAAAAGTGAATTTATTGCTCAATAATTAATTAAAATGACAATTCAGTGGATTTTGGTATTTGGTTACACCAAGTTTTGACAAATTGGCCTTCGTCTATTACACTTGGAGTGATACCCAATCTGCTTATATACTTGCTGAATGAGAGATTTTAAAAAATTAATTACGTGTATTTGTGTGTAGCTGGGGTATGTGCACATACCTATGGAGGCCAGAAGAAGGCTCCGGATCCTCCGGAGCTGGAGTGTAGAGGTGGTTGTGAGCTAGGACTGAACTGAGGTCCTCTGCAAGTGCAGAATGCACTCCTAACCACTGGGCCATCTTTCTAGACCCTATTTGCTGAATTAATTAATACATGAATGAATGAGTTGGTGGGATTTCACAATCAGTGAAATGATCTTTCTGTATAAAAATCAGTGACTTCATATGATGTCAGCATTTAAGAGCTCAGAAAGCTTTCTGCGTCTTGAATACTCCTACACACGATCCCTATCCCAAATCCACTCAGCACTCACTTAGCGAACTTAATGAGAACTGGTGCCTCGCTGTAGTGTTTCGGGGTCAAAGTCCTTTCCCCATAGGCCATAAGTCAGAACCACACTTGGCTCAACTGCTCACTTACCAGAGAGCGCTGGCCATGTCAGCTTGCCTTGAGCTGACTCCTCCGCTGTCATGCGGGCATCATTCTGAGCCTGACCTACCCTGTCCTCAGCATTGCTATATAAACTACATATGTTTTCTGAGAGCATCATGGCTGACAGTCCATTCTTTGAAAATTAAGCTGGGTAATGGGGGTGGGGGCTGAGGGCAGGGAGTTCTAGGGAAGGAGGGCAAGACTCCTCTCTAGAAGGGGGTCACTGTCCTTTTGATTTCTCGTCTTTGATTTTCTGGTCACTGGCATACACAGACAGGGACATACTGTTAAGCTGCCTCTCCAGGTCACCTGCCAGTGAGCCAAGTGCCAGTGGCCCTACCAGCACCTCTCCACTGGCCACCTCAGGGGTCGTGTCATTGCCTGGAGTCAGTGGGGGTGAGGTGAGGAGAGGAAACCTAGATTCTGTCACAATCCGGCTGGGTGTCAGCCACCCCGAGCTGGCCTCCCTATCTGTCTTAGTCTCTCTTGCTGTGATAAAACACTGACCAAAAACAACTTGGGGAAGAAAGAGTTCCTTTTGTCTCATATCTCCTAGGTCGCAGTTCATCACTGAAAGAAGTTAGGGCAGAAACCTGGAGGCAGGAGCCGAAGCACAGACCGTGGCACACAGACCACAGAGGACAGACCATGGAGGACAGACCACGGAGGACAGACCACAGAGGTCAGACCACAGAGGACAGATCACAGAGGTGGTACACTGTTGGCTTGCTCCTCTGGTCTGTGCTCAACCTCTTTTTTTTGTTTGTTTCTTTGAGACAGGGTCTTCCTGTAGCCCCAGCTGGCCTGGAACTCGTTATGTAAACTAGGCTGGCCTCAAACTTACAGAATTCACCTGCCTCTGCCTCCCAACTGCACCACCAGGCCCAGCTTCAGCCTGTTTTCTTTTTAACACAAGACCACCTGCTGGGGTGGCACCGATCACAGTGGGATGGGCCCTCCCACATCACTCAACAGTCAAAACAATGTCTCACAGACATGGCCACAGGCCAGTCTAGTGTAGGAGATTCCTCAGTTGAGATTACTTCTACCTAGGTGTATCAAGTTAACAACTAAAGCTACCCAGCACGCTTTCCATCTCTCACAGCTGTGTTCATACCCTTTGAAGGGGCTAAAGGGGTGCCTGCTGGTCACTCCCACAGTAAAGAAAGTAAGATGGGGAAGGTTGGGGAAGAGAGGACACAGCTGGGGGTGAGGAGGACCTAGAGGAATGGTATTCAGGTGAAAAGCGCATCGAAGACAGAAAAGGAGGGTGGGAAGAGATCGCTGGGGAATGCTGTTTATTCTCTTGCCTTTTCTCAAGCATAAGAACGAAATCATTAGAAGAAGAAGACATCTGTCAAGGGAAGAGAGCCATCCATCAAACCATCCGTGTCCCCTCTGTACTTGATGGAGGCAGACATTTCAGTTAGTCAGCAGACCCATCACCACTAGGTGATGCTACCCGTCAGAGGCTCAGATGCCTCTTCTCACTTGGACCACTTGCCACCAGTCAAGCAGTGAATCACTGCCAGCTCATTCTGGTGTTTCTCTCTCTCTCTCTCTCTCTCTCTCTCTCTCTCTCTCTCTCTCTCTCTCTCTCTATTTCTCTTGCTCTCTCTCTCTCCCATCAGTCCCATAGGAACCTTAACATAGTGACATTCATCATACCTCCCACAAAGCTTTTACATCCCTCTGAACAGCCCTTCAGGGTTGAAAGCACTAGGATATGGATAGACTCTGAACTGGAAAATTCGGAGACTCATCCATCCAGTCATTCAGATCTGTAACCCCATCTCACTTTTCAGATGTCTGACTCAATGAAGCCTGAACTCCAACATCAGGGCTTGGGGTTGATTTAAGACTGTTGCATGCTGGAGGCTAAAAAGATTGCTTAGTGTTTAAGAGCACTAGATATACTTGTAGAGGAGCCAGGTTCAATTCCCAGCACCCATATGGTAGATAACAACCATCCTTAACTCCAGTTCCAGGGGAATCCGATGCCCTTCTCTGACCTCTGCAGGCATTGTGCAACGCTGTGCACTTAGATACACGCAGGCAATGTAGAAACACACATAAAAGTAAAAATAAGATAAAAAGACTGTTACATGCCCCCAAACCTTCAAAGAATGGACTCTACATTCCACATTTTAAATACACTCACATTAAATAGAAAATGTTTGCTGTGGAAAAGATCAAAAGGATCTCATTTTCTTCTCTTTTTCCATTTTCATGTATGTGATGTGTGCATTTATTTTTACATATATGAGCGTGTGTGCATGTGGGTGTGCATGCATATAGAGACTAAAGGAATCATCTTCTTCCATCTTCCACCTTATCATTGAAGCATGGTCTCTCAATCAATCCCAGAGCTCATCAATATGGCTAGTCTTGCTAGTCAACTTGATCTGGAATCACCTCGTTTCCACAAGGCGGATGTTACAAGAGAGCTGGCACACCCATCTGGCATTTACATTTTCTGGGGATATGGACTCAGGTTCTCACACTTGTTTGACAGATGTTTTAACTTCTGGGCCATCTTCCCAGCCCCAGGATCTTATTATCCTCTCTTTTGAAATTGTTAGGCTACCAATGCTGCTTTACTATATAGGTGGCAGCATTGTCCTGGTTATCATCACACAGGCACAGGAAATTTTATGCAGCAAGACAAAAATCAAACCTTAGCATGATTTCCAAACCAAGAACATAGAGATGCTAACATTAAAGATGAAGTTGACACGATTCCATGCTTTCTAAATGTCTAGAAATTAAAATTGAAGAGTCAAAGTATATTATTTTTCATTCTATTTCTAATAATTGCTTTCTGTGTGTCTTCTGTGTTTCACAAGCCTTTGGAAAAAAGCTCACTGGCTGGGGCCCTGTGCCAGAGAACCAGCTGAACAGACGGTTGTGCTTGTGGCTACCGACAGTCCTTCCTTGCCAGGATGCGGCCTGTGCCTCACCTCAGTCCCAGCATCTTTCTGATTCCTTGTTTCCGCCTATCTGCCTGCTTCTGTGGCAGGGGGTCAAACCCTGTCACAAACTCAGATCCTCATGGCTACACTAGGCATTTAAGTGGTTGATAAATGGAAATTTTCACAGAGAGGCAGGCAGCTGTCACTTGGGCAGCCTGGCAACTTGCCATCTGATTGACCCACCCACATTCTCTCATTCTGTACTCTCCCTCAAATTGCCTGTGCCACAATGCAGCTACTTTGCCCAGGGAAGCTCTCCAGGGAGTCTAGGCCTCAAACTCTACTTCCTCTTCCTAGATGCTTCTCTGCCATCCAGGTCAAGCCCTTGAATCTACTGAACAACATTGTTCTCTATCTCTCTCCAGCATAACTGTCTCGTCTTTTCTCCTTCAGTGCTCCCTAGGTAGGCGCTTATGGCGTACATCCCAAGACAGGAACTTCACCACCTGTTGGGGTGACATTCTTGCTTGTCCTTTGGCCTGTTCTCACTCACAACAAGTAGTAAGATGAATGTGGGTTCTGGCTTCACTTCACCTGCATCTCCTCCTACCTCTGGGCTCCACTGAACTTGAGCTTCATGAGATAGATGTGTGCTGCCACCAGACACTGAAGAGCCAAGTGTAAAGTCCCAAGTTTAGCTCTGGGCTTCAGGCTGGTCCTGGGTTTTCTCAAGGTCTTTTTTCCTTTGACTACTGGACTTTCCCCACTGTGAATTTCTTTCAGCAAATGGAGGCTTTCTGCTTCATGACGTGAATAGTGACCCCAGAGTAGAAGAGGAAGGCCAGGGGGAGGGGAGCAGGGCCCTGGGAGGCACGGCATCCACAGTCACCCCATTTTAGGGACATAGAAAAGCACTGATCTCTTTCTTTTCTAAGACTTTTTTTAATTAAAGAAATTTTATATGTAACTTTTGCCTGCATGTATGTTAGTGCACCAGATACACACAAAGTCTGTGGAGGCCAGAAGAAGTATCCGATTCCCTGGAACTGGAGTTATGGATGGTTGTTAGTCACAATGTTGGTGCTGGGAACTGAACCCTGGTCCTCTGCAAGAGCAGCCAGTGCTCTTGACTGCTAAATAGTCCCTCTATCCACAAAGGCCATATGTAATTTTTAAAAATCTGTACATTTTGCCTGCATGTGTGCAAGCACACCTCTGTCATGCAATGCTCAATCTCTTTTCAAAGCAGAAAACCTTTTTATATCAAAGAAAATGTTCTATATGCTATTTTAATATAGTATCATTTAATTAATTAATTAAATGTATGTGTGTGGGTGCATGTGTGCCATGGCATGCATGTGAAGATCAGAGGACAACTTGTGGGAGTCTTTTCTCTCCTTCCAACATGTGGGTTCAAAGGACTCAAGCTCAGGTCATCAGGCTTGATGACAAGTTTCTTTACCTGATGAGCCATGTCATTGGCCCATGTTTGTCTTCTCACCAATGAATGAATGAGCTACACCACCTCTATCTCATCTGTGTCTGAAGGTCTTATGGAGGAAGGGGCCCACGAAAGCCAAAGCACTCAGGGTCTACAGCAGTCATATTATGTTATGACTGCTGTGGTGTTTTGTGTGTGTGGTTTTATTTATTTGCTTGTTTGTTTAGTTGTTCTTGGGTGGTTTGGGGCAGGGAGAGGGTCTCCCTGTAGTTCTAGATGGTCTAGAACTTACTATGCAGATCAGGCTGGAACTCACAGAGATGCGCCTGCCTCTGCCTCCCCAGTGCTGGGATTAAAGGCGTGTGCCACCACGCCTGGCTACCTCTTTCTTAATAGAAAAGAACACAGCATGGAATACAACCAGCCCTAGGCTCCGATCCCAGCTCTACCGCTTCCCAGGCCCTGTGTCCTTCTGGAGCCTCAGTGTTGTCAGCCATTAAGAGGGGGATAGCATTACCTATTCATATATTACAGTTGTATTTGATAAAATGTCCCGGGTAGCCAGGTGTAGTGGTGAGGCCTTTAGTCCCAGAACTCGGGTGGCAGAGGCAGGCAGATCTCTTTAAGTTCAAGGCCAGCCTGGTCTACATAGTGAATTCCAGGCCAGCTGGGCTACAGGGAGACCCTGTCTCAAAACAAAACCCAAAACAATACAAACATAAAAGCCACGCTATGTAGAATCCATAGAACCAATAGGAAGTTAGGGTTGTCTGAGCAGTTGTGGAGCATGTGCCTTGACGCTGTGCTTATATAGCTTCCATAATATAAAGAGTATAAAGGGGCAGCCTCTGGTGCTTTCTCTGCCTGGCAGAGGTATCTCCGTGAGTGTGTGAGTGTGTGTGTGTGTGTGTGTGTGTGTGTGTGTGTGTGAGCGTGTGTGTGTGCGCACGCGCGCTATGTATGCATGCATGTCTTACTCTATTACTTTACCTAATTCCCTTGAGACAGAATCTTTCACGGAGCCTGGAGCTAGGCTAGTGGCCAGAAAGCTCCAGCTATCCTCTTCTCTCTGGCCTCTCAACTCCACAGAGCTGGGGTTACAGTCATGTAGAGTGACATCTAGCTTTCTGTGTGTGTGTGTGCGTGCGTGTGTGTGCGTGAGCGTGCACGTGCACATGCTTTAAGCATGTGTATTTATGTTTGTGTAATAAGTGCTCTTACTCACCGGAACATCTCCCCAGTATCCGTCTCCCCTCCCCCACCTCTTTTTAATGACTCAGTTCTATCCACCAATTATTTGCCTTCCTAACTTTATGTAAGCACATCCACCAGCCACGGGAAGGTGGGACAGTGTGGCCTCACAGGAAATGCTCTGGATGTGACATCAGGGACCCTAGATTAAACATGAACCCTGCTGCCTTTAGCTGTGAGATCTTGAATGATTTGCTTCAACTGTCTGGCCTCTGGCGTCATATATAGAAATTAGGCCTTTCTTCCAGTTCTAACATCTTTGATGATTTTGTGTCTGGACAAACTGGAAGTTTCTTCAGTTCAGGAAAGGACTGCCATAACATACAATATACTTTGAAAACATGAAGGGTAAGAACTTCGCTGTCTGCTGAGGCTGGGCAGGCAGAGTAAATATCTGTTATCTTCCACGAACACTCTTTAATCCTTATTTAATGCTTCCATGAACACGCTCACTGTGAAACTGACTCAAAATTGCTCCTCAGTGGGACTGGAGAAATGGCTCGGTTGGTAAAGTGTTTTCCCCACAGGCATTAGGTCAGGCTTCAGCACCCACATAAAAAAACTGGGCATGGTGGTGAGCACATATAATCCCAGCACAGTCTCAGTGGAGACTGGAGGAGCCTTGGAGCTTGGGGCAGCCAGGGAGCCCCAGGTCAGTAAAAGACCCTGTCTCCAAAAAGAAGGTAGAAAGCAATGAAGGAGACACGTAATGTAGATCTCTGACTTCTACACACACACACACATGAGCACATGCACACACACATGAGCATGCATATACAAACAGGTACACACACAAGAACAGGTGAACACGCAAATAGGTGGATACACACTACACACAAAGAGATAAACACACAAACACGTACATACACACACACTACACACACATATACACACCCTTGCTTCTTAACAATTCAGAGTGAAGCTAGAAAGTTCACATGCCTCTACCCACTTGGAAATTGTCACACATTATTGTGTTGTGACATTCCAAATGACAAGGGAAAATGGAGCTTTAAGACTCATATTAATGAGACCAACAAAATTCCTTTGACAAATCCAGGAAGAGCTAGAATTCCAAAGAACCACAGAAAGCTCACCAATCAGACTCTGTCAGCTTTCCCAACTGAGAGGAGATGGCTGACCTGAAGTCTTTGTAGTGGCCCCAGTTTACTCTCTTTAAAGTTGCCCAACTGCAGTTGTCTAGGGAGCGAGTCTCTGTGGGAATCCTGGGGCTAAAATGACAGTTACACATTGGTGATGGAGGGTGGCAGAGGATGAGAATCCCTTCTGGAATCTTCACCCTCGCCTGCTTCCTCCCTTACTCTTGCAGTATGGAAACCATTTAGTGGAGACAGACGGTTTCCCAGGCATCCGTGTTGGGCTACCCAGAGTAAATCACTTCCTTCTCTGCCCCAGGGAGAAATCTGTCTCTTGCTTCAGTCATAATTCAAACATTCTGCCTCCACTGAGCTGAGATGCTGGGATTAAAAATGGAGTTTGCCGAACCTGATGGGCCTGAACTCCAAGAATTATAATAAACAGACAAAAGAAGACGAAGAGGTATACTTGAGGTAACATAACTGCCATTTCCAACAAGCCTGTCTCCTAGACTTAGAGCATAGTCTCACTTCTCTAAGCCTAAAGAATTGTTTTATTTTTATTTTGTGTGTATGAGGGTCTTGCCTGCATGTATGTAAGTGCACCCTTGTTGTGCAAAGCCTGAGGGGTCCAGAAGATGTTGGATTTCTTGTAAATGGAGTTACAAACAGTAATTAGTCACCATGTGGGTGTTGGAATTAAATCTGGGTCCTCTGGAAGAGGCCAATGCTCTTAGGCACTGTGCCATCTCTCCAGCCCTAAAGAATTATTTTAAACAAATAGAAAAAAAGGAAAGAAAATACCATTTTATTACTAAGACGTCTATTTATGTATTACTTTCTGGGAATCGATCTGTGTGTCTCCTAGAATGAGTGCTGGTTTCTGCTGAAAAGAGATTACATCTATTGATTTTGTAAAAAGGACTGGGACATGCGGACAGGCTTAACAAGAAGCACAAACAACTTCCCTTTAGAGGTCAGCATCAGATAGGAAGAAGTTTGGGCTTTGGGTGTCATAAGGTATCTGTCATGACTACTTAGCTGTCTTCACAGTGTTAAAGCAGCTAGAGGTATTATGTGAATGAATGGATTGCAGTTGGACTCCAAAAAAACCCCTTATTTTTAAACACTGAAATAGGACATTCACGTAATTTTCACATATTATAAATAATTGTTACTATTATTGTGTGTGTATGTTGCATTCATGCGTGTGTATGTATATATGTGTGTGTGTGTGCAAATGTGTATGTGTGGATGTCAAAGAAAGATAGTAGATGTCTCTCTCTAGGCTTTTGACCTGATATGCTTGAGACAGGGTGTCTCATTGCTCCTGCTAGACTGGCTGGCCTGCAGTCCTTGGGTCTGCCTGTCTCTGTGCGACGCAGAGGGCTACGGCAGGAGCAGCCATGCTTGTCTAGTTTACACAGTGCTGTGGATTCAGACTTTATCCTCAGGCTTGCATAGCAAGTCCTCTTACCCACTGGGCCATCTGTTTAGCCCCATGAACTATTATTTTTATTTTGAGGTTCCCAACTCACAATAAAACATTTCAAAGTGATCTTTGCTCTTGGGTTGTACAAAAGCATTGGTGGGTTGAGTTTTGTCCCCAGACTATCATCTGTCAAGCTCTGGTTTACAGGGTTCCTAGGACAAAAACCATGAAGAAGGTTAAGATTTGGCTTTTGATTATATAACCTTTACGTACTACACTGGTATTTTAAAACTCAAAGAAACATTGTGAATGGAGATATTTCGAGAAAAGTAAGAGAAGATCATTTTGTAGAAAATTTCTCATTTGATGTTTTATAAGCAACTATTGCCATTATCTTCAGGCAGGAGGTTTACCTCTAACAAATCCAACAGACTTCTGTAGGCCACTATTCCATTTTAGAGACACACTGAATAAACAGATAATGAAAGACAAGACAATTCATTACCGCCTGGGATGGGGGTAATGAATGCTCCTGTAGTAGTCAGTTTTCTTTTACTGTAACAAAGAGCTGAGGATAATCATATAAATTCTAAATAGTAAAGGTTTGTTTTGACTCAGAGTGTTAGAGGTTCTCTGTCCTTGACTGGTTGTCCCTGTTGCTTTGGGGCTTGCAGTGAGTTAGTGTCCTAATAAGAACAGATGGCAGAGAAAAGTCTCATTGCCAGGAAGAGAGGAAGGAGGAGCCAGGGTCTCACTATTCCCTTTGAGGTCATGCTCTAATGATCCAAAGATCTCTCTAGGCCCTACCTCTCCACTACCTGCCAATAATGCCACCCAAGAGGAACAAACCTTTAACACATAGGCCTTTGGAGGACACTCATGAGCCAAACAATAGCAGGCTATTTCCACACTGAACAGTATTTCTGGAGTGTCTGCTATGGGCCAGGTGCTGGGTAATATACTATACATTTCAAGATAAATAATTTTAAAGATGTTTATGGTTAGCAGCTTCCTTCCCATCACTGTGCTCTGGTCTTGTTTGCTAAAGTTGAGGCACAGATGGGGCACACATAGACTCAGATAACCTGAGTGTGCTTACAATCAGCCTCAGAAGGACTGGGAGTGGAATGAGTGAATGAACTGCCCAGCACGGAAGATGTCAGGAGGCATCTGGGAGCGGGGGGACTTGAGAGAGAGAGCTGCTTCTTAAACTCAGCTCAGCATCTTGCTCTGTCTTCGGTTCTGGTCTGTGTTCTAGTCTCCTCTACAAACTTCGGTTGTCTGAGAAGACTTGGACTCCCCAGATTCCCACTGCTCATATCTGTCTCTTCAGCCAGAGAGGTACACAAAGCAAAGATGAAGAGCTGTCTCAGGCCAACAGGACTTCCCGAGTCCCACTCTGACCACCCTCTTGGTTCCAAGGAGTCTCACTGGAGTGAGATTTGTGGACTAGGGCTACTTATGACTCCTGCACTCTTCCTAAAGAATCCTGATTTCCTGGTAAGGAACCAAGGAAGTACCTCTTTCTCCTTAGACACAGTATTTTGGAACTGCTCTGAAGACTGTACACTAGGTATACAGAGTGAGGTAAGCATGAGGCCCAGGGCTGAGCATTGGGCTTTCCTTCTGGAACTGGGAATTCCGAACTTAATAAATTGGTTTCTATTTCCTGTGTGTGTACATGGCAGGCAGGGTGGGGGCTGTGTGTACATATATGTGTGTATATAGAAGCTGAAGGACAATCTCAGGCATCATTCTTTAGGCACTGTCCACCTAATTTCATTTGTTTATTTATTTTTGAGACAAGGTCTCACTGCATAGCTTTGGATAGCCTGGAAATCACCATGTAGACCAGGCTGGCTTCAAACTCACAGGGATTTGCCTGCGTCTGCCTCCTGGGAGCTGGGATTACAGATGTGCCCCTCTAGGCCGAGCCTACTCACATTAGTCTTTGAGACAGGGTCTCTTACTGGCCTGGAGTTTTCAGATGAGGCCAGGATGTGTAGGGTATAATACTGAATGGACCTTAGCCAGGTCACCTGCTATGAGGAATAGAGGAACAGCTCCCATGGGTGTGGTGCTCTGCTCTGGCTAGTTGTGAGATCAGCTTCTTCCCAGCATCTGGAAAGAACCTGCACCGAGATGATCTACCTGGGAACAAACTACTATTGGCTGCAGTCGGGACCCCACCCCATAAGAGCATTGGCTAATCACACCTATAAGACCCCCTGCATTTCCTTGAGTGAACAAGCTTGCTGCCGCCTGCTTCTCACTCAGCCCCCGGAGTCTGTGTGTTCTGATTCCGTGCCTACTCACCCCCGTTTCCATGGAGACCCTTCCTCCCCTGAGCCCAGGGACCCCCAACAAGGGTGGACCTGCCTGCTCAAGAATCCCCTGCTATGTGCTATTAGGACACATTTGACTCACACTTAGCTCATAGTGACTTTAAAGTAAAAGAATAAATTAGGGCTGGGGAGATGCCTCAGCAGTTGAGAGCACAGACTGCTCTTGTAGAGGACCTGGGTCTAGTTCCCAGCACACACGTCTGTAATTACAGTTCTAGGAATCCAGTGCCCTCTTCTGGCCTCCACAGGCACTGTACATATGTGGATACACGCAAGCAAAACACTCATATGCATAAAATAAATACATACACACATAAATTTTTTTAAAGTAAAGAAAAATTAGACACTGATTTCAGAGCAAATGACTTTCTCTCCAGTGAAGCAGCATTTCCTGCTTCAAAGGTTTGACTCAGCGATTCTTCTTCCCAGGGCAAAGATTCTAGTTAAATTCTTTCAGGTTAAGATAGGTCAGCAGTGGAGGCGGCTCATTTTTAGAGAAGGAACCCACTATCCTCCTGTAGAAGGAGCCAGGAGTGAAGACGGGGTATTCAGATTCCCAATATTTGTCAATAGTCCACCCTGTACCAGGGCGCGAGCATGATCTACCGTCTGTTATTTAGCACAACAATTAAAAAACAAACAAACAAGCTATCACAGAGGAGAAAGCCGAACTTTTCCCCAGCACTGGGATTCAGATATGCTTTGCCATATCCTGTCATCTCCCCTCCTCCCCGCCCCCTTTATGTATGTTCTGGAGATCAAACTCAAGTCTTCCTGCGTGGAGAGAAGTATTTTGCTGATTGTGCTTTCTCCGCAGCCCACATTTTGTCTCTTTTATCTTTTCCTCATTGTCTTGGGTGTTCTGTGTTTTTTTTTTTTTTTAAACCGGTGCCCTCAGTACAAAGCCACATAAAAAAATCCGGCTCTGATAAATGGAGAATTGATGTTCTGCCCCTTTAAGGTCAGATCTGAGGCTACCTGCTGATGGCAGTGACCCTCCACTTAGAGGAGCAGGGGTGTGCACTGTTGTCAGAGGTGGGTAGGCTAATGTAGTTGCTGTCCTAAGGAGTGGAGCACCCACTCTCCCACTCCTGGGCTTTCAGTCAAGAATGTAACTGAAGCTCCAGGACAGTAGAGTGTGAAAGGAAAGATGTTCCCTGGTATCAGATATCCTGGCCAGCCAGACTGAAAAGCAGATGCTTGGCTTTATTCCTGTGTGAGCTGGGCCCGAATAGTCTGCCCTATACCAGGAATACAATGTGCACCAAAAAAAAAAAAAAAAAAGCCACAGCTATCTAAGACACTAAAGCTCCTGCCTGTGTACAGTCTGCTGGGACTTAGAAGAGCCTGTCTCCTCCTGCCAACCCGATTGTTTAAAAGGTGAAGATACAGAGCCACAGCCCGACACAGGGAACCATCCAGCAGCTGTGGATTTCACCGAAGGAGGACCAGGATATTATTATCTCAGTCAACATTCTAGTGCCTTAGGTAAACTTACGTGCAGTGAGTAAGATCAGCAACCAGGTGGGCTGGGTTTTCAGTGTCACTGAGAAGTCCTAAGGAAATCCAACCCTGGAGGAGAGCTCTCATCGCGCCCTGGAGAAAACAGGAGCTGGGCACTGTCTTCTGGATGCTGCTGGGGAAGGTCTCAGCTCACCAGAGAGCTTCTGATGGTTGGTCACTCAGGGTCCACTTGGGGGCCACTCCCTTCCTTCTTGCAGGGAGACTGTGCTGTTCACCACTGCTAGACTTGTGGTTTCAGGGGGACGAGGATCCAAATGCGTTACTGGGCTACCTGGCCATTGCCCCTGACTTAGTCGATGAACCATCCTGTGAGATGAAAGGCAGTGGTGCCAAGAGAAATAAGCCCAAATACGGCAGCCATGCAGGTGAGTAGGGGAAGGGAGGGCAGCTTTTTCTTCGAGGCTTGGGAGGGGTGACTCTAAGAGCAGAGTGCAGTGAGTATGTTTCAATTATGGCCGTGGAAAACCATCCATCACTGAGTTTGCTGTGTGGGGCACTTACTTAACCATGTACTGAATTTTACGATGCAAGTATAATTTTTTTCTGCCCATTTTGCAGATGGGGATAATTACAGAGGCAGCTTATTGAAAGTCACACAACCAATAACTGGCAGAGTGGCTTTCAAGCTCTGGTCTTGAGGATCTGGGTTTTACCCGGGTTGTGCGCTGTCTTCTAGTGGCATGGGTTAAGTGTCCTTGTGACTGCTTCCTCTCTCTGCCTCTGTTCACTCTCTGAGTTCACATACCCATCACTTACCTTTATCAACCCCGGGTTTAGACAATGGGTGCAGGACAAAATGGGTGGATACAGTGAAAACGTGGCTTAAAATTTCAGTTAAGTTTCAGTGAAGTCTTCAGATCTTGTTGGGGTGGAAGAGGAGAAACGGAGCTGATATGTGCAGCTCGAGTTCTTGCTCTGTTTTTGCCCATCTTATACATTTTATTTTTCTTATTCAGTACTGAAAGTTCCTCATGTACTCGGATGTAAGTCTTTCATTTTTTCAGTGCTGGGGATCAAACTCATGCTAGGCAGAACTCTATTACTGAATTGCATCCCCAGCCTGTGAGCTAGACTTCGCAGAGACCTCCATGAATTTGCAGAAAGTAATTTTAAAAAAAAGACAAAACCCAAAGCTTGGAAATAAAATTCAGGCTGCTCAACCCAGACTGGGGCAAGAATCACTACATAGTTAATTGTTTAGTGCTGTTAAGATAGTCACTTAACAGTATCTATTTTCTTTTTTTTCCCCCATGTATTTCTGTGTGCAGTGTACATGCATATGTATGTGTGCGCACACAAGAGTTAACTCAGCACAGAGCTCGCTGATATGGCTAGTCTTGCTAGCTGGCTTACACTGGGAATCCTGTCTCCTCCAGGCTGGAATTACAGGTGGGCTACCATACCCACCTGGCATCTATTTAGGTTCTGGAATTTGAACTCAAGGTCCTCACAATTGCAAAGCAAATGCTTTAACTATTGAGCCATCCTGCTTTTCTTTTTTATCTTTAAGTGTATGTTTTTATTTTACACAGTACATATATTCATTATTCGCATTGCAAACAGTCTCAAATCAGTTCAATTTATGAGAACAAATGAATCAGGCTTGGTGATCCCAGCACTTGGAAGGTGGAAGCAGGATGATCAGGAGTTCAAGGCCATCCTTGGCTACATACCAAGTTTGAGCCAACCTAGAGCTGGGCTACATGAGAGAAAGAAAAAATGGAAACAATTCAGTTGTTAAAAATAGAAGATCAAATTATGGCACACTGGCTAGAAGACATACCGTACAGTGTGGTGATGGAGACCAGGCTAGCAATACGGAAAGGCGTCAATGCAAGCGTTTTTGAATAAAAATCAAGCTTTGAATAAAGAGCCTTCCGTATACATGCAGGCAAAATAAATGGAAACCAAAAACTCGTTTTCTTCTTTCCTTCCTTTCTTTCTCTCTCTCTTTTTCTAAAGACAGGGTCTCCTTGTAGCCCTGGAACTCACTATGTAGACCACAGGTTGGTCTTGATCTCACAGAGACCTATGTGCCTCTCCCTCCCAAATGCTGGGATTAAAAGTGTGCACCACCATGCCCTGTGTTTCTTTCTTTCTTTAAAAAAAAGATATCAAATTAGATGTGGTGGCTGAAGCCTTTAATCTCAGCACCCAGAAAGCAGAGGCAGAGGCATGTGGATCTCTGTGAGTTCCAGGCTAGCCTAACCTAGATAGCGAGTTCCAGGGTGGCCAGGACCCTGTCTCAAAAAAAAGTGTTACGCTAATAGGTAGACTTTTCTTCCTATGTAGATTTTTCTCTGTTGTCTTTATAATATTTTGAAGACAAAAGAAAAAGAAAATCACAGAACACATAAGTTAAATGGTGGCTTTTATCTTAGGTGTACATTTGGCTTATTTACCTGGCAACCCTGTATCCAAATGTGGCAAACAGCTTTATATTTGCACTTGGAAATTGCTGCATGAAATTTACATATTTCTTTACATATGCAATTCACATCTATTGCTGTTATCCAAATTAGAATTAATTCTTCAGGTTGGGCTCCTTTCCATTCAGAGTCAATTATTCACGTTTATCAGTAGCCCTTTATCTTTCTTGGGTAGGGATCAAAACTACAGAAGCAGAGAGCACTTCCACCCCACCCTGACAGTTCATGTCAACACACGAAACCCAACTCTCTCTCGCCTCGCACACTGCCCTACTTCTCATCTCTCACAGAAGGGTGGTTAATGAATTATTTGGAGATACCCAAGGCTCCTAAGCTGTTACTGGGACTCCGATCTTGACTGAAGGAAGGCAAATAGTTCAAGTCACAGAGTTCTTTAGTACAAGACACAGCACAGCACTTTCCGGGGGGTGGGAGAGGATATTCTTATTCATTTGCTTTTCTAGAAATCCAAGGTTCCTTCTACACCTTGCTAGTGAATCAGAAAGCCAATTTCATAATCTCTAAGAAGTCATGCATTTCGGAAGGGGGCAGAGTCTCATGTATCCTATGCTGGCCTTGAACTTGCTATATAGTAGAGAATGATCTTTAACTCCCGATCATCCTGTTGCACCTCTAGAGTCCAGGGATTTCAGGAGTGAGCTACCCACCCCATCTGGCTTATATGGTGCTGGGTATTAAATCTAGGCATTTATGCATTTTAGGCAAATACTTCAGAAACTGAACTACACCCCAGCCTCAAGTTTATGTAATTATTTATTTAATCTCTACTCTTTCCTTTAAAGACTAAGAGATCCTTCAGGATAAAAGCATAGGCTTGGTAGGACCTAAGGTTAGGAAAAAGAAAGGTTAGATGTCACAAAGCAAGGAGTGGGAGGGATCAAGAGGGAGGTTTTAAAGTGAGAGTCTGGCGGAAGGCACAAAAATGAACCAAAAAACCTGGTAGACAGAAAAAATAAGCCAAGGGAACTCATTTTAAAGGTTTTCGAATTGTGGCCTGCTATAGCAGGAGCACGTCTGAGATTATACAGTATAATCTGCCCAAGGAAGCCCTTGTCACTGGTTTAAGTGGACAAATTCTTCCTAGAAGGGAGCATGCTTTTCATGCCTGCCTGTATCATTTACTCTCAGATTGCTGTCTAATCAGATCCTTTCTCTCTCTGTATTTATCAGTCACTTCCTTGACCTTATATAAACTCCTAGAGGGTAAGAAGTCTACGCTGTACTTTTTCTGCATTATCTTATAACTTCTAACCTATAGTCCCTAAAATGATACACCTCCTTCTTAAATAAAAATAGAGTTCAATTCTTAGTCCTTTAGGCCATATTATTGTCTAGTTAATAGGAGACAATACTAACGCCCTTTTATGACCAAGTGAGCAGAAGTGGGGGATTAGAGTAACAAAGGATTATATGTGTGGGGGTTGGAGGTTGGTGTTCTTAACCACTGAGCCATCTCCCCAGGCCCCACATTTCTTTACATTTATTACATTCCTGTTCCTGGGCAAATTATTTTTCCTTTTTAATTTCTTGGGAAGGGGCTAGGCTGACAGTCTTGGAGTATTCTGGAAAGGAGTCTGTAAAAAGGAGACAATGGTGGTCTTTAAGTTGAACAAACCAGCTGTTAATCACATTTAGCTGCATGGAGCTCCCAGGATACAGACCTGCTAGCTTCCCTGCCTCTTGAGGGCTGGTTTCCATGTCAACAACAAGCTTAATTCTTCTGTGCAGAGCAATGGGCTCACTTCAGATAATGGTGTTCTCAAAGCATGATTTATATAACTCCTTGGTGACTGTTTTGCTGTGAACCACAGCTTTCATAGAGGACATAAATTTGAGATGTGGTGTGGGGTGTGGGAACTGGTGCAGGATGTGGTCAGTCCATCAGAACAAAGCTCAGTGGGAGTTCAGAGGGTTCTGTAGGTACCAGGAGTTCAATGATTGATCTATGACTCTAACCAAGAGTTCCACTGAAAAGGGAGTATTTCAAATCATTTCTGAGTTGAAAATAAAGTAGAAGTCATCGTCCTGTTGCATGCTGGTGCCTCTGCCCCATCTCCCCACCCAGAAGAGCCGACTCTTCACTCCTCTGGTCTACCGGTGCTCGGTTGCCTCTGGAGAGAAGGAATGGGGACTGTCCGTCTAACACACAACACACACACACACAACACACACACACACACACACACACACACACAGACACCACACATGCACGTGTGCGCGGCCGGATGGCAAGGAGGGGAAGGTGGCTTCTTACCTTTCTTATCACTAGCTTTCCTCTGGATCCAGTGGATTCCTCACCCGTCTTATCTTATGACTCTGCTAGAATGAATGAGTCCTCGTGGATACCCAGCACTTGGCCTATGAACAGTGTTCAGAATTTTGTCTTGTTTGCACTGAAACCCAGTCCAATTGCAGAGAATGGAGATCCAGATACATATTTTCAAAGGCCAGTACTTTGCTTAAGCGAAATCCGAATCTGATAGAGAAACATTCACTTCCTACGTTCTCATTCTGGGCCATTTGTCTTGACAGAGGTATTGTGCAAAAGGATCCCTCATTGGCCTGGACCTTGCCATGCAGTCTATCCTGGCCAGCCAGCCCCAGGGATCCACCAGTTTCTGCCTCCCCAGTGCTATGATTGATTGAGTGATTGATCTAATGTGGGTTCTGGAGATTAAACTCAGGGGGGCAAGTACTTTACTGAATGATCTCTTCACCCGGACTTCTTTTTCAGAAGAAAAAAGTTACTTTTTAAATTTCCACTGGGCTAAAGAACAGACAAGGGATTGAGGGGATGGCACTCCACACTCTCCAAGCAAAGTCCAGAGGAAGTTCACAGCACCAGAAGAGGTGAAATCACCTCCTTGAGGGATGAAGAAATGTAATGGTCAGGTTAGCCTGCATCTCACCATGAGTGGTGGAACAGGATGCGAAGCCAGGCCACTGCTGCATGGGCTTGGCTGGCTGAGCGGCCTTGAGTAAGTACTTCATCTCCCTTCTCTCTGGCCTTTGCTGCATCAGCATCTGTCCCCAGCATTGGCCTTGGCAGGCAGTGATAAGGCCCTGACTCAACTCTTTGTCCTCCTTAGCTTGGCAACGAGCTGAAAGAAAATTCACAGGCAGCAAGTACCAGCCTTATCCTTTGGGCTAATGCCCATCTGTCAGAAACTTGACTAAGTTGTGTTCATACTACAAAACTCTCAATATAGCTCCATTTATTGTGTGACACACATAATTTATGTCATCCACTGGAAGAATGCGCCTCTGAAAACCCTCAGTGTCAAAAAGTATATATAATGGAGGGGACGCTGCTCGTGCTGCCTGACAGTTCTTTCTTTCCAAACCCGTCTCCACTTCTGGAAACGATGGCTCCTCAAACACACTACTGTTTTTTGTTTGGATTAGAGATTTCATAGTTTTTTCCTCTCTGTGCACATCTGATTGTACATTTTTTTTTAAAGTACATCTATAAATAGTGCTGACAAGTTAAAAAAAAAACATTCTCAAATATTTGTTCAAGTAAAAAAGATATTTTCATGGAGGGGAAAAGAATCCAAGTTCTGTGGCTCAAACTATGGAGGCCATGTACACTCCCAAAGCGCAGTCTTTTCTAGCAGTACCTCGAGAAGCAGTTGGGGGAGGGATTACTACCAGTTTCATAAAGTTCAGAATGTACTGCAATGTGCCTTTTTTCTCCTAAGACTGTAGAACTCTCGTGAGGAGTTTATATTTTTGAAGATGCATGTTTTGTCTCCTTTCTCTGGGGAGTTTTCTTGTTTTACTCTGAACAAGGAACCATTGCCACCTCTCAGAGTCTCAGCGACGGAACTCACAGGACGAATCTTGAATTTTCTCTACTCTTCATGGGTCTGTACATGTGTTCCTATCAGCTTCCAGTTTGGGCTCCTCTATGCCACAGTCCTAATCTCTTAACCCTGAACTGACAAGGTGGCCTGCTCAGAGGTTATCACACTGGGTCAGACCCAAGGCGTGTGCCATGGGTCGGGGAGGTGGTTAGTGACAGGGCTATTCTTCATGTCAATTTACTGAAAGATATGGAAATCAATCTTCGAATTGTCATGATGCTTCATAATGAATCCATCTCGTTCTGACCCCTGGGACTCAGAGGAAGCAAAATATTAAGCAACATCCCTGTGGTCTTGCCATTTGCTGAATGTTAGTTCACACCTACATATTCAGGCCTCTTTTCCTACCTATAACGCGCTACTTCAAATGTTTCCAACTTTGTGTTGCTGTAAAATGTTTGCAACAAGTGTATGGATGCAAATTGAGCTTTGGAGTTTTAAGGTCAGAGCCTGCCCAACTCTGCTATTTGTGGGTTGTGGAGTAGAGCACAGGCAGACTTGCCTCCTGAGCCTCCGAGGGTCAAAGGCCTGATGTTAAGCTTATGTGAAATGAAACTTCTAGAGTATAGACTGCAGCACAGAAAAATGCTATCTGAGGATATTAGCAGTTACCCTTGTCTGGAGCAAAGCAAGGACCCTCCTAGCTTCATGAAGATGGTTTTAAGTACCCCTGTGGAGGTCTTCTGGACACACGTGGCGGTTTGAGAACAGGAGTGATTAGATGAACCTATGCTTTGCCCTGTACAGAGGTTCCACACTCAGATCCCCATAGCAGCGATCTGTGTGCTGTGTGCCCATCTAGTCTGCATTGCTCCTTAGTCTGAGGGGCTTCACAGTGAGTCCTGATTTGAAGCCAGATCTGAGGCAACATGCTGGGTTTAGACTTCCCTGACCATTATGGGGCAGAGACAGGGTAGGCTAGGAGTGGTGGACTATGGGAAGGGAAGGTTGGAACCCAGAGCACTTATTTGCCTTGGGGAAGTGGACAACTTTCTGAAAGGAGGATGCAAAGTCCGGTCTCTAGGCTCCTGTTTTGGTTCTTTGCCCTACAGCCTCTATCTTTCTGCAGAGGTGAGACCTGAGATCACAGGACATTAACAGCCACAGAGACGCGCACTGCTTTTGAACAAAAAGACTATGCCACATGCAAGTAAGTTTTCATTTATTTCTATTCTGCTGTGTTTGCCTTTGATGAGAACATCTTTTCTTTTTAAAAATCTTGCTGCAGCACATCTGAAGCCAACTGATGTTGTTTATAATCTATTTCTGTTTAGTGTCTTCAAGAGCTAGGGAAATGACTGGTGATAGTCTCAGTGAGAAAATGAAGCAGTAATGGAACGCAGAGCTCACATGAATTCGAAAGCAGAGAACCAGAAAGCCCCAATACAGCTAAGTCACAGTGCGGGGCAACAGCAGACCCGGTGCTTTAACCCAGCACTGAGCTGAAATGTGGCTTTAACACTGACACTGAGATTTGAGGGAAACAGTCTCCAAAGCAGTAAGATCATCGTAAAAGGCCTCTGTTCATGAAAACGGCATCCAATAACATGGAAAACAACTTCTGGAAAGGGGCTTTCCTGCCTGCTCTAAGCTCAATACACTTACATCATATCCTTTAGTGCATGAAAGGGTAACATGGAGCCAGACCCCTTGGAGTATCACTAGAAGAAACCTTGAGTGAAGGCAGGTAGGCCAGTTACACAATATTTGCAAAGTAAAACGTACAAACGACAGGACCAGCAGAGTTAGAAAATGTCCTACAATGTGCATTTTATTCCATATCATTACACAATGTTCACATATAGTTATAACTCTTAAGAAAATGCTTTTTCTTTACCAATTATGTATGTAGTGCCTAAATCTTTCACTCTGACATGGAGAACTGGGAAGATGGGAGTCCACGCTGAAGGCTAGAGAAGAATGAGCGGCAAGTGTGTCAGTTGGAAAGGAGTGAGAATTTAAAAGCAGCGTGGCTTTAATGAATACAGACGTATGAAATCCATAGTCTCCTCTGCAGTAAAACTCAAGACAAAATAAATTAGTGTTGGGCAGAAATCTAAATTGTACAATATTGAACAAAAGACCTCAGAGCGGCCATTTTGTTTAAAGTAGCACCAATCCACACCTGATTGTCTCCAACATCAATCTTCCTAGTGACCCCACCATTGGCACTCTGATTGGAAATCTTTCTGCTTTCATGAGGATTCCTACACTGGCTAAGCAAACCGTGTGGCTAAACTCTACAAAGTGTAGCAACATCAACCTGGGAAATGGCACATTTAAATCATGAATGCCCCAACACAGGCTTGCATTTTTGTGTCTCTCCCCACCCCCTGCCCTAGCTGGTTCTTTACAGATGTTTTAGCGACCCTGGTAGAAGTATATAAAATGCATTGAAGGGGTTTCATGGTAAGCAGGTGTTTAAAAACAAATGAAACAACAAAAAGAATGTGGCCGCAGGTAAGGAGGTTTTCACATGTTGTTTAACTCCAGTAAAGTCTGATCCAGCATCTGATGCATACTAAGGTTTTCTTCTTTAGCATGAGCCACTTTCTCTGTGGTGGGATTAGAAAATTAAGTCATGAGTAGCTGTGCTTCAGACACAGTAGTGTTTTGTATATTTAACACACAAACTTCAATCACAAACAAAGCATAAAATGATTAGAACTCTACATGCTTTTAAGACATCACTCATTTCCAGACAAGGACCTGAGAAGGGGGAAGACAGGTCTGACCTAAAGCAGCCCCAGACACAGCTGTTCTCAGCAGCTGGGTGCACCTGCACTAGCAATTTACCCCGAGGGTAAAGAGCAGGGTGTGTTTCATGAAGGCTCACCCACCTTGTGTCACGGGAACAAGGGAGGGGCAAAACCAAATACAGGTGCAGCAGTTAACACACACCGGAGAAGTTAATACCAGCAAAGACTTCTGAGATGCGGGCAGTTAAGTCTGAGAGTCATGTTATAACACAACCTCACAGAAAACAGAGATGGCATAACAGGGTTCTGATCACTTTTCAAATGACTTATTTCTGTTGCTCACAGAGTTATCAACAAGTCTCATGCACACTTTAGTAGGACATTCTCTTAATGTTTGTCTAGTATCCTATTTATTGTTAGCATGACATTCTCATCAGACTCCAACATTGTTAAACCAAAAAAAGCATACCTTTCAACCAGGGACTTCTGATATGAGCTCCTGCTTTCAAAAGCTATTTTGCCCAAGCGTAGGTACATTGAATCATATTTCAAACACTATACCAGATATGAAGATGCTATCAATTTGTAATATATATTTAAAGCCAGGAATCACAATTATTTGGAATAGAAAAAAAATTGAGGGGGGGAAGGCATCCTCATTAATCAATCAATCAGTTTAAAGACAAGGACCTGCTACGCAGAGAGTGCTGAATTGATTTATATAAAGTTTTCTACGTATATGACTGTAAAAGCTGTTTGGGGTTATAAAGAATTTAATCCAGATATACAGAAGAAGATGCAGGCAAAGCCAGCCTTCCAGCCAGTCCTTTTCCTTAGCATTTCTGCAGAAAGTGATCGTTTCCAACCCTGCAAGTCGAAAGCTGGGCAGTCTTAGATCTCCTGCTCATGGGCTCCATTCCTACAATTTGGCCCAAGTTTTTCCACATTTAAGTTTTTAATCCTCATTCAGGGCCAGCTTTAGTTCGTTAGTTAGGCGGCGGTTTTGCTCAAGTTGATGGTAGAGTTGATCTGGACAGGTCAGCAAGCGGGTTAGCAGAAAAGAAGAGGCGGAAGGGAGACAGGTTAGCTGGACCTGCTGTGAGAGAGCGTTAACAGACCGGAGAACACAGAGACACAGTGGGACAGTGACAGTCTACCCTTACCCTGAGGTCCTCTGTCCTGTGCCTTGCAAGATGCATGGTAACAGGCCTGGCAGAAAAGGGGGAGCAGAGGGAAAAGGAGGTGCAGGGTGCAAGGAGTCAACATTTCTCTTGTACCTCATTAAAACCACCTGTGATCTGAGCCATGTGTGACAAGGGGCAACGCATTTGGGGACTGAGGCAAGTCCAGGCCTTGGCAGGACTCCGAGGAGATTCTGGGTGAGCCTCTGCCCCGTTCGCTCTCCCCACTGTTCGGAGCCTTGTTTTCTCGGCTCAGGGTACAGGTTTTCCTCTCAGGTGGCGCTGAGCCAGTGCTACCATTTCTATCACACAAGGTTTGAAAGGCACAGCTAAACTCCTTGGTCATCCCCTTGGGCATGGTACGAAGTCTGGACTCTCCTCTGACTTTGACAGTGTGCTGTATTCAAACATCAAACAAGAAGCATTTCTCTCTACTCAATCCTGACTCAGAACTTATCTGCTTACTTCGAGGACGGCATCCAGGCTTTATGTTGATGGTGTGCATAAAGCAAATACAACCAGGCCAGCAAGATGACTCAGTGGGTCAAGATGCCTGCCAAACCTGACAACTGGAGTTCCATCCCGTTCCCACATGGTGGAAGGAGATGGCTGACTTCTGCAAGCTGTCCTCTGATCTCCACGTGTGACATACTCTGGAATGTGTGCACCCCTCCCACTCCCACAAATAACTAAAACGGGAAAAAAAAAATCACAAAACCCCTTAAACATGTACATGGAGTCCAGTGTGACATTCACACTTCACATACTGACACTAGAGGAGCCCAGATGGTAAGGAAGCCTACCACAGGACTTAGTTTGTGTTTGATGATCCCCGGGACACCAAATGGCAAGCAGAGACTAGTACACACCAAGAAAAGCTGGGAGATGTGTGATTGCTTTGAATGATGGTGCCCACATGGACCTAAGCCATTCTATTTGATGGTATTGGAGAGCTAATAATCCTACCTCCTGGGGAAAATGTGTCAATTGCAGCCCTCAGGTTGTTGGGAAATGAAGCCGTTGTTAGCTCTCTCTTATAAATAGGAAGGAAGATGCTATGTGCACTATTTGCTACCTTATATGAAATGCTATGCTCAACACCTGCCTTTTCCTCTTTACTCATCTGAAATTTCTTACTATTCAAAACCAGTCAGTTGTCATCTCCTCTAGGTAGTGCATCCAGTCAGACTTTCTGTTCTCTGTTGGCTCAAAACACAGTGCCTTCCAGTTCAGATTCAATTCACTCATGTTCTTGCACGTGGCTAGCTTATAGAACGCAAAAAGCACATGAACTCGGTTCCACCTACATTCCTCTATATTCCAGTGCCTCCCAAACGGCATAACAGAAACCCATTACTACATTTACACTCTTGCTATGGGAAACTGTCACCACAAGCAGGCAGGGTATCCACTGCTGAACCCAAATGTCTGGCCATCTGGAATAGAAGAACATGGGCAAAACCCTGGAGAATCCAAAGGGCTGCTAGGAATCCCGCTTCAACGATGATGCCCCCACCTCAGCCCCATGGAGGTGGTGTACTGAGCTGACCCATGGGCAGACATCAGACATATTTGGAAGTGTCTTCTTTCCTGTTCTACACAGACCCCAGTTCTCAAACTCAGCACTGCGGTGGTTTTGGTCCAACTGAGGCCCTTGGAAGCAGCTGCTGCTATGTGCAGTCCCTTGCTCAACTGGAAGCCCAGACTTCACCAATTTCCGATAAACTCCATCTGTTTATGCCTTCTATGCACACATCGTCTCAGGCTTCTCAAGGTCTGCCCTCCTGACCATTTGTTCCTATTTCCCTACAACAAATACTCAGTGTGAAAATCCTCTGGGAGGCTTTTAAAGAAGTGTTCGCCTCCAGATTCATTTGAACATCTGCTTAGAACCCAGGCTTGTCGTTTCTCTGTGGCAGGATTGCTCTCAGAAAGATCATTGAAAAGAGTAAGGCAGATGTTGGGTGTGGTGATGCACACCTTTAATCCCAGCCTTCTGGAGGCAGAGGCAGGTGGATCTCTGTGACATTGAGGCCAGAGGCCAGCCTGGTCCACATAGTGACTTCCAGGTGGGCTAGAACTAGGGAGACCCTGTCAAACAAAGAGAGGGAGGGGAGGCAGAAATCTTGGTGAGAAATGGCCCAAGGAGCTTTAGGTAAAGAAAAAACACAAAACTCCAAAAGCCTTGTACTCTTAAGCAAATACACTGTCCAGATTCTAACATGAGATTCTACTATACTACTACTAAAATACTTTGATTCCCAGCCTTTATTTTAAAAGTAAAAACAACAAATCTGGCATCATTTTCTCTTTGAAAACGTCACAGAGAGATCAACTATTTTCAGAATTTATCCAAATTTATTTGAAGATAGTAGCATGCTAGCCCCCTAGTGGGCTAACAAATACCATACATAAAACAGATAAAGATTACCCATGGTTAAAACACAGGAGAAAACAGAGCCAGAATGTCTGGGGAGGGTAGATATTGGGCACTAAGAAGCTAGAGTTAACATTCTTTTAAAGTTCTAATTCATCAAATTAGAAAACAAAACACTGAATTGCTGTTTATGACTGAAATCATAGTCTGTACCTAATTTCTACCAACCACTGATTAGGAGGGGTCATGGCTCTGTTCCTCAGCTTCGCAACTATTCACAGCTGGGTGAGGGAGGGTTGATCTTCTTTAAGGGAGTGACGCTAGATAGGTTGACCAGGCTCCAGTGGATGAACTCACACAGAGGGACATTTGGGGACACAAACTTGACTTGCTATGCCTTAACATATATGACAGAAATGCATGAACTCTGGAGGTGGTGGTGGGGAAGGACTATGGAGAGATACAGACAGGAGAGGTACAAATATGATCAGGATATATCGTATGAAATGCACAAAAATTCAATTAAAAAGTTTTAAGATGACAAACAATAAACCACGGCTTATTGTTTGGATTCCAGTTCTTCATCTTCTCCAGTATGTAAAATTCCTAGCTACTTTAAGCCTGAGACAGCTCTGCAGCTAGACCTCATGAGCCTTTAGTTTATATAGCCATATCCTCTCAGGCAGGTCCATCTCCTTATCCCCTCTGTGGTATGCAGAGCGGGTGCTAAAGGAACATGTTACACAAGCCAGCTTTTCTGGTTCCCACTGTCTGTTGTGTAGAGGCTCTGAACTTAAACTGCATCTCAGAACCATCACAGATCTTAAAACCAGAAATGCCTGGGCCTTACTCCAGCCCACAGACTCAAAGGGATGCAGGCCTGGGTTGTACAAGGAACGACCACCTTTGAAACTCCATTAGTGTACAACGTTCAGAAAAAAATTTACCCTTAGATGTATGAAGCAGAACTGAAGTTTTATTGTGTTGAGACGAAAATGTCAATAAATAAAGAGTAAAAGAATAGCAAACAGAAATAGCTTACAGTGTTTATTTTACACTGGGCGAACAGTTTCTGTACAATAGAAAGCACAGTGTGTGCCTGGCCCTAAGATGGGTGCTAAAAGAGAACCAGGGTCAGCTGGAGAGCAGACAGATGCAGAGCTCAGAGAGGTGGGACATCCAACGTGACGAAGGAGTCTCAGGAAGAGTGAAGCAAAGAAACTTATCTGCGTGAAGACAAAAGATAGGAGAAAAAGAAAGAATGGCGTAATGGGAAAAAAAAAAGGAAACCATCGGATGAGAGCAGCACTCAGAAGGCAAGCAAGTATTAGACACGCAAAACCCACTGTCAGCTGCACCCTGGAGGAGAGGCCAGCCTTGGCCACTGATGCCTAGACTTAAGGTTGTCATGGGCCAACCGTGAGGAAGCTCCATGAACAGAATTAAGCTACTCCCTTTCCCCGGACTTGTCATCACACTCTGTTCTTCCCATGGGGCACCATATTCTTGGCACTGGGGAGGACTGTGGAGACAGATGATCTGTCCCTGCTCCTCATTTACGAATAAGAGAGGAGGCATGCTTGTTTCCATGGTGACAGCTAGGTCATAGGGGCTGTTTGATTTTAGCGTGGGGTTCTACATCCTCCAAGGCAGCAGAACATGTCACTCCCCTCAAGTTGCTGTGTTTCTGCATGGTTAAAGGAATGCAAGGTGAGCCTGGAAAGCGACACTACCAACTCTGATGGAATCCAGTGGGGTTTTAGGATGAAGAACCCTCCGTAAACACTCCAGAGGTTAAAATTTCAAGAGGCAGATAAGCATGGTTAGTAATATATAAATTAGCTGTGTACATTTAGGGATCCTCTCAGGAGAACAGGGCCAACCCAGTCCTTACCCCTTACAAGAGTGGTCTGGACCATTAACTTCCAAAGTCATACTGTATAATACATTTTACTTCTCACTTCTCAGCCACAGGCTGTGGCAGGTATTCACTGTGGGGCTTTTGAATTCCTTTCAATATAAACATAGGAAATTAAAGCCTTGGTTCCTCAGCAGACCATTCATTTTGCTCCTGAACTCTTAACAGTGAGGAAAAGGTGACTGTTTCCAGGCTGCTCTTTACACCGCACTGGGTCATGCCAATTTCCTTTTCCTCAGATCTTCAATGATCCGTTACTTTCAGACTTCCTTTAAATTTTATATATTTATTTTTAGTTTTCTTGAGGCAGGGTCTCCTTGTAGCCCCAGATGGCCAGGAACTCACTATGTAAACCAGGCTGGCTTTGATCTCACAGAGATCAGTTGGTCTCTGCCTCCTGAGTGCTGGGATTAAAGGCATACAACACCATGTCCAGCTAAATTTATATTTTTAAAGAAAAATGACCATGTAGTATTTCATGAAACCTAGGAAACAAACTGAAATTTCTTTATAACTTTTTGCACCACTGACTTCAAATTTTACTTGAGTATGGTTTAATGTTTACAATTTTAAACATCTGTTTTATGTATGAGTGTTTTGTGTGCATGTAAGTAAGTGCACCTATGTGCGCAGTGCCCATGGAGGCCAGAAGAGGGCGTCAGATTCCCTGGAACTGGAGTTACAGATGGCTGTTAGCTGCCATATGTGTGCTGGGAACCAAACCTGGGTCCTCTGCAAAGGCAGCCAGTACTTCTGTCCATCTGAGTCATCTCTCCAGTCCCTAGTTTAATGTTTTAAAAGGATAGTACTGAGGTCAATGGGAACAATCCAAGTCCACATTTATGAAATAAAAGGATTCTGAAAGGACGTGGTTTGCATGGACTAAATCTACTTGGCCTTTCTATTAGTACAAGGCAAAATTAGTACAGTGAGTAGTTCTTCTAGATTCTATGAGAAAGCCAATAGCAGGTGCAAAGATGGAAACCGTGGAGCGAGAAGGAAGCTGTGTAGGTTCATCACACAGGGGTGAAAGCGCAGGTGCAAGCAGGCAGGGTGCATGGACATTTACATGGAAGTCATATCGTTGAGAGCGTGGTCCAGCTCCTCGCTGATGGCCTTGTACTTCAGTTTCTGAGCATACAGCTCGTCTATGAGCAGGAAGTAGAAGGCAGGAGTGCAAGGACATGAAGAATGGTCAAGAGATGGAGGGTGAGCGAGGGTGGCGCAGGCGCCATTCCCACGGCAGCAAGAAAAAGGCAATGCATGAAGGGGTTGGTGCCGCAGCAGGTGGCCAATGCAGGAGGCGTGCGTTTTGTTTTTAAATAAATTGAAACAAAAACAAAGAGAACAAAAACCCATTAGAAAGTAAAATGAGAAAGACCCAATATGAAAAGCACAACAAATAAGGTAGGTATACCAGCAAACTACGGCAGGTCCTAAAGACCACTGCAGAAGACTGTCTCTCCTACTGAACGATGGAGCATCTCTTTTTACAGAGCTACCTTTTAATTACACCACAGAAGCCAGCCATCTGCAGCTATAAACAATGGAAAAAAATATCCACAGGCAGTGTTCTGGAAGAACAATCTACAAGGACGGCCTCATCTAGCTCCACCTTCAAACTACTCACTTCCTGTCCAACCCAGACTATGAAATATTGATTTCTTGGTGGCATTTAAACTACTCTGTCTTCTCTCTCAAGCTGCTTGTTACTACTCCTGGAAGCTTCAAAGCAAAGACGGCCACACCTTTTAGCACTGTGCCAAGTCTGAAATTTGGTTTTTGTAATGATGCGGGCAGAGGAGTGTTATGTTTTCCCTCACACTGGCAGACTATTACATCCCTGTGTCATTCTCTCCTCTCTCTCGTTTTTTATTTTCTGAGACAGGGTCTCACTGTGTCACACTAGCTAGCCCGGTGGCCTTGATCAGACTGGCCTTGAACTCACAGAAATCTGCCTGCCAAGTGCTTGTTACTAAAGGTGTGGGTCACCGTGTGTGGCTGTAGCAATCTTGGTTATTAATCAACCAGTTTTCTGTCCCTCCTTTCATCCCTTCTCCCCTTCTGTAGTCTTTTTTTTTTTTTCCCCCTTCTTGTCAAAGTTAACCCTTTACAAGTCTCAAAGCTCAGCTTTGAGGATTTCTGTGAGATGGCATGGGTGTTGCTCATGTACAACGTAAATAGATTTAGAGGAGAAATGCTTTAATCTCAAGATACAATGCCCGATTGTTTCCTGCCCTCCACCCATTCAGGATATAGAGTATTTTGCTAATGAACAACCTTTAAACACAACACAAACCGACAAGCCCATCCTCTGAACTCATACTTAGAAGGTGGGTTATATTTAAAATAAATCCACATTGTTCTGACAATTAGGAGATATCACTAGAGACACAGAATGTACCAGAGTCATTCATATACCATCACCTCACACATGGTGAAAGACAGCCCAGGTCCACTTATTGCAATACAGCTAGATGGCATTTGCCACCATCACCAAGAGATGTGAGGGGCTGATGGAGGTTCTCAAGAACTGAAGACTCAGGTCCAAGGGTTTCAGAACCACAGGTGAAAAACCAGAGGACAGTCAGACAAAGTGTAAGAGCAAAGAGCCTATCAGGATGGATGCCTCAAGTAGACAACTGCTTTGTCAAGACAGTATTCAACCATAAGTTAATCCTGAAGATCTTACCTTCTAAGTCATCAATGCTTTTCTCCAGTTTAGTCACTGACCTCTCTGCAAACTCGGCCCGAGTCTCAGCCTGTAATGATTTGAGTCAAGGTTAGGGGGCGGTTTCAGTCCCAGTAGCTTTTAGATATGGGAAAACCAGAGGCTGAACCTTATGTGTTATCACCCCTACTGTGAGCAATGGCAGCTAACATGCCCATCAACTCCATGACGACCTCTGAATATATGCCTGACTTGGACCACGAAACTCCAAAACGCCCCAACCAACTCCATGAAAACAGACGTAATCACAATCCAGTTGTCTTTGTCCAAAGCTCTCATAACATTACCTCCTTCAGCTTGTCAGAAAGGACTTTGATCTCCTCCTCATACTTGTCTTCTTTCTGTGAGTACTGTAATTAGAAAGCGTTCCAGATGTCAGGCTTCGGCCCTCACACTCTCGCCTTCCAACACAAACAATGTGCCAGCCCAACCAACAGATGTTGGGGATCTCCTAGCAGGTAACAGAACCTCGGATATCAAATGCCACACACTACAATACATTCTCTGCTTTCTTGCCTATTGCTTTACACGGGATAAGAACAAGATAAGTTATCCACTTGGCACTTCATTTAAATTAAATTGATGATTTAACCAGCATAACACATTCTGTATTTTTTTTTTCTTTCACAAAATCTACCATGTAATAATCTTTGGAAAGTATCCAAAATCTGTCCCTTGCTAAAATGCCTCCAGTGTCTCTGTGTCCACCAGTAGAGCCTTCGGGGGCCTTCTCGGAGCAGCTCGTAAAAAGGTGCTTCCCCACTCCGCGTTCCTGGCCTACCTTCTCAGCCTGAGCCTCCAGTGACTTCAAGTTGTTCGTCACAGTTTTCAATTCTTCTTCAAGCTCGGCACATTTGCTAATGTTTTCGATCAGAGGCAGAAAGGGTGGGAGACAAGCCAGAGGAACGAGAAGAGAAAAAAGGAAAGGGATGGGAAAAAATGAAAATGGAGTCCTAGAGACGAGGGGCTGCCTGAAAGTAGCCAGACCACCGGGAAGGAAAGCGCTCAGTTTTGCCCCGGGCATTGCCATCCATTGCAACCGTGGAAAGGCAAAATCTAGCACCTCTGAGGTGTGATCCTTTGGCTTCTTATTTGGCTGCCCCTCAGAGCATAAAGGACCAAGAGAAAGCACTCGAAGCAAGATATAAACAGCAGAGGGTGTAGTGAAGGTACAGTTGTTACACCAAACCAAACGGTAGGCATCAGAAGCTGAAAGCTGTTTGGGTTGCAGTTAAACCTAAAAACCATACGTGAGCCATAGTACCTTATCCTCTGCAGCCATTAATGCTTTCAAGGTCTGATCCATTATTCTTAATTGTTCTTCCAGCTGTCGAACTTGGCTGTTAGTGGACACAGGAAATGCACAAGGCCATTCACAAAATCGGTGCAGGTAAGGCATGCAGTACCACACGCATTCACAGACACTCCACACAGCTCCTCTGTGTTCCCACACTTGCGGTTCATCCAGATCACACTGAGCACAAAAGGAGCCTGGAGCTGAGACGAGTAAACGTGCAGCTGCCAGAAGGCCATGCTGTTCAGCCACTGCTCTGTAGCACCCCACAATGGCAGCAACAGGCCCACTTACCCTTCTGAGAGCTCAGCCCGCTCCTCGGCACGTTCCAGGTCACTTTCAATGATGACCAGCTTACGGGCCACCTGCAGCAGGGCAAACAGCATACAGACTTTCGCCCTGTGTACTCTGTGTAGAGCTGATGGGGCGGGGCAGGTGAATATCACCTCCCACCAGTTCCTGTCTACATTCCCGTAGAATGGAGAGAAGCAACTCTCAGAAGTGTTGGCAGAGGAGACCAGGACTCCAGAATGGTCAGCTACTTCCAAGTGGAGTGGAGATAATTACAGGTCAGCCAGACCAGTTCTCGAAACGAGAGGAATATGAAATCTGCAATTCCAACAAACCAAATAAAACCAAGCAGAAGTCTGCCTTGCAGAACTTTCTGTGGAGGTAGTTAAGGAGGAAAGAGGGACTGGTGAGATGACTGAAGGTCAACTCTAGCCAGTGATGTGGCCTCAGGAGAGAGGGGCTCCTCTGAGGCAGCTCAAAACCAGAGGGCAGTTTAAGGCCCCCATGATGCGCTAGAGGAAGGAAAGATGAACACGTCTGGGAAAACTGGAACTGGGATAGTCATTTTGGCTCTGTTCTCACAGGTTGTTTCTATGTCAACATGAGGAGGGGCTAATCCATTTGAGAGCCTGTGCTGACAGTTTTTATCACCCTGGAGGATAGGCCTCCATGAATCTCCCATAAAACTGTGTTGTCTATGTTCTCTACGCTGCCTGAATGGAATAACCTATCACAAGACTACGTGAGAGTTTCTTTCCGCAAGGGCCCAGCTTGCCTGTGCCCTCTTCCTGGCTAAAGACCTCTGCATCCTGGCCTTTAAAGTGTGGGGAAGTTCTTGATCTTTTGTCCCAGGGCTATGCACTGGCTTCGTTATAGTAAGACCCAGTTTCTGGTAAAGGAATTCTGCTACTTGGAACCACCTATTTCTGTCAGGGAAGTAGACCGTTACATCCAGGAACCCAGGCTGTGTTCTATTCCCAGAAGGCCACGGCCGGGGGTCCATGCAGCTCTGGGCCCCAGGAGCTGACCTCTTCATACTTGCGGTCGGCATCTTCAGCAATGTGCTTGGCCTCTTTGAGTTGGATCTCCTGAATTTCCATCTTCTCTTCATCCTTTTGGGCTCGGCTCTCAATAACTTTCATGCCTCTGGAAAGACAGACAAGCAGGAAAACTGGAGATGTAGAGCTGGCCTCCGGAAACCCACATCTGCTGTGGTCTCTGAGGCTTTGCGTACATGGTAGACCAAAATAAAACACAAAGCCACTTTTCCAAAGCAAGACGTTCCAGCGCTGAAGGCAGGAAAAAACCCACACCCCTCTCTTTGCTCAGTCTGAATGACATCTTTGGGTCCACTTGGGTACTGAAGTGGTCCAGGCACCCAAGGAACTATTTTATTTGTTAAATGCATACAGGTATTTTCCTCTTCCCCAAGGAAAGCCTCATCTTGAAAATGGATGAACGCTACAACAAAAACAAGTTCTCCAAGGGAATTGAGAAGCTAGCCTGACACTGGCTCCCTCATAATGTGCACATCAGGGCTTTATGGCAGGGTGTTACTTTTCTGAAAATATTAACTGATCTAGATTTTACAGATTTATAGCATTAGCCATCCTTAAATATGATGGAACTTGCCAAACTTTAAGCAAATGATTTAAATAAAGCAGTGTATTTCTTAAAGATTTATTTATTTTTATTTTAATATTTGATCTTTTCTTTTTTGAGACAAGGTCTCCGGGTAGCTCCAGCTGGCCTGGGACTCACTATGTTGACCAGGCTGGCCTTGAACTCAAAGAGATTCACCTGCCTCTGCTGCCTGTGTGCTGGGATTAAAGCTGTGCACCATCACCCCGGCTTGTTTATTTTATTTATGTTTGCCCACATATGTGCTGTGCTTCGTGTGGGTGCAGTGCCTGAGAGGCCACAAGAGGGCGTCCGATCCACTGGACTGGAACCTGGGTCCTCTGGGAGAATAGCCAGTGCTCTAAACTGCTGAGCCATCTTTCCAGCCACTGAAGCACTTTTGGTTTGTTTGTTTGTAGACAGGGTCTCCCTATAGCTAGCCTTGATCTCACAGAGTTGCCTCCCATTTTTGATGATTCACAGGTGTTCACTTGAAGAGCCCATGTCTAGTCGTGACTCAGCCACCAACATAGTGTAAGTCTTGGGGCAAGTCATGTCAGTCTGAGCCCTAGTCTTCACACCTGTAAAGTCAAGAAACTGGAGAAAGTGATCTCTTCATTTCTTTTCCTCCACAGTCTGACAGCCTTTAAAGTTCAGCACCAGGTATGTTTCAGGAGAAGTCACTCACATTATTGCTGCATATATACACGAGGAGATGATCAGTCATCTTAAAAGAATCCCTGAAGCCTCTGCTAGTGAAGAAAACCTAAGTGGTGGTAAATATGAACTTTAGCTTCTTTAATGCTAAAGTCTGAAGCCGTTCTTTATACAAAGCAACTGGGAGCAGAGGCTCACTTCAGAGAAGTGACAGAGAAACGGAGCTCTCCCTGTCCAGGTCACAGTCCAAGTAAGGCAGTTCTGTGCTGTGCCGAGCCACACTGCTCTACTATTCTCCAACCACCCAGTCTTGCTCTCTTGTCTCATGGAGTGCTTTCATGCACTAGATTGCACAGTGGGGCACAGAGAAAAAGTTCTTTCAGAATTCATGAGGTTAGTTGTCTGGTGTGATTGAGAATATCGATAGGTGACAGGATCTAGAATTGGCAAATAGCTCTCTGGGCATGTACGTGAGGGGTTTTCTAGATTGGGTTAATGGAGGTAGGATGACCTCCATACCCTAACGGTGGGTGGCATCATTCTCCAACTGAATAAAAAGGAGAAAACCAGCTGAACACTCATAGGTAGCTGCTCCTGACTGTGGACCCAGAGTGACCAGCTGCCTCATGCTCCTGTCACTACAACCTGCCACCACAATGGACTGCACCCCTTTGAACTGTAAGCCACAGTAAACCCTTCCTTCCTTTCTCTTGTTTCTTGTTAGGTGTTTCAAACACACTGTGTCTGTGTGTGGACTACTGTATTAAGTTCAAGACCAAAACATCTCATTTCTGCAGATCTTACTTGCTTTATATATGTTTCTTCTACCTATTTGAATACTGATAGCCAATGGTTCCTTTCCCTAGGTCTAAGTTTTCTTCACAGACCTTAAACATAGACATACAGACATTTTAAAGCACAACTGCTCTGTGATCTAGGAACAGAAAAGAATCACCAGGTATGCCTGGAACTCGTTTCCATGTTTGTCTCCCTTATTGCCTGATGAGTTCTGGAGGGCAGATCCTCCTCTTTACAACTGTTTTCTTACAACTCTCTAGTCGTACATGATAGGTATTCTACTGGTATTAAAGAAACAAAAACCAGGAGACGGGGCTGGAGAGATGGCTCAGTGAATAAGCCCACTGGTTGCTCTTGCAGAGGATCCAGGTTCAGTTCCCAGGACCTGCAAGGTGGCTAACTATCAACTGTAACTCCAGTTTCAGGGGATTCAATGTCTTCTTCTGGCCTCCGTGGGCACTGCATGCACAAGTGCAGGCAAATTACTCATACATGTATAATAATAATAAATGTTAAAAAAAAAAAAAACGTTTTTTTTAAAAGCCAGGAGCTGATCCTGCCTGGGGTTCGTAAAATTCTTTTTTTTCCCCTGCCAGGGTTGGGGTCTTCAAGCATGCTATGGGAACTTTCTGCAACTAAGCCATTCTCCCAGTCCCAGGAATAATGACAAAAAATTTGTTTTTAAGACAAGGTCTTATGGAGCACAGTCTGGCCTCAAACTTATTATGTAGCCAAGCTGGCCTTGAACTTCTGATCCTCCCGCCTCTGCTTCCCAAGTGCTGGGATTACAAGTGTACTGCCTCAGCCAGTTCATGCAGTTCTGAAGGTTGAACTCAGGGATCTGTGCATGCTAGGCAAGCACTTTGTCAAGTGAACTACACCCTCAGGCTCAGAACTGTAAAATCCCATTGGTCAGAGCAGTCCCTGGGTTCATCCCAGTGGAGAAAAGGCTTGTGCACAGGAGCTGCACGGGGCATTCCCACCTCTCGCTCTCGTCTGCAGCCTTCTCTGCCTCCTCCAGCTTCTGCAGGGCTGTGGCCAGACGCTCCTGAGCACGGTCCAACTCCTCCTCAACCAGCTGGATGCGTCTGTTCAGGGAGGCCACATCTGCTTCAGCCTAGGCAGAGAAAGTGAGACACTTCAGAGAAATGAGGGTGGCACCTTCAGGAAGAGGCCAGTCCCGAAGTACTCATTCCAGACAGGAAGTCTGAGCCCTGGGGTGAGCTACCTTTCTGTGCACTACAAGCCCTGGTCAACTCTAGAGATCTCACAGAGGAGTATATGTGGATGTACACAGCGGGCATATTTGGATATACACAAACCTAGACACACAACTCAGCAGGCAGGTGGGCCATCAGCCACACTCTCACAGGGTTCCTTCTATAGACTTCACTGGTCTACTGAAGGAGCACATCAACGTTTAGCTCACTGGGGACTGGGGGTACGGACAGAGATAGCAGGCTCAGCCACATAAGACACGAGCAATACAATCAGAAATTGAAATCCTGAGTTTCATCCAACTTTCCTTTTGCTGAGTTACTTTCCAAAGGCGCTTACAAAGGAACTAAGTGTTTTAAAATTAGTGGTTTTAAAAATACACGCCACATGGAGGCCCAATTATCATCTAGAAACTTCCTTTTCACCCCACCTTTTCAGTACCTCTTTAGAATAACTGGCCGTACTGGAACAAAGCCAAAATAAATTTCCCAAGTGTTTTTGACTTAAGCTTACTGGAATTTCTTAAAGGCAAGGCTGCCATAAGAAAGGAATGACAGGCCTAAGGAGAAAGGCAATATACTGTTTTTACTTGGAATTTAGCTTTGAAATAAAATGTTTCTTTCTTAGGGAGACAGGAAGTTCCACGCACTTATTACTATGAGCCCGAAGACAGTTGCTACACTGTGTTGAAGGCTGATCCAGTCTGCATGGAAGTGAGGAGGGATTTGCTGATTACACAGCAAAATATTCACCTTCATTTGAACCTGTGTTCATAAAAGCGTTGGTGGGTCCTTAGATCATCTGGAAGTCAATTTTCTAACAATTACAGTACACATCTCAGGACCCTTGCTACTGTTTTCTCTATGCAAATCTCTGTGTTTACTGAATTGTATGCTGCCCACACCCAGGACATCAGCTCTCTAGAGAGCCTGGGCTCAGTAAACATCTACTGGCCGAGTAAGTAAAGCCACTCTATTAAACAACAGCAATTTTCAGAGCTCCTGAGAATTTGAAATGAATGTGCAATTCGAGAGAGGTGGTGGCCATGGCCTTGAGTCAAAGGAAATCCAGATCATTTAGCTCCTTGCTTACAGTTTCTGCAAGTTTTATCTGGGGAAGTGTAGGAAAAGGACATCTCCCCCCATGGTCTACACAAAGCTACGGTCTTTTCTAGGCAAACATTTAAACAACATTTATCTCAACAAAATACTTCTATGTAGTAAGTGGCTGCTGGAGGCAGGAAGCAGGGCCAGTGTGAAGTGAGCTGGAGGAGGGGCAGTTAGAAAAGAACCAGCCCATGAGGTCAATCATTATCAGAGAACAGCTCAAAACTGGGCCAACCTAGGAATGCCAGGCAGGCAACTGGCTTCTCGCTAGTGTTCTTTGAAGGCTGAGGACAACAGGGACAACCAGTTTCTCAAATACAGGAAACCGCCTTTTAATAATCAGTCCTGTTTTTTTTTTTTAATTGGAAAGATATACATATTAAAGCTATAGTTTTGGGTCAGGTTAGATTTCTTCATTTTTACCCATGTGCCATTTCCAGGAAAATTCTATTCATTTTACCAACAGGGAGTGGAAGGTGGGAATGGTGACAAGCAAACAATACTGAAAACCGGGACAAAAAATAGAAAGTGGAGCTGGAGAGACCACTGGGTGGTTACCAGCACTTGGAGAGGATCGAGATTCGGTTCTTAGTACCTATATGGTGACTCACAACTGCCTGTAACTCCAGTTCCAGAGGATCTGATGCCCTCTGCTGGTCTTCATGGGCAGCAGGTCTTCACATGGTACATAAACATACATGCAGGTAAAACACATAAAATCAAAATAAAGAAATCTTAAAAAAAAAAAGTGAACTGGGAGTCCACTTGGTCTCACCCCTGGGATCTTTCTTTTCTAACACTAGAGAGAAAGGTTCTCTACCATTCCTCAACCCCCAGCATCCAAAGCAGTGCCTGTCTTAAGAACACACCCTGTCCATATCAGCAGAACATTTCCTACAAGAAAATCAGTCATTAGACAGACATCTCAATCCTTTCTTAAAAGGCAGGGTGCTCTAGTTGGTGGCAGGTAGATCACATAAGGACAGAATATTTGCTTTCTACCTAGAACCTGAAGTCTATTGGCCCTGCAGCTCCAAGCAGGTCAAGGGCTTACAGAGTATGAGGCTTATCTATACACACCCTCCCTGGAAAACCTCCTATTCTGGTTCCACAGGCACTATTATGCTGGTCTAACAGAATCTTTTAAGAGCTCCTCAGAATTCAAGATCAGTTAAATTTTGTACACGAAGCTCTTTCTCCCACCCCCACCCCTTTTTGAGGCAGGGCTCACCCTGCAGGCTGCACTGCCTGGTGGTCCTTTTGCCTCAGCCTCTCAAGAGTAGAGATATAAGCATGAGTTGCCACGCTCTCAGTACCCCACCCCCGATTTATTATACTCTATAATAAACTCTATAAGCCTCTATACCTCTCACCCTCACCAGCTTTTATTTCCATTTTTTTTTCCCTCAGAATTGAGGCTTCTCCAGATATTTTCTGGGAGTCTCTATAGCAAAGCACCCAGTTCATCTTAAATACAAGCCCACAGCCATATGCCTATTATTTAAAAGCATTTGGGTAGGGTTAAGACCTCAGATACCAATTATTCTGAGGCTGAGTTAGGTTTCTTCTAACAGCGGCCCCCATCTCAACACTGCCAGTAAAGTCTTTCAGTTTGAGATGCTAGTTTCTTTTATTTCAAAAGTGCTAACTGTGTCCCAACATCTAATGAGTTACTCAGAAGGAGACTATTGTATTGATGAGGTTACAAACCCCAGTTAAACCACTACCCAGTATTCACAAGTGTGTGATCCTTAAGAGTTGTACACGTCCCCTGCCCTACAAGTTCTAGCCACCTGCCTGGAAGTCAAGGGCAAGCTCACTCTTCCTACCCTTTGCCCAGTCCCCAATCAAGGAAGTAACAACCTACAGAAACAACAAAGACACACACACCATTCCCCTACCCAACAAGGTACTATGGCAGAAATGAGGGCAGACCACTCTAATAGAGTAAAATGTTACGCCAAACTAGATTTGAACAAACCTTTATGAAGATCAAGATTTTCATGAAATTCATGTTTTAGCCAATATAGAGAAAAATGTAGTATACTTTGAAAACCAATGCTCTTGAATGTTTTCAAAGTCCTGCCTGAACCAAAGCACAGCAAGTTATGATCAAAGGTCAGACCTTTTTATTTCATGTAAACTGTAGTTACTCAGAGAGGGTTTCACCCAACTTGCTGTGTAAGACCAAACTGACTGGTGCCAAGCTAAACTTCTGCCCTTATATGGTCAGGCAAAGGGGGAAAAGCACTAATGTCATTAGGGGCACTCCCTCGGAGAGCAGATAAACACAACCTCCTCTATCTAGGCCAAAGCCTATAATTTATGAGGCACATTTGTATAATGAGAGAAAACAGACACAGGCAAGTTACTGAAATGCCTTTGCTGTGCCTGCATGGGAAAGTGGGACCCCAGACTACAGTATACACTGCAGTTACAGCCACTCTGGAAGTGCCAATGCAGGAAAAGAACAGACTCATTTCCCAGTTCCAGAAATAGCTGCCAAAGCGAAGAGATAGGAAAGGGCTAGGAATGTTTGAAAATTGGTAATTTCCCATGATTTAATAAAGTGACTTATTAGTAACCTACTGGCTACAACTGTAAGCCTCCTCATCAGCGGGGTTCTGTCCAAAGAAGAGGAAAGAGGATTGGCTTTTTTGCTTTATACACATACACACACACACACACACACACACACACACACACACACAAGTCACAAGACCTAGTCAATCATAACATTAGGCAAAGTAGTTTCATTCCAAGGTTCTGAAGGGCCCACACACCCTGGGAAAACAAACTAGGAGGAAAAGGAACACCTGTTTTCCCAAAGTAAGTGAAGGTTTAACAGGTCCAATCAGTGCCAGCCAGTGTGAACCTCCGAGTATCCGAATGTGGCCAACTCTTCAGTCAAACGCTTTCTGTAGTGGCTCATGGCTTCGTCACTTTGCCTTTATCTTTGCTGCCAAGTGCAAAAGTTGGCGCTAGCTTTAACTCATAACCTAAGCTATGTCTAATTAACTACCTAAATTAGCACCAATCCATAAGTTCCAAGGTTTTTGATTTGATTTGTTTTGCTTTGTTTTTTTGGGACAGGGTCTGGGAGTTATGCAGACTAGTATGGTTTTGGCCTCAGAGAGATGCATACCTTCCGAGTGCTTGGATTAAAGGTGAGTGCCACCGTGCCTGGCGTAAGTTCCAGTTTTAAAAGTTAGAGGAGTAACCTTTCAACTTGTAAAAGTCTCTAACTTGCTAATGTATGGGTCTGTGTCCAATTTCCCAAAAAGATATTTCCCGAAAAATGACTTCAATTTTTAAAAAATGATTTGAACTGCTTTAAATAGACATAAAGTCTTGAAAAGAACGGAAGTCGTGTCCTTATCCACCTAGCCCAGGAGCACTATTAAAAACAATGCACAGAATGTGGGTGTACATAAAAGTTGTTAAATGGCCTTTATAAAACTGTCTTGTGTCCATCCACCAGTCCCGAGTCCATTCAAACTCCCATCATTAAAACCTCTTCAACCCAAAGGTTCCTTCAGCCTGCACACTTCCCTTTTCAATTCCCAAAAAAGTAACTGTTTATTAAAAGCATTAAATGGGGAGTTTTATGGGTAGGGAAGTAAGTAGGCCATTTTTAATAGTTCTTGCCAAGTAGTGATGGTAAAAATCTCTGGACGAGGTGGTGCTGGGCAGTGTTAGTAACACGGAACGTGTAAGCAGAACCAGCTCCGTGGCGCTGAGCCCCACGGTAAACTCTCTTTACATACTAACCTCTTTAGCCAGCACACAGGTCACACTATTAATCACATTTTACTCATGGGAACTGAAACACTCAACTGGACCCAACCAGAGAGTGGAGTCAGGATTCATTCAGTCCTGACAAACTTGGTGCAGTGCTCATCCTCATTTTTATGGTATTCTATTAGCTCTACTAATAGATTCTGATTCAAGGGCTGTGACTAGCCACGTGGAGATGGATCGCAATTAATTTATCACCAGGCAAGTTCAGATATCTACAGTGGGACTTTTACTAACTTACCCTCTAAAATACTGAAAATTATCTTTTCCCTACATAATTCCTATCTGTATTTTTTCTTAAATTTCCTCTAACTAGGCCTTCCTTTTAGGAAGATTCACTCTATTTGTTATTTATATTTTAAACAAAACATGTTTTGGAGCTAGAAGGACTTACTCAATTCAGAATAGTCCTGTGTATATTAAGCACAGCTGGATACCATTATTATACTGCTTGTCATAAAATTCCCAAGGTGTTTGAAATACCTGGATTTAAAACTCTCTCTCAAGAGTGATAAATATTCAACATCTAAACTCCCTTCGAAATCCTGTTCCTGTTTGCTGGATACATTTGCCTTGGAGACTAAAGGAAACCAGGTATTACATTCAAGACGGAGGAGGGGAAGCAGGCAAGAGATACACCCAATAACCGTTGACATCTGGCCAACTTTTGTCAGGACCTTGTAACAAAGGAATATCTATTGTAGAGAGAACTTGGGAGAAGAGAGGGCAAAGAGACATAAAAGCAAAAGGACTGCATGCTATGCAAATTGGGTCTTTCTGAATTTGGTGCTGTCTCCAAACAGAAACAGCCTCCAGGAACACAAAACGGACAGGACAGCAGAGCCCCACATCCGCAGAACCTACGTCTCCACAGTGCCTCTCCCCAATAAATGCCAGTAGCCAAAGCGCATAACGCACGATCACCCCAGAAATGCAGGCCCTTCACAGGAAAGTGCTGTTTCCAGAACCTTCCCAAAGGCAGTTTCCCTTGAGGGTTTTACTTTAGACCGTGGAGATCACGGCTGAGGAGAAAGGGCAGGGTTCCTCCCAGGAGCCGGGCGCCAGCTGGCCCAGGTGCGCCAGGTGCAGCGTGGGGGCGGGGGCCCCGAAGGGCCCCGCGGGGCTGCGGGTGATGGGTGGGTCCCTTACGGTCTCCCTCAGCTTCCGTTCCTGGTCCAGCTCCCGCTGCAGGCTGCCGGCGCGCTCCTCGGCGGCGTCCGCCTGCTCCTGCAGACTCCGGATCTTCCTCCGCACCGCCTCCAGCGAGCTGCTCCCCGCCATGGCAAGGCGGCGGCGGCTGCAGCGCTCGGGCCTCCGCGCGGTGCTGCTGCAGCTGTAGCTGTAGCTGTTGCAGCGGCGGCCAAGCCCGGGTCCCGTCCGCCCGCCCGAGCCGGCTCTGCAACGCCCGCGGCCCCAGCGCCTCAGGAGCAGCCCAGAAGGCACAGCCCCGGGGCGGCGCCGGCGAGAGCGGAGGGACCGGCACAGCCAGCGGGCTGGGCGGGGCGCCGCGAACCCCGGGAATTTACGGCCCGCGGAGCGACTGCGCATGCGCAGCGGGATGGCGGGCACCGGGCGCGTTCCCCCTAGCAGGGCCACCGCCGGAGGGCGTTTACTTCCACCCCCAGCGCCCCTCCCTCCAGCCCTGGGTATTCGGACCAAGATGCTAGACCTATGGCGACTCCTGCCGGCCGCCCGCAGCGCCGCGAAATCCTGATTCCGGAGAAGCTGAGGATGCGCGAGGATGGGGGGAGGCGCGGGTGCGCGTGTAGGGGGCTCGGAGCCTGGAGTATGATTGTGCCCTAAGGGAGCTGGTCTTTGTAAAAAAAAAAAAAAAAAAACCCGGAACACAAGATCCTCACCACAAGAACCCCACCAACCTATCCACGAAATGAAAATCCCTAGCTGACAAAATGTAGTGGTTGGATGACCTGATCTAAATACAGCCTTCCTAGGTTTGAGTCTGGTTTCTAGTGACTTTGGACAAACATGTTTCTTAGGGCTTCATTTGTAAACACGTGATAACAGTACGGGGTTATTCATAGGTCTGTTGTGCGAATTATCAAAACATTTCACAAGGCCATATATATTTGAGCACGCAAAAAGCTCATAACTGGTTGTGCAACCAAGCCTTCCTTAGTTTTAATTCAGCCTCAGATCTGGCTGGAATGGGATGGATCGGGCTGGAAGACCACAGAACCCTATGACAGAACCTTTGCCTACCAGCTGGAAAGTCACGTGGGCCCAATCTGTAAGAACTCTATGCCATTCGATTTGGACTGCAGTTTTAAATGCCTTCCAACAAGTCTGGAGTTTATTCCTTCTCCTTAGTCACAGAGGGCCCTTCAAGTCAGTCCTAGACTTGATTAAACACGGGAAAAATAAAAACAAAGGAAGACAAAGCAAGTCTGCCAACCCTGTCCTCCAGAACCGTAACAATAAGCTGCTTGCTCTCCTAGCTTGTTTTCTATGGGGTTTCTAGTCCTCTCTGGCCTCTGGTACGAAGCAGGCAAACCCTAGCTAAGGTCTTCGTATCCTGCAGGTGGAGCCTCTCGCTAGGTTTCCAAGAGTTGGTTGGCTCATGCGCGGTGGTTACAACACCTCCCCTGAGCATGACCATCTGCCTCCAGCCATGAGGATGCTGGGACAGGGCATCTGCAACTTGTCAAGAGCAGCCAGGGAAACTGCTGGCCACTCGCCAAGGCTCTAAACAGGCACCCTAGTGACTTAATGTCCTGCTTTTCAAACACCCGTAGAAGTCAGTTTCAGACAGTTCATTTTCAAGATGATGTCATTACGGGGTTGCTTCAGGATTGTTGTTGTAAGGCTTGGTTACAGGTTAGAATCATTTGGGTATTTAAGAAACTTCGAGGCTGGGTTCCATCCCCAATATCCTGGTGTGATTGACTTGAGGGAGAACCTGACTTAAAAAAAAAAAAAAAAACCTACCTGGGTGATGATATGTATATAAATAAGAGATCACTAATTTAGGAATCAAAGATCTAGAGAGGATAAAGACTCACATCCAGATAACATCACAGTGATTGGGCCAGGGCCAGGAAAATGGAGTCTTCACACCACTCAGCCTCATTTAGATGAAAGACTATTAAAAAAGCCTGTAAACAGATAACAGTTCCCGAGTGAAAACTTTTTCAAGCTGGGATAAACACACTTCTAGAATATGGTTTGTATAGTAGGGTGATAAATTAGAAAAATGTTTTTAGTAATAATAATTGAAAAATACAGCACACTCTTTAACACTGGAGAATAATGGTAGTAAAATATCCTCATTGCAATCCATCCTTGCAATCCCTCAGGAGGCTGATTTCTCTCCCACCTTTTCTCTAGTGACATCTGTCTTTCCTCCTCAAGTCTTAACTATTTAGAGTGAGTCAGAATTGCTCTAAATATAATTTCTTCACAACCTTCTTCAACATTCCTAGTTTCCAACTTAAAATGCTTTACAGAGGAAGATGATCAATACACTAACCAAAAGAAACAGAAACACACACACACACCAACCATATTTAGGGATAGTATTCTAGCACATAAATCAAGAACCAAAACTGGTTTCAAGAACCTCCCTCCACTGCTGGCCCCGCCTCCACTGCTGACTTTAAATAGCCTCTTTTCAACCTCTGCCCCACTCCATACCAATGCCCCCCAACAAGATTTCTCATTAAAGGCATGATGCCACCCCATAGTTACAATTGTTATCTTTCCGCCCTTTAGGATTATAGTAGCATTTTTTCCCCCTGCCTTCATTAGGAACTGGGCTATTTTCAAATTCTCTGCATTCTTTCCCTTATAAGGAATATCTCGCCTTGATCTATCAGCCACTCTTTTGAAAAACTAAAACGTCCTGTGGGGAGAGTTTGGGGGAGACAGGCATCCTTCATTTAGCATGTATAAAGCAGACATCTGATCCACATTATACAGAGCAAGTTCAGAGTTTTAAGTGGTCTTTTGTTGTTCTTTTTCTAAAGTCAGGTCTTTTTAGCATTCGTTTTAGACAAATCAGTGGTTCCCCAAATCCCCTTTTCCAGGAACCATAATTTTTTGCTGAAATTTTTCTTTCTAACAGATTCCAGTGACCATTGTCCAGACCTCTCATTAACCAAGCACAATGCCTTTCATGCTACAAAAACCCAAGACTTCAAAACTGAAAACCCTTTGGTGTCTTTATACACTATACAGTATACAACGCCCCCCCAACCCAACCAACCAAACAACTCCCCCCAAAAAAACTGCTGTAACATTTGGGGTGCTCAGGGGTTCAGCTTCTAGGTGCTCACACATTCTTGGGATTGTTATCAACTTCCCAAGGAATTCTTTTCTAATTGGGCTTCTAGGCTTAATTAGCTTCCTGAATGGAATTCAGTGGTGTAAGAAGTCAGTTCATTGGAAATCTAATCCACAGCTTGACTTTCTAGACAGAAGAGGCAAGATGTACCATTAAGATTCCAAAGGGGAGTGGAGAGAGTGCTTAGCAGAGCTGCAGCTTTATGTCCCTGAAAGTATGTGGTGGTTGTCAAGAGGGCTGACAGGTGGGGGTGGGGCCGGCAGCGGGAAGTCAGCTCACACTATACCATATAAAGCACTGGGCTATATATAACTCCCTGCTTACTTTCTGGATCTAGTGCCTCAGACTGCAGACCCAAGCAAGTATCATCTTCCCACGGAAAGATCTTAAGGCTTGTTTAATGAAAAGAAAAGAAAAGCCTCAAAGTGTCTGTGTGCCCCTCGTCTTAGTAGGCCATTGAAGTAAGGCCACATTTAGAGGGCAGATTCTCTGTACCCAATCTAGGTCCATCACCCAAAACTGGATCTTCCCATCAACTGTGGATGGCAAAACAACAACAACAACAACAACAAACCCCACAAAAAAGATCAGTTACTTGGCTTTGCACAAACCTTGGCGATGACACACCTCAAATTTTCTACCAGCAGGAGGCGAAGTTCACCTCCAAGAATCCAATTTCAGATGTGTGTTCTCCCAGCTTCTTACCCACCCACCTCCAACCAGAGGGGAGGAGGCGAAGAAGAGGAGAAAAAGAGAATAAAGGAGTGGATGGAACGTAAATGAATGTGTGCAGTAGCAGTCAGAGGTGCCAGTCCAGTGCTCTGGGCCACGGCCAGCCTGTGTGCAGGTGCCCAGGAGGCTCTCCTTCATTGCTCTGCAGCCCCGGTGATGACCCACGCGGGGGCGGGGGGGGGGGAGCAGCAGGAGGGAGACAGTGTGAGCGTGCACTTACGTCGGTGGCCTTTTTCTCCGCCAGCTCCAATTTCTCCTGGGCATCTTTGAGAGCCTCGGAGTATTTGTCCAGTTCATCTTCAGTGCCCTTGAGTTTCTTTTGCAGCGACACCAGCTCATCTTCCAGCTGGGAGTTGGCCGTGGAGTATGGGGGAAGGGGGTGGGAGGGGGAGGGGTGCGGCAGGCAGCGTGGTCCCGCGAGGTGCGGGTAAGGGTGCACAGACCGTAAAGGACAGGGACAGCAGAAGGGAGAGAGGGAGAGAAAGGGAAAGACAGGGAGGGAGAGAGAACGAGAAAGAGTTAGCCGTTCGTGCTCCGTGCCACGCCGCGCGCCCGGGGTACCTTGGCGGCGGCCTCATCGGCGGCCAGGAGGCTGTCCTCCGCCTTGTGCAGCTCCTCCAGCACCCGGTCCCGCTCGTCCTCCGACGCCCGTAGCAGCTTCTCCTTCGCCGCAATGTCGTCCTCCAGCTGGGGGGCAGCGGCGAGCGGGCGCGGGCGGCCGGCGCGGACCGGGTGTGAGACACACACATACAACACATGGGCGCCAGGTTGGCTGGGGCCCTGGGGCTGGGTGCTCGCTGTTTGGGGTTCAAGAGACCCCAGGAAACCTCCTCTCTCCCTGGAACCGCTCAGTGGCTCACCTCGCACCGCCCGCCCTTCCCCTGGGACCACACTCGAGCCGAGGTCTCAGCAGGCTCAGGTCCACAGCTTTGGGGTGCACAAAGCCACCCCTTCTGGCTAGCTGTGTCTCATTCTGTCCCATTTTTGCTTAGGGAAAAAACTCCGTGACTCCGCTTTCTCCCCGACCAAAGTCTCCATCCCAGGTTTAGGTCTCTTTCTACCCAGCCAAAAGTTCAAAGAACTTTCAAGACTTGAGCCCTGCCCCCTCCCGCTTCCTTCCAACCTCCCCGGGAACCGGTGTCCTGTCTCCTTTCCTCTTCCAAAACTGATTCCCAGTCTCGAGAGTCGAGAGCCTTTCTCGGGCTTAAATGGCCCCGGCGGGTCGTGGAGCGGGAGGAGGACCGCAAGTGTCCTCAGACCAGACCAGAAAGTTAGACTCCGCCTCGGGCTGGCGCTTTCGCTAGCTCTCTTGAGCCGCGCGCCCCCGGACGCCCCGGGCTGCGGATGGCTGCCGGGCTCCGGGGGACCGGCCGTGGGGTGGGGGTGGGGAGGCCACTCGGGTCCCCGGGGCTCTCTCGGCGCGCTAGGAGCCAGCGGAACACCGGCGACGACGGACTCCGAGTCCCGGGGGAGGCGCAGACCTGCTTGCTCCTGTCCTCCGCCGCCTTCTTGTCGGCCTCCGCCTGCTCTGCTCGATCCAGGGCGTTCTCCTTGTCGAGCTTCAGCATCTGCATCTTCTTCTTGATGGCGTCCATGGTGGCGGCGGCGAGGGGCCCTGGGGCGGCAGTGGGAGCGGAGACACCGGTGCGGCGGGGCGGCCAGGCGGGAGTGCGAGCGCTGAGCCGCCGGCAGCTCCCAGATAAGTACTTTCCCAAGGGGGCGACCGCATTCCTCAAGACAGCCAATACTTTTTTGGAAAAGCTTGTTCCTCCGGCCCCCTCTCCCCCCTCCCCTGCCTCCGCCCTTGCCCCCTCCCCGCTGCTCCCGCGGGGGCCGCTCGCCCATTCGCTGCCGCCTGCCGGCCTCCCAGTTGACGGTGGATATGACTATATATGGGGACCCGAGCCTCCGAGGCGGCGGCCGGGTGAGGCTGTCCTATTTCTAAACCTGCGCGCCAGGGAAACGGCGCCCGGACCTCGCTGGAATGGAGCCCGGCGCTAGGCGCTGGCCTCTGCCCTCCGCGCCCGCTCCTCCCTTAGCCAGCGTCTGACCTCCCGGAGCCACCCATGATGCCCGGGAGCCGGGCAGGTGGTGTGTGTGCAAGTCGTGCCATTTGGCCCCGAGACCCTGGGGCACTCAGCGTAAGGTCCCGGGATCCCACTCGGGTCCAGGCCTGGCGTGCTGAGGACCCTGTTGCGCCGCGCCGGCAGCTCTCAGCCCTCCAGCCACCATCCCCGCTCTCCCATCCTCGAAACTTCAACCAGAGCAGAGAAGGAGAGAGGGAGAAAGGTCTGGGGGCTAATTCCTGAGACTTTCTCCCTGCTCTTGCCTGTGGGCATAAGGACAGCACAGAAGTGTCTTGAGTCTTTTCACCCTAGAGGGGGCAATCAAATACTTTAGGGACTTAGGCACCGTTAACTTAGTTCTGAATGTGCCTGTGCAGTGCTTGGGAAAGGGTAGGGAGGATTTGCTGGTGGTTAGAGTTTTTGGGGGGGCGGGGAGGGGAAGAATGTTCAGTCTAGACTCAGGCAGCTTTTTGCTTGGTCTTTAGTCACCAGCAGCTGTGTGTGATCTTGATTAATAACAGCCTTAGTGCTGTCCCTCCCTTCCTTCCTTCCTTCCTTCCTTCCTTCCTTCCTTCCTTCCTTCCTTCCTTCCTTCCTTCCTTCCTCCCTCCCTCCCTCCCTCCCTCCCTCCCTCAGTTCCTCCCTCCCTTCCTTCCTTCCTTCCTTCCTTCCTTCCTTCCTTCCTTCCTTCCTTCCTTCCTCCCTCCCTCCCTCCCTCCCTCCGTTCCTCCCTCCGTCCTTCTTTTCTCTTTCTTTCTTTCTTTCTTTCTTTCTTTCTTTCTTTCTTTCTTTCTTTCTTTCCTTTCTTTCTCTTTCTTTCGCCCTTTTGAAACAGTCTCCCTGTAACTTCAGCTGTCCTGGGACTCCCCATGTAGACCAGGCTGGCCTCAATCCCACAAAGATCCACCTGCCTCTGTCTTCCTGAGTGTTGGGATTAAAGGCACGTGCCACCATGCCAGCATTCATTTATTATTTTAAAAAATGTACTGCATTCATTTATTTCGTATGTGTGTGGATACATCCATGCCATGGCATGTGTAGTGGTGGGGGGTGTCGGGAGACAACTTGTGAGAATTAGTTCTCTCCTTCCATCTTGTGGGAATCCAACTCAGGTGGTCAGGCTTCGAAGCAAGCACCTTTATTCCTTGAGCCATCTTGCTGGTCCAGTTTCCTCATATTTAAATCCAACTGGTAGGGAATTCCTGTAGTATCTTCAAACTAACTTTTCGTCTTTTCCTTGCACTGATCCACAGAGTCATCCTCTCTCTGTGAGGCACTTGGGTACCAGAATGCCAAAACCCAAGACAAACTAACCTAAATGGTTTTATCTACAGCCTGAACTCTGCTGAGGGAGAAGGACCAGCTCTATACTGTGTGAGCTAGGCTTGAAGGCGGGAGAATTTCCCCTGCATCTCTTTAAACTTCCCTCCTCTCTGCCCCTAAGAAGGAAAAGTCTGGGAAAAAGTCTGCTGTTTTCAGAGTTCAGTAGGGATGCAGGATTAGGGGGCGGGGGCTGTCTCCAGAACTGAGGGTCTTGTGACCAGTCCCCACAGAATAATTCATACTGTGTACTACATGGGTACTGAATATTCCCCAGACCGTGTCTGAGTAGATTAGGCAGGTCAAACAACTTGTAAGACCTTCAGAGAATGATCAAGTTCCTCTCCAGAATTTTATCAGATTTCTCCCACTAACCCAACTGGCTGCCCAGGCGGGAAAACATAACCTTTTATAATGGGGTAGTGTTCACAGGGGAGCTGGTCAAAGTCATCAGAGTCCTTAATCTATTCATGTGTCAAGTGCCTTGGAACACTGACACATTTCCAAGCCTATGGCAATATTCAGATGTGTGAACTAAGGGAACTGACTCTCCAACTTGGGGGTTAGCAGAGGGGCCAAGAATAGGGCCTCTAGGAGTGAGAAGCTGAGATCTAAACTGGGCCTGGCCACTTCCTTTTAGGCCTTGAATGGACTGACAACCACTCTAAGCCCCAATTTTCCCTTCTATAAAATGAGATACTGAAACAGAGAAATTCTTTGAGGAGCCATGAATTACTTAAGACTTTTTTCCTTCTTCTGTGATGAGCATAGCTGAAGAACTCATTAAAGCCTCCTTAAATGAGCCAGCTCTACAATTTGCTAGACATACTGCTTTGGGGCTCCTGTTATATACTAAGTGGTACTGGACTCTGGAATCAAAGTTAGTTAACACACATATATATCATCCAGAGACTGAGTATTAACAGGGATCTAAGGATTCAGAAAGGAAGAACTAAAAAGACCAGGCCAGGGCAGATAGAAAATGCTTCTCTGAGAGGGTGCTGACTTTTAAACTGATTTGGGAAGAAGGCACCACTAGAGAGTCAAAGAGGAGAAAGAGGCGGTGATCGGCAGTGGGAGAAGCAAGGTGGAACCAGACGGTACAGGACTTGGAATTTCAGGTTGTCCTCTAACTCCTGTCCTCCTACCTTGGTCTCCCAAGTGCTAGGATCATATTGTACCTGGCCCTTGTGTGGGGTGAAGACAAAGATTTCCTTCTTTCCAGCTCTTCTCAGTACTGTCCCTGTCACCTAGGCCTAGATTTAGACTGGAACCTCCAGAGTTCAAATGTGGAAATGGTGTTGCACTGAGCTAACATGCGTGTGTGCGTGTGTATATGTGTGTGTGTGTGTGTGTGTGTGTGTGTACATGCCTCTGGAGGCCAGGAATCAACCTTTGTTTTTTCAGACATCATCTCTTAGTGGCCTGGCTAGGCTTGCTGGCTAGCTGGCCTCAGGAATCTATCTCCTCAGTGCTTGGGATTTCACGTGTGTACCAACATGCCTGGCTTTCAACATACATTCTTGGAAGTGCAGTCAGGTCCTCAAACTTGTGTGGTAAGCACTTTACAGACTAAGTTATCTCCTTAGACCCCAAGCTAATCTTTTAAATCTCTTGATACCATATCATTACTCCCTAGACTGATGGGTTACTATGGTGGGTCCTGAATTCAATCATTTCCATTTCATCCCTGCTGAGATTCTGCTCCATCAATAGCCCAGCAGCCATCAGGGCCCCACCCGGCTTTATGGACTGTATAGTCCATTTCTATCATCATGGGCTAGGACAAGTCAAACATCATTAAACTCGTCTGTGCTGGGCAGATCTTCTGGTCCCTGAAGAAGACCAGGAGGAATAGATTGGACAGTTACATGGTGCATCCCTGCTTCTCAGTGATTGGCCATGAATAAGGACAGATTCAAAGATGAATCAAGGGCCTGATGTGATCTGTCATGCAAAGATGATTTGGACTACCCAGAATCCCTCTCACTGTAGCTTGAACTAAAGAACATAGAAAATATATATTATTAGCTGTGGCTTCTGAAACAAAAAGTTTGCAGTGCTGGGCTGTAGAGGCCATGTGTAAGAGATATTCAAGGTATTCATAAATATTTGTATTTTCTTTCTAGTCAGTGTCTTGACAAGACTGAGGCAGGAGAATTGTCATCAGTTGGAGTCCAGTCTGAGCTACAGAGTAAAGATCTATCTCAAAAAATAAAGTGGCTGGAGTGATAGCCCAGTGGTAAGGCATTTGCCCGCACAAAGCCCTAGGTGTGATTCCCAGAACCGAAACAGCAGCAAAGCTACATGAGACATCTGTCCTACCTTTCCAAATCATCGCTGTTTCTTCTGAAAATATTTTGAGAGAAGATAGGATCTTTTGAAGCCTGTTCTGTTGCCTTTCTTTCTTTGATGGTTAATATCGACGTCAACTTGTTCCTCTCCAAATTAAGTTAGGTGATTGTTTGGTCAAAGAAACATGAGCAGAAGGGATTTGTGGTGGACATTTAAGTCTTAACCTAAGCCTCACCGTGTTCATTTTTAAAGATGTAGTTTCTCCACCATGCTGGGCAACCCTCCACCACGCCTAACTCTGTCTATTTATTTATTTATTTTGAGACAGGGTCTTCCTATAGCCCTACTGGGTCTGGAACTCAATATGGAGAACAGGCTGGCCTTGGTTACACAAGATCTGTCTACCTCCATCTCCTGAGTGCTGGGATTAAAAGTATGCACCACCACATCCAGTTCACACACTAACTGTTGATGGACACCTAGCAAGAACAAGATATAAACCTTTGTGATTTTAGGTCAGTTTATTACTGAAGCATAGCTAGCTTATCCTGACCAATATACCACCATAGTCATTTCAGACAGGAAGAAGCCAAGAACTCTGGTCTTAGAGACAGGAGAATGAGCAGGCAAGTTAAAATGCACAAAAGCCCAATTCAGAGAGAGATTTTTCATTCTAAGAAAGAATCTTTAGTGCTCTTTTAATTTCCTGACGACTCATGAGAAAATCTGTATGCCTTGACAGTAAAAAAGCTAATCAAATTTTTCTGGTGTAGGTACCTTTACAACATCTTCAGCCCAAGGTTCTGTGTTAATACTGAAGACATGCTCAGAATTTCCACATTTCTCCAGGGCTTGGTGTCCAGTCATATCTCCAGAAGTATTTGTTTAATGACGTTTTAATTGACTTAGCGGAGTCAGTTTTCTCGTGTTTATTCAGTCTAGAATTCTAGTTAATGCAATGGTGACCACATTTAGGGGGAGTCTCAATTAACCTCTTCTAGATAATCCCTCACAAATCAGAGATTTGTTTCCATACTGAAGACCTGTCAAGTTGACAATCAAGATTAAACATCTCATTAAGGTAACAAAACAGGGCCCAAGAGACTCTGTCTCCATTCAAAATATGCACTTCTATTTTCAAAAGAAGGAATAGAAGTGATTTGATAAGTATGAAAAATGTCTCACAAATTTTAGGCACCTTTTCTTCTATTACTAGGGATTGAACTTAAAATCTTTTACTTGGTAGGTTAAGTGCTCTACCATTGGGTTATATCCCCAGCCATTAAAAATCTTATTTATGTATACTTTATGTGTATGAGTGGTTTGCCTGCATGTATGTAAGTATACCTTTGTCGTACAATGCTTGTGGAGGCCAGAGAGGGCATTGGATACTCTAGAACTGGCGTGCTCTTAACTCCTGAGCCATCTCTCTAGTCCCTGTCATTTTATTTTTGAGACAGAGTCCCACTTTTTAGCCCAGGCTGGACTCAGACTTACGGTAATACCTTGCTTCAATCTCCTGAGTGCTGAGATTATAAGCATGAGCCACCATGCTAATCTTTGGCCACCTTTCATGAGCAAAGTATTTAGGGCTATGGGATCTGAGAGGTGCTAATTAGTTTAACGTTGCTGTGATAAAATACCTGAGACAATCAATTTGACTCCCAATTTGGGAGGTTTCAGCTCATGGTTGGTTGGCTTGTTGTTTTGGGGCCTGTGACAAGCTAATATAATAGAGGGAGAGTGAGGTAGAGGAGGCACGTTCATGTCAAGGTAACCAGGAATGAAGGAACAGCACTGGTCATTGTTCCAATGTCCCCTTCACGTTCATACCCTAATCATATAACTTCCTTCCTCTAGGTCCCACCTTCTAAATGTTCCTTATCATGACACATCTGGGAAGAGAGAACCTCCACTGGAGAATCTCCTCTATCAGACTGGCCTGCGGGCATGTCTGTGAGGCACTTTCTTGATTATTCAGTGGTATGGGGGTCCAGTTTATGTGGGTAGGTGCCACCCCTGGCAGGTGGGCTGGGGTTGTATAAGAAAGTAGGCCAAGCATGGGCCAAAGCAGCAAGTCAGTAAGCAGGTGCCGCCATGGTTCCTGCTTGAGCTCCTGCCTCCAGGTTCCTGTCTTGAACTCTGGCCCTGACTTCCCTTGAAGGACTGCACTTGAGAAATGTAACGTGCAATAGGCCCTTTCCTCCCCAGGTTGCTTTTGGTTAGTGTTTTATCACAGCAATAGAATGAAAATGTGAGCATTCTTTCATCTCCAAATAGTCACCAAACCTTCAACCTATGGTTTTAGGGCACATCTAAGAACCAAACTACAGAGGAGACACGAATATTTTCCTCTAAGAAAAGTAAATGATAGATAAAACTTCCTCTTTAATATATACTTCAGTTATGTTACCATTGCCCCAGCTGGCTGCCTTAGGTCCCCTATGGTGAGTTCTGAGTGTAACATAGGATAGTGTCCCCCTTTCTCCCTCCCGCCTCCTTTTTCCTTTTTTTCTTTCCTGTCTCACTTTTTGAACCAAGATCTTGCTAAATTGCCTAAGCTGGCTCCAAATTTGATCTATAATCTAGGCTAGCCATCCTTCTGCCTCAGCCTCCTGAAGTGCTGGTGCTGCAGGCATGTACCTCCATGCCTGGCTAGCTCAGCTGTCTAGGAGAGTTTTACTATAAAATATGCTGTTGCTTTCCCTCTATAAACCTGCAGTTGCCAGACTACATTCCCCAATATTTAGTTACAAAAGATAGACAACATAAATAGAGCTTCCTAACATGACACCCTCAACAGGAATGCTCATTTGAATGTGTACATGAGGGTTGCTCATTTTAAAAACAAAACCAAACCTTTATTACCTGAAGGTCCACCTTGTTTAACAACAGCAGCTCTTACCTGGGTCCTATGACTCCCCCAGAGTCAGCCTGGCTAACTCAAGCAATGAAGAGAAAGTGGTGAAGAATCTGTAATTAAATCCAGACAATGCTCCTTCCACTAGGTTTTGGAATGTGTTGTGTTAAAGCTCACAGCTTATTGTTCTAGAGAACAAGATACAACATGCTTTCCTCATACACTGGGGAGTTTTGTTTCCCAAGGGTTTGAAGGACCCATGAAAAACAGCTTCTGCCTGGGGCTAGGGGGTGGGGTGGAGTTCTGAGGAAGGTCTTTAGGCCATCATGGATGCCTGCCTTCATTGTCTAGTGATACTGCCAGTCCCAATTCTGCTGAGAGATCTTGGAGTGTGCTTTCCCTCTGGAGAGTATGTATGGACAAAATCATTTTCCTTGTACATTAAAAATTAAATAAATAGAAACATAGAGATTTTGCTACAGGAGTATCTATGTGTAGGTTGAATCAAGTTTATCAAGTCCAGTTTATCAAGGTGGCATTTAGTTATTTCAAAAATGACATTCCCTTTTCTTTTTTCAAAGATTTATTTTATTTTACTTATGTGTATGTGTGTGTGCATCTATGTGTGGGTATGTGCATGTGGGTTCTGTGCTGGCAGAAACCAGAAGAGGGCATAAGATGTCCTGAAGCTGGAGTTACAGCTGCACAACATGGGTGCTGAGACCTGAACTTGTGTCCTCAGGAAGAGCATTGCTGCTCTTAACTGCCAATCCATTCTTCCAGCCTTCCTTTTTAAGGTGAAGTTTAAAACAGCACTTTCAAGTTCATTCCCCCCTTACAACCTCTTGTGGCACCTTTAGGAAGAGTGGTATAATTGCCACATTGTAGATTAGAAAATCAAGGTCAAGCTGTCCTCACACTGGGAGGTGACAGTTCAAGGACAGGAATACAAATATCCCAGCTCCCAAAAAGAAAGCCTTTCTATCCCCATTCATTCCTAAGCCTGTTTTAAAATTCATATTTGATTTCACATTTTAAAACAGTATACAGGGGAGGGGACTGGAGAGATGACTCAGTGGCTAAGAGCAATTGCTGTTCTTGCAGAGGACCCAGGTTCTGTTCCCAGCACCCACATGATGGCTCATAAATATCTATAACTGCATTTCCAGGGTATCTGATGTCCTTTTCTGACCTCTACAGGCATCAAGAATTCATGTAGTATACATACATACATGCAGGCAAAACATTCATACACATAACAATTTTTCAAAACTAAAATTTTTTAAATGGCATAAAGTAAAGATCAGAAGAAAAACAATCATAAGAGGTCTTTTCTACATATAGAATTGGGTTAAAATATGATACTAATAAGGCTGAGGTTGATGGTTGTCTTCACACAGGGCTAGAATCCTGGTCTTCGGAGCCTTCCAACCCACTCTCAACTGATGTATTAGTTACTTTCCTGCTGCTGTGATTGAAATACCATGACCAAGGCAACTTGCAGAAGAAAGAGTTTATTTTGGCTTACAGTTCCAGATGGAGAAGAGCCCATCATGCTGGGGAGGCATGGCAGCAAGCAGAGGAAAGCAGAGCTCATATCGTACACTGCAAGCATGAAGCAGAGAGAGCCAACTGGAAATGGGACAAGACTATTAATTCTCAAAGCCAACCCCCAGTGACACTTCCACCAGCAAAGTTATACCTCCTAAATATTCCGTGACTTCTTAAACAGCACCACCAACTGGGACAATGTGTTCAGCTACTGGAGCTTATTGGGGGACATTTCTCATTCCAACCACCAGAGCTGATGAGAGAACCTGTTGAGAAAATGAAACTACTTCCCACTTCCATATTTAATGATCAAAGCCAGACTGTGTGAACATCTTCCTGAAGACAAAAGGGTGGTGGGTTAATTTGATTCCAAGTACCCTCAGGGGAGGAACTTGAGGAAGTCACTCTAGACTGACACCTCCTTAGTATTCTTGTCACTGTTACCAGATACCTGACTGAAACAACTCAAAGAAGAAATGTTTGTTTTGGCTCACAGTTTTGGAGAGTTTGGGCCTTTGTGGCTGGAAAGGCAGAGACGAGCAGAGAAGCTCACATCATGGTAGGCCAGGAAGCAGAGACAGGGAAATGGTGGTTCTTGCTGGCTTTTACTCTGTCTAGGTCCTGGTTCCTGGGATACTGTTGCCCTCCTTCAGGGTGGGTCTTTTACTCTCTGGAATGGCTCTCCCAGAGATATACCTCACTGTTCCTAGAGAACTCTAAAGCTGGTCATTTTAACAATGAACATTATCCTCTTTCCCCCCAAATCTTTAGTCTGGTAAAGCAATGAGACACAAATCCATCCAAGCAGTGTGTGTGTGTGTGTGTGTGTGTGTGTGTGTGTGTGTGTGTGAGAAGCACCCAGGGCTTCTTCAAGTACAGCCAGAGCAGAATGAAAATACCTCTAGTTCTTGTAGACCAGAGAATCCAGCCAGCTTCAGGGTGCACAACTGAGCTTCAAGGGGGTTTGAATCATTGCTTCCTAGCAAGCCATGCATTCTTTTCATATCAAAAGCTACCTGTTCATTTTTATATTTTTATACTAGGTTCTCAGGTTTCTACTGATGTGCTTAACAGGAACATATGTGGAAGTGATCTCTTTAGTCTCTTGAATGGATGGCTGAGCTCTGTTCTTTCTCTGCTCTATACAAAACCCAATGCAACAATGACTATGGAGGACCAGGTATGTAGCTCATCTGATAGAGTGCTTACCTACCATGCATGAAGCCCTAGATTCAATTGGGAGTACCACACAAACTAGGTATAGTGACACAGGCCTGTAATCCCAGCGCTCAACAGGTGAAGTCAGAAGGATTAGAAGTTCAAGGTCATCCTTGGCTACATAGTAAATTTGAGGCACACACATGCACACCCCACTGAAGAGGTGGCTGGCACAGGTGCTCCTTGCTGTACTGACCACAGGACTACAACTCATGTTGGTGGAGGAGGACAATCCAGGTGCTTCTACTGTACTTTGCATTTAGCAAACTCATGAAGCCTCAGGAAGAGCTGCTATGTTAAGGAAGTTTGAGGCACACATGTACAGCTTAGCAACCTGAGACTCTTCTTCGTTTGGGTTATAAACACCTCCTTCTTCTAATAATACATTTGGCAGCATTTAATTGAACATATTATGCACACATTCCCCTCTCTGAACAATGCACCCAGCAATCTCGGTCTCCCAGCTATGTCAGTCTACACATATCCTCTTCTCTGATGGGGTAGTTTTCTCCTCCTCTAACAACAACCAAACTTAAGAGTTTCTATCCACATATATTTCCAGCATATCCAGGTACAAGAACGGAAAGGCCAGTCCAGCTTGAACGGCCCCCATGTGCATGCGCAGTAAGATGAACTGTTACCATCTTATGCCTATGCATAACTGAGCATGACTATGACTAAAATAAGATGCGTTATGGAAAGGGACATATTCTGTAGGAAAAATTATTATATGATCTAATCTATCAATCAAAATAAGGAACCACCCGATTATGCCCTTCTAACTAGCCCCTCCTTCCTTTAGGCCCATAAAAAGAGACTCCAGGGAGTAATCCGAGCCCTTGAGTATCTTTATGCCTGTGGCCTGCTGCTTCCTTGAAGTGCATTCTGATCTTTTTATTGCTTTGATTTAAATAAAATTTCCGTGGTACTTTTACTTGTACATCAATTCCTTGAATGAGGGACCAAGGACCTGGAAACAGCCAACCTCAACCCCAATCACTGGTATCATGTTCAAATTAAGATGGCTGGCATTTTGTTTCTAGGGCTCTACCAGACCCACTGCCTGCAGCTTAATTTTCAGTGGAGATGATTTGGTTGGGATGCTTGTCAGTGGGAATAGATCAATGGAAGTAAGTGGTGAACTTGCTTTTTTTTTTTTTTTTTTTGTGAAGATTCCTCTCTGATGACTGGTAATACCTTTTTTCCTAGGCACTTACTAATGGGACCTTAGTTTATTCTAAAGAGAGCTTGTTTTCTTGCTTTCATGGAATTTGCTATTCCTCCAAAGCAAATTCCTCTGCTTCTTGCAGTTTTTTCCTGAGAACCATCTCCACCTAAGCAACCGTGGCAAGGTGGGAGACAGACTTATCATGGAGCTTGAAGTAGAGGAAACTGTCTGTTCCTTTTCTGAGGTCCTGCTGCTGGAAGACGGAATGCCCTCCTCCAAGCTGTCTGTTGACGGAGTTCCAGAAGAGGCCAGTATTTTTAGAATGGCTTTCTTCACTTCTCAGCACCTGCTGTGATCTGTAACCTAAGGGGCTACTTAAATGCCAGGGAGATGACTGAGGACAAGGCAGCCTGAGCTAATGTCCTAAAATACCACCCAGGAGAGGGTTTTCAGATGGGAGCCCATTTCATGTCTGGCTCTTCTCCTTTTATTAGTCCTTCCTAAACTGTAGGGTTGTCACAACTCCTGGTTGAGATGCAAGATACCTGCTCTGGAAACATACCAGCTAGAGAAGCCACCATTTGCTTCTAACTCTACTGTTCAGTCAACAAGAGAATGTCTGAGCATATCTTCTTGAAGAAAAATACTTTTTGGATGGAATATGCGACAAGGCAAAGACAATGTTTTGGACTAACTTATGGCAAAGGGCTGTAAACCTCCTTCCCCTGGCAGGTAAAACTCACTGAATTCATTTACACCCTAAAGAGGGTACAATCTGCAAACAGAAGTGTATTCTCAAGAAGCCGGATTTATTCTTTATTCGTGGTGGACAGATGCAACTTGGGCCACAAAGGATGACTCCTGTCTTAGAATGTCTCTAATCTTGGAGACTGACATCAGCCAATACCATCTGTGGCATTCTTTGGAGCCACTGTCAGTATAGTGCTGAGCTGATGTAAATTCTAGGGGTGACCCAGTGTGGACACACACACACACACACACACACACACACACACACACACACACACACGACTTTTCTGACTATTTCACTTAGAAACACTTAAGGCAGGAATTCATGTAGCCCAGACTGGTCTCATCTTACTATAAAGCCAGGAGTGGCTTTTAACTTTTGATCCTCCCAGTGCTGGGATCACAGGAATGTGTTGTCACCACACCTAGTTTTATGCAGTGCTAGAGATTGAACCCTGGGCTTTGTGTATGTTAGGCAAACACTCTACCAACTGACTACATCTATGTAGTCCTTCTGTGACTTCTTTACATTCTTCCAAATTCTATGATACAAAATGCTACTTGTATCAAATCAAGTTTTTTTTTTTAAGGAAGTGAACCAGAATTTAAATATTGAAACAGGTTTTGCCCTCTTTCAAGTGATCAGCTTCATTCAGTTGCATGAAAAATGTAATTAGTAAGTCATACACACACTGATAAAGTTTAGTTTAAAATAATGTGCGTGACAGATATGCAATGTAGTTCTCATTTATGTGTAATTAGGTACTCACACAGAATACGGAAGTTTTGAAAAGTTGCAAGTCAACCTGCTCATTGAATTCACTTCCTCTGGGGAGGTGAGACTGAGACACAGTAGTCAAAAGCAAGTACATCAATAGAATGAAAAGTTAGAATGTTTAAAATCATACAAAGAATTTAAAATTCCCAATTGCATCTTTATTGTTATTTAAAAATATGTTTTACTTACTTGTAGAAAAATTTTATAGGGTTTATAATTTCCTGAATCTGGAAGATTTATTTTTCATGAAAGAAAAATCTACTTTGATGTCTATATTAGTCAAAGCTTCATGGCCATTAAAATTAAAATTATAAAATTAAAAAATAAAATGGTCCATGTTCTTCAGGGTACCCCATTGTTTTTAAGTACCTACTATTTGTCTGGCATAAAATTGGACACCAGAAATTTGAACATGAGCAACAGTGCCCGGCTTCCTGTCAAATCCTCTGCTTCTAAGCCACTGCCTGTGGAACAGCCAGGTTCCAAACTATGTACTGGAACTGTCATTGGTATTTTTCTAACCCACCAAATAAAATTAGTTTTATCATTTTGCCATCTCATGCATATGTCACTGGGCTGGAGTTCCTCTTTGTTCTTGTTTTCTCAGAGAAAAAACATTCATCCTAGAGACACAGAGAGTTTAAGCAAAGACAGTCAAAGTGATAACTATCACTCAGAGGGCGTGGAGGGGGAGGGGCCATTTAGTGGTTAGCAGCCAGAGATCTGGGCTTTGTAAGATTTTATTTCTTTATTATTTACTTATTTTTGTGTCTGTATGTGTGGCGCGCGCGCGCGTGTGTGTGTGTGTGTGTGTATGTGTGTGTGTACATGTGTGCACATACCTGCAGAGACCAGAAGAGGGTCTCCTGGAGCTGGAGTTACAGATGGTTAATGAACCACTTGCTGAGAATGCTGGGAGTCAACGCAGGTCCTCTGGAAGAGCAGCAAGTGTTTTAACTGCTGAGCCACCTCTCTGGGGCTTTGATGGATATTTATGAGGTAGGCAACGTATTCACGAGGATAAGGTAACCCCTTTCCCTCTCTCAAATCAGTGTGAGCCAGAGCTGCCTTTGCTCGGGTCCTTCAAGAGGATATGGACGTAGAAGAGGAGCTCGTTGGGTAAAGGAAAGGGATTAGCAGGAGTGGGAGGAAAACAAGAGAGGCTAACGGGGGGAATATGATCAAAATACGTGATGTTCATGCTAGAAAACACCAAAGTGAAACCCGTTATTATGTATAATTAACATATGCTACTAAAAACATTTTATAAAAAGTGAGTTGAGGCCTTGTAGTTAGTTACCTGACATGAACAGCTGTAGGAAAGCAGCCATGAGTATCTTCTCAGCTATAGAGGAGAGAAGTAAAGGTCTCTCACATCTGTTTCCACCTCTACTTCTTGCCTGTCAGCCTTGAGCACAAATATAGACAGTGAGCTCACAGCTGGGAATGATGTGTGTGGTCAGGGAGGCGGCCCTTACTCACTAACCTCTTTTCTGGAGAAGCTGGTTTGCCTTGAGACTTGTCTGTCATTGGCCACATTCCTCCATGGCCCAGGTGCTGATGGCTGCTCTTGGTTCTAGAATTCCTCCACATGGGTTTTCTCTTCAGCATGATCATTTGCTGTTGGTACTTGCTAAACTGGTAGGCCTGAGCGCTTTGTAATAACTGGGGACCAGCAGAAGCATAGAAACATGGTAATGGCCCAGTCACTGGGCACACCCGACCTAATGCTGAGCCAAGTCACACATGAGCCCTCCTGGTCAATCCAGCAGCCCGGTATGGCCAGTTTAGAAGTTAACCTGGAGTATAGATGGCATTCTTGGTCTTTGGAGTTACCTGGCAAGAGTCTGATAAAGGACTTCAGTGGCTCCCCAGCCTCAGTTTCTCTTGAAACTAGAGATAAGAATATCATCTGCATAAAATTGTGTACCTGTTATGTTTGCTACAGAACCACTGTGTTTACTCCTTCAAATAAATACACCCCTTGTCTCAATACCAGATGTTTCTGTAGTATAAACTACTGGTGAATGAGACCAAATATTTCCAGCTTTACTCTACATAGAGGAGCCAAGGGCACAAACCTTTGTACCTTTGAGGAATTAGATTGTACCATATATTAGTAATATTAGTCTAAGTTTCTAAATCTCTCTGAGCCTCAGTTTCTCTATCTGAAAAATAGGTATAATAATAATAATATCTACATCATTAGGCTACTGTCATAACTGAGTCATTTTGTGAATGTAAACTACAGTGTCTGCCATGTAGAAAGGTTCAATAAACATTACATGTATAATCATTATAAACTTATTAAAAGGTAAAAATCTGTATGCACATATTCACACACCTCTTTGTCTCTGTATTAAGAAAAGCATTATCTTAAATGTAATATGACATACTAAAATGCAAAATATTATACCATTCAAGGTGCGGTTATGACAGTGAACTCTTTTCCCTGTTAAATTCTTCTAAGGTCAACAGTGACTTATGATGTATCTTCCAGATTCCTATTTTTTTGTTTATTTATTTATTTATTTATTGTGCTGGGGATGGAACCTAGGTTTTTGTGCACACTAAGCAAGCTTTCTACCACCAAACTCTATCTCCAGGTCAACACTGATCATTGTATGCAAATCTAGGGAGGTGGCTATGACTTGTATGCAAAGTCTAGGGAGGTGGACATTGAATTCCTTCCAGGACTGACTGGATCAGACGGTGTCTGTTTTACTTTTGAACATTTTGCCAACATAAGTCTTACATAAGGGCTCATGAGTATGTCCAGCACATACAGACCATTGATTTCCACAGACTCAACAGTCCAATGTAAGCAGCATCCAGATTTGGAATCAGAACATTCCAGAAACCCCTGTTCCCACTCTATTTCTGCAAGCGGTAACCATTATCTTGACCAACTTTTTCCCATTGTAATTTGATAAAGTCTTATACTTAGTTTTGAGGCACTCAGTGGCTACTTGTTTCTCTCCAAAATCAACTTAGTGACTAGAGCTCTGTTTGTTTCGAGTGGCTAATTTAAGTCTCAGTAAACTTACTTGTGCAAGGCACCATGTTAGTTATCTAAAGCGATGAGGCAAAAGAGGTTTGGGGAGGTGTCTGTTTAGAATGAGGTACATATTTTCCAGATTCTTCTCTTTTATGACCGGACTTCATGCTATTCATGAAAATGAGGTGTCCTGGGTAAAGATCCCAACAGAAGCTGGCCGGTGTATCCTATGTCCAGTTCCAGAATTCTGATTGAGAGAAGTTCACAGGCCTGGCTGGGACCATAGTTGGTCATGTTGACTGTGACTTAAGGATTTATGGACACATGATGCTATAAGGCTATGAGACCTACTGCTGAACACAAGAGCTACTGAGAAAGGGGAAGGGTGTGGCTTGGAGGACATCAGGCCTTGGGTCTGAGCAGGTTCCTTCTACCTCACATGACCTATGATGCCTTTGTTATTTCAAATGTAGATCCTCAACCCAACAGCTCAGCTGCTCTGCGCAATGAGAACTAGAGCAATTAGACAGTTTAATCCTTGCTGCACTCCCCACATTGCCTTTGCAGCCATCTCTGGCTCTGATGCAGCAGGGGCTGCTCGGGAAGACAGCTCTTTTTTCTGGCTCCTAGAATTAGCTGTGATTTTATTGACACACGTGCTCTGCAGTTTTTTACCCTGGTGTTCCATCATCGCACAGGCCTGGCCCCTGAAAACTAATTTCCTGGATGCACAGACTCCAACTGTTTATGATTATTATTATTATTATTGCAGAGCATTGGAATTCCTGCCTAGTTCCAAAAGCCACCTCCATGGAGGATGGTTTGTAGGTGCATCCTGTCATGATCAGAGTGAAGATCATAATGCCCATCTAGTCAAAGCTGTGTTTATTTTTGTGTTTTTAATTTTCCTTTTTTGAACAGGGCCTCAAGTAGCCCAGGCTGGTCTCAAACTTGTTATGTAGCCAAAAAATAGATGACTTAGGACTTCTGGTCCTCCTGTCTCCACCTCCTGAGTGCTAGGATTAGAGCATATGCCACTATGACAGGTTTATGTGGTGCTAGGGATTGAACCCAGGGCATCTTGCATACTAAGTGAGCACTTTACCAACTAAGCTACATTCTCAGACCCAGACTCTGTTTGTGACATGTGTGGGGCCAGAGATGAGTAAAGGAATATTCTCCATGTGCGATACACACTTGAGCTCATTTAATCTTTAGCACAAACCCAAAAGGGAGATATTATTACTGCTCCTGTTTATTTGGGGCAGAAACTGAGGCAGAGAGAGGTTCAGTTGTGCTTCCCTTATTTCACTTCCATGAAACTCCATTTAACAGATTATTTTCTTTTGACTCACCTTCCCAATTTTGCCAGAAGTGAAACATAAACCAATTCCGACTCCTGTCCCTTAAGACACATCTGTAAATAGCAAATAGAAGCAAATGGTGATAACACCTCTCGTTCATCAGGTGGAATTCTATACTATTTCGGTATACTCATGGAGAAAAACAGAAAAGATTGAAGGAGGAGGTGCCAGACCTAGTTTAGACCTGTAGTCCGGGCAGTAACTGAACAAGCATAATTGTTGGGAAGAACTCTCCAGTAGGAAGAATCAGCATGACCCAAAGCCTGGGAGACAGTGTGTGTTGGAGAAATAGCAGAAGGTCACTTACTATATTGAAGCTGGAAAGCCAGGGGGCATCGCCATGGCTTATGGAAATTATGTCCTTGACAGGCTGGGAAAGATAAGATGATAAATTGATGACCCACTGGCTGAGATTTGCAAAGGCAGAGGAATCCTGTGGGTTTCCTCAGCTTATTGGGTTCATGTGGTCATGACAGGTAGAGGCAAGGATTGGAGCCATATCATTTATGAGTGCTGGGAAGATCCAGCAAGCTTCTAAAAGAAGGAACAATAAAACCTTTATAGACCATTAAAGAGTCAGATGTTCCGCTAAAGCAAGGTCAGATATCGTGTGCACGCGCGTCTGTGTGTGTGTGTATCCACATGTGTCTTTTCAGGTCAAGGAGAACAGTGTGTGTGTGTGTGTGTGTGTGTGTGTGTGTGTGTATCCACATGTGTCTTTTCAGGTCAAGGAGAACAGGGAATGGGCCAGCCTGTGGACTGTGGTTGCATTTATACACATGCAGGCATACACATAAAATAAAAATAAAATATAATTTTAAAATAGAAGACATGTTTTTTAAAAAATGTTCTATTACTTTTATTTTCCAGGCTAGCTGTGGCTATGAGGAGACCCTGTTTCAAAAAGACAATAAATAAATGATATATAAAGTGTCTTTAGGGGTAGGGATCATATCATTTACTTCTTTTAATCTTTAAAAAATTAATTAGTTAATTAGTGAATTTACTTTTTCTGCATAAGTATTTGCAAGTGCATGTGTGTGCATGGGCACGTTCATGTGGAGGCCAGAGGCCAACCTCAGGCATCTTTCTTAGTCACTCTCTACCTTGTTTTTGAGATGGGATCTCTCGGTTTTATTTGGAACTTGTTGACTCGACTACCATCCACTTGTCTTTGCCTACCAGCACTGAGATTACAAGCTTGCACCCTTATGTTTTTAACCCGGCTAAAACATGGGTTCTGGGGAATGAACTTGGATTCTCACGCTTGTGTGTCAAGCACCTTCTCGAGAAGCCATCTTCCCAGGCCCTACTTCTTTCCGTCTCTGACAAAGCCTGACAAACACACAACACACTGTTCCAAACAAACAAATTCTATGGAAGATACTCCCCCCATCCAGTAGGAAATATGAGGTAATTTTTCCAAGCTTCACATTGAGATGGATCACAGTGAGCTGACAGCACCAAGGCCAACTTCACACCGTCCTTGAACACCTGTATCACAAACTTGCACCAAGTTTCCGGGCATGCCTGGCTCTACAAGTCCAAGACAAGAGTGAATTCTATTCCATTGGAATTTCTGCTTTGTAAGAAATAGCTATTTTAGATTCCAAACCATAAAATATGTATAGGTGAGGATAACTTAAGTGACCATTTTTTTGAAAAAATGAAGGCCTTGTCTTGCCTGCTGCTCCTGCAGGCTTGTCAGCAAAACAAGGCAGTGTTATTTCAGTTCCAGACCCACTGGACATGGCAGCCATCCCTTCTGCTCTTGAGTTCAGTATTCCTTCCCCTGATGCATGGGATAGAAGGGCTGGAAGGGAAGTAAATAGTTTGTGTGTGTGTGTGTGTGTGTTTCTGGAAGCAAGTGGAAAACTCCTGGAATTTTTTTTTTTTTTTGAAAGATCAGTCCCAGCTATGTAGAAGAGGTCAAGGACTTGTAGTTTGGGATGGGAAGAACATGGGAGACCATCATTCCTGAGGGTGGTGGATCTTGAGTGCGATGGCTATCCAGATGTTGAAGAGCCACACATATCCCACCCTGAGGTGGACTCAGGCCTGGGCTGAGTTTGTAGGTGTTTTGTGGAGCATCCCACAAATTTGGATTCAGACCTCAACAGTGACCACGATGTATCACAACTGCAGGTCTTGTTGCTGTTCTCTCATGGGTCATGGAAGAAGCCCTGAGGAGACAGTGGAGGAGGCACACATGCGCACACATGGGACTTCATACTGAGCTAGGTGGGTAATGAACTGCAGCCCAGTTTAACTTAATTCAGAAACTGCTGTGGATTGGGACAGATGGCTCAGCAGTTAAGAATACTGACTGCTCTCCCAGAGGACCCAGGTTCAGTTCCCAGCACCCACATGGATCCTTAACTCTAGTTCCAAGGGGTCCAAAGCCCTCTTCTGGCCTCCAGGCACCAGGCATGAATGTGATATACTTACTGACATGTAGGAAAACATTCATACTTATAAAAATTAAATAAATGAACTCTGAAAAAGAAACTATTGAAATACTAACAAATCCTGTGGTTTAAGTGAAGTGCAAAGATCCACGCCAGTTCAATCCACAGCAAACTATCAGGTAAGTGAAACTGCTGCGGAAACACTGTCCTAGGACCTGAATGTTGGAGTACTGAGGGTGGAAGGGAGAGGCTGGAGACTGGCATGGGAGAGATCAGGGCCAAGCTGGCTGGTCTTCAGTTGAGATCAGCACCAATCTGCATGATCTTTAGTTAATAAACTGTTTTTGGACAATTTACTTTGGAAATGAATGCCTGGAAAATTGAGGTCTTTGATTTATTTTAAAAAGTAGGTGATCTAAAACCCCAGGTCATCTGCACTGCTAGGAAGGAGCCTGGGTTTCCCGTCATGTCATTTCACATTGTGTAATGCTTTCTGAGAGAATATAACTTCTGGATAAGGTGAGGGATTGGTGGGGATAAGGGGCTTACTCTGCATTTTATGTCCATTTGATTATCCCCAGAATCCTGCGCTAAATTCATCTTAATTCAGTGCTGGGATAATGCCTTGCATATAGCATTTAAAAATATTTAGTGGGTATATGATTGAATGAACAACATACTTTCAAGAAATGTTTGTAGGTTAGGAATTGCCTGGATTTTATGTCATTTGATCTTCTGTAGGGTTAGTATTATTACTGTCTGAGAGAGAACCAACACATAGTCAGAATACCCTTATAGATGATTGGACACATATGTCCTGTAAAGCCTGGCTTAAGGTCGCACAGCCAAAGTCTGCTGTCTTTACTTTCTGTATTGATCCTATGACATGGTCATGCTGGGATCTCAGTCTGCAGGGTGTTGTTCATGCTCATTGGCTATGAGTCAGGTATCTTGAAGATGGGGGAAATGATACTTGGGAAGCTAAGCCAGGCCTCTTTTACAGTTTATGCGGCAGATTTACTGTGAAATGAGTACATTCAAACCCTAGGACCCTTCACTTACACTAGCCCTTCCAGAGCGATTAACATTCCCTCTGTCTCTCTCTCTTATCTATCTATCTATCTATCTATCTATCATCTATCTATCATCATCATCATCATCATCATCATCATCATCATCATCTATCCATTTATCTATTTATTTTGACACGGGATCTCCTGTATTGCAATCTGGCCTCAGTTCAGTATATAGCACCTTGAACTTATGGTCTGTCTGTTGCTACCTCCCCAGTGGCAGTGCTGGGGCTGGGGTTACAGGTGTACATCATCACATGCGATTTCTATGGTCCTGAGGATTGAACCCAGAGCCCTATGTATCCTAGGCAAGTACTGTAACAATTGAGCTATATCCACAATCAATTTCTGGCTCTTTCATCAACTGAAAACCCATCTATGTGTGACTTCATCCAGTTAAGTGAATCAGGATTAGAAGACTGATTAACATACACAGTCACTCACATCACACTGGTGCAGTTGTAAGTATCCTCTAAAGGCATCACTGGTTCTCAGAACAGGTGCCATGGACAGACAGCTGGTTCCCTTAGTCTCACAGGAGAAATCAGGTTTGTCTCATAGGTAAATATTATAAACATCATTACCAACCTGGATTAAAACTTTTAAATAGAGGTAGAGCCAGTGGTTAAGAGACTGGCTATTTTTGCAGAGGCCCGAGCTTTGGTTCCCAGCACCCACATGGCAGCTAACAACCGTTCTAACACCAGTTTCAGGGTATCTGACACATTCTCCTAACTCCCATGGGCATTGCCTAACACAGGTGCACTCACACATATGCAGGCAATACACGCATACACATAAAATAAAAATAACAAATAAAATATTTTTTCAAATTACGGGTTAGAGAGATGGCTCAGTGGTTAAGGGCACTTGCTGCTCTAGCGGAAGACTGGTTTTGGTTTCCCAGCACCCACTTGATGGCTAACAACTGTCTTAACCAGTTCCAGGGGATCAAATGTCCTCTTCTTGCTTGCACAGGCATTACATGTATGATACGCTTACATACATGTAGGCAAAACATTCATGTACATACAATTTAAAAAGCTGTAAAAATTACACTGTGTGTGTGTGTGTGTGTGTGTGTGTGTGTATGTGTGTACCCTGAGTGCTTGTGGAGGTCAGGGGGCAACTTCCAAGAATCGGTTCTCTCCCTCCATCATGAGGGTCCCAGGGATCAAACTCAGGATGTCAGGCTTGGCAGCAAGTACTTTTCTCTGTGGAATTATCTTGCTGGCTCTAACTCTGAATTTTCTTTAGCTCCAGAACTGAGTGAAAGCTCACATGAAAAATTAAAATATTATGAACTGATGAAATCAACAAAAAATTCTGCTATAAAGAAACAGTCATGGGGCTGGAGAGATGTCTCAGCAGTTAAGAGCACTGGCTACTCATGCAGAGGCCCTGGGTTCAGTTCTTAGTACCAACATGTTAGCTAACAACTGCCTGTAACTTCCATTCTAGGGGATCCAACACTCTCTTCTGGCTTCTGTGGGCATTGTATGACACAGGTGCACTATACACATGCCAGCAAAGCATGTATACACTAAAGATAAAAATAAATAATAGATAATTTAAAGAAACAGTCATTAAAAAAATGTCCATGCCAGAAGGATTGATTCATTAAATAAAAGGTGAATTTTGAAGATAAGGAACAGAGCTGGATTGCCGTGATTCCATATTTCACCTCTAGGAGGGGCTCCTGTCAGCGATGAGCATAAACTCATCAAGAACATGTCCCCTCAGCCCCAAGCCTGTGAGGCATGGCCTCACCTACCCAGTTCCCTACCCAGTGAGATGGAGCTAAGCCTTTGGGCTCAAGACCACCCAGTACCTTCCACACCCCATGTCACCCAACCTCTCTCTGAAGCTGGGGAGGACCTCTTAGGCATGAGCAAATAAAATGAAACCCAGGAGAAACACTCTGTGTTTATTTAAGATGAATGTCTGCTCCCCTGCCCCCAGCTCCTCTATCCTTCGGTTTCAGAAGAGTCTTTGTCTTTGGATTAGCGCAGCTGAAGTTATTTTTCTTACCATCTGTACAGGGGAATTTTCCTCCACTTTTTCAACAAGAAAATAACCCTTGGGCCAAAGGAACTGTGAAAATGTTTAGTCTCCAGAAAGGCATGTAGACTCTCTGGACAGCAGCAGTCCTGTGACTCAACTTCGGATAGGACTGTTGTGTCATTTAGAAGCCAATCTGTTGCTTTCCCTTGTCACACTAGCATTAGGGTGTCTGACCCTCCATTATTCATGACAATTGTCCTTTGGGATGCCAGAAGAGATTTGCTGGGGTGAGATAACTGCTGGAAGGTCGTGCAGTTATCCCCCAGAGGGGGTGTGGAATCAGAGTGGGTGAGGGGCTTGGAGCCTGGAGCCGAGTTCACTTCTCTTGCTGGCTGATCATAGGTAAATCATTTGCTCTCTTTCTGCCTCAGTTTCCCTAGCTGCAAAAAGGACTGTGTTGAACTGAATAATCTCTTCTCTAGATTAAAAATTTTTCCATTACTTATCTTTCCATTATTTATCTAACGTGTGTGTGTGTGTGTGTGTGTGTGTATGTGTGTATGTGTGTACACATGTGCACCATGGAGCATGTGTAGAGGTCAGAGAACAACTTGCAGGCATTGGTTCTCTTCTTCTACCTTGTGGGTTCTAGAGATTGAACTCAGGTCATCAGGCTTGGTAGCCAGCACTTTTACCCATTGAGCCATCTTGATGACCTCTCCTTTCTAGGCTCAATGATTTGCACATTACTCTGAAGGGCGCAGGGTGAGGCCTGGATCCGAGTAACTTACTGTATTAGTTACTTTTCTCATTGCTGTGACCCCCCCCCCAAAAAAAAAAAACTGATGAAAATAACTTAAGGAAGGAAGCTTTATTTTCACTCACAGCTCATGGGTAGCTCTCTAGAAGACATGATGGGAAGGAGCGTGAGGCACTGGTCACACTGCAGTGCGGAAGCAGAGAGATGAATGCTTGTGCTCAGCTCATGGCTTCCTTTTTATCAGGTCAGGAGCTCTAGCCCATGGGGTGGTGCTGCCAATTGGGGTGGGTCTTCCCACTTCAGTTTAACCTAGAAAATCCCTCACAGATTTGATCAGAGGTTTGTCTCCTAGGTGATTCTAGATCCTGTCAATTTGACCCTATATACCATCATAAAATAGTTTACATGAGTGCAGAAGGCTAATCAGTATCCTCAGGGGAAGTTAGAGGAGTGGCTTGATTTGGGGGGAGTGTTGGGGATTGAACTCAGTCCTGTGTATGCTATTAACACACTTCACCACTGAGCACATCTCAAGCCAAGGCTTAACTTTTGAAGAATGTAGTCATATTAATGAACTGTATCATGCCAGGCCAACAGACATCATAGATACTTAATGGGGAGGAAGCAGTGATCATCAAAGAAAAGATGATGTCACTTGACCCAAGAGGACAATGACTGAAGCTCTCAAATGAGGGAGAGCACGAAGCTAGGGGAGTAGTTAGATATTAGGAGACAGTCCAGAGGTCAAGATCAAAGCAAGACGGAGTGAGGAAATGAATAGTATATATCAGAATAGCTAAAATCATCTGTTACTGAGTCTTTTCCTGCCCCAGTCAGGGAGCTTTGTATGACTTTCTGCTGAGCCAGATGCTGAGAATGGGGCTTCACACCTGACTGACCTTCTGTTTGCTCGCCCATGAAGGGTCCTAGGGAGGTAAGCCAGTGTGGATGGAATGGGAGCGAATCTGAGTTGGACAGCTATAGGAACGTCCCATAGACTCATGGCTTATAAACAATAGAAATTACTTTCTCGTGGCTCTGGAAGTTGGAAATCTCAGATCAAGGTACCTGTATGGATGGGTTCATGCAGGTTGCAGACTATTGATTTTTTGGTTATACCCTTCCATGGCAGAAAGAGCTGGGTATAGCGGTCAATGCCTGTAATCTCAATACTCAGGAGACCGAGGCAAGAATTGCTAAGAGTTTGAGGCCATCTTGAGGTTATATTATTTACTCCAAGCCAGCCTGAGCTATAGTCTCAAAATAAATATTTGAAAAGAAAGAAAAAATGAATGAAAGAAAAGAAGAAAAGAGCTTACTAGGGTCAGAGAGGTGGCTCAGCAGTTAAGAGCACTTGCTGCTCCCGCAGAAGACCTGAGTTTGGTTTCTAGCACCCACATGGGGAGTGGGGAACTCATGGCTGCCTGTAACTCTAGCTCTGGGTGATCCAACCCCCTCTTCTGGCCTCCAAGAGCACCTACATGCACCTGAGCATATACAGACACACATATACACATAAATAAAAAGAAAATAAATCTTAAAAAAAGAGCTAGGGGCTACTATTTTCTTAGAAGGGTACAAACCCCATTCATGAGGGCTTTCACCTTCCTGATGTAATTTCATCACATCAGCTAGGGCTTTCATACGATAATGTATGAGTAAAATATGCAAACTATCTGATGAAATATAAATTATCATAAGGTTGTATTAATTTGTTTTGTTTATATATTAATTATACAAAATAATGAATTTTACTGTGACATTTTATACATGTATATAATGTCCTTTGATCTTCTTTATTTTTTTTATTTTATGTTCATGAATACTTTGCCTGCACGTATGTAAGTGTAAGTTTAAGTGTGCAATGCCCAAAGATGCCAGAAGAGAGTGTGAGCTCCCTTGGAACTGGAGTGACAAATGGTTGGGCGCTGGGAACAGAACCTGGGTCCTCTGCAAGAGCAGCCAGTGCTCTGAACAGCTGAGTCCTCCCTCCAGCCCTTCTTTTGATCTTCTTTACCTTTCAGACCATTATACTGTTTCACAAGACAATATTACTTGGATAAAAATATTATTTAACTTTTTGAAAATATAATTACATTTTTAAAATATTTTTATGAAATAAAAGCTAGCTTTGAGGTCTAGCTGTGAGGTCTGCTTTGGTCAACAGGAAGAATTAGTATCATGCTTCCTGTGTGTCATGGATATGCTTAAACAAAACACAAACTACAAGTATTATGATTTATTTAATATTTCATGATATTTCCCAGGTACCACATATCCCTTTTGTGAATATGGCTTCAATTTTGCCTGCCCCCAGAAGCATCAACTGGATCACAGTGAGGAACAGAAAACAAGATCAGCACTGGAAGGAAAGGATGCTCTACTCTGTGTGAGTTTGTAAGGAAGACTATTATGATAAGCTAATTTATGTATTGTTATTCTTATTTAAGTATATTCTCTCTGGCCAGTTAAAAAATATTTATTTTCTTTTAAATTATTTGAAAGAGGGAAAGAGAGAGCAAGAGAGACAGAGAGACAGAGAGAGAGGGGGAGGGAGAGACCATTGGGCTGGAGTTACAGGGAGCTGTGTCACCCAACCTGGATGCTGGGAACTGAACTCTAGTCCTCTGTAAGAGTAGTCAGTGCTCTTAACTACTGAGCCATCTCTCCAGTTCCCTTTACTCAGATCATACCCGCTATCTGACGTGGGGCCCATCTCCAATTTTGGCAACAGTGCAGCCCACCAACCTTTGGGGCATTTGGATACAATTTCCTTTTGATTCATAGACATAGAACAAGCAAGGTAGAGAAGTGTTTCAGCCTGCATGGTGTTACTGTGTGTGTGTGTGTGTGTGTGTGTGTGCGTGTGCGTGTGCGTGTTTAGCATTCTTAAGTGTACAATGCATGCCAAGATCTGGATCTCAGGGACAGAAGTACTTTCCTGTTTTTTAATTCAATATTTATTTAGTATCTGTGATGTCTGAATCTATAAAATCATGGGTCTCACCCAGATGATTGGTGACTCATTCAAGAGATACTGAAGATTACAGACTCAAAATAGAGTTGAGTCACAGATAAAGTCCCATTTTTTGAGTGCTCCTCTGTCATCCTTCTTTAATTTTTCTTCCTCCTGTATTGACAGAATTAATCAGCATTTTTTAGTCTACTCCTACATATTTTTTTATAATTATAAATACCACAATATAATGCATAATTAAAATGTGTTGCCCTCACATTTTCCTTTGGTTAGATTGGAATGTCTAGGGTGATGTGTTTATCATTCTTATATTTCTGGCATTTAGTACAATGGCTGATATATCAAGGTGTGTGGATAGTGACTGGCAAGTGTTAAGAACCTGGGTTTATTTTGGTTTTTTTTTGAACTTTATTTTTTTAAGGTTTATTATTATTGTGTTTTAATTATGTGCATATGGGTATGTCTGTGTATGGGTATGTACATGTATGTGTAGGGACCCTCAGAAACCAGAAGAGGACATTGAATCCCCTTGAAGTTGGAGTTACAGGTGGTTGTGAGCTGCCTGATGTGGGTGCTGGGAACTAAACTCGGGTCCTCTGCAAGAATAGTATGCACTCTTAACCACTGAGCCATCTCTCCAGTCCCTGAACATTACTTTTTTTACATTTTTATTTCATGTGTGTCTGTGTGTGCCGTGTGTGTGTAGAGATCAGAAGACAGCTTGTGGGAGTCGTTGCTTCTCTCCTTCCATCATGTGGGTCCTGGGATTGAACTCAGGTTGTCAGGCTTGGCGGCAGACACCTTCACCTGCTGAGCCATATTGCTGGCCCTAATTTTAACTTTTTCAAGTTCTGGGAATTGAACCCAGGGCCTCTGCATGCTAGTCAAGCTTTCTGCTACTGAGATGCAGTAGCCCTATTTTCACTTTTATTTTGAGACAGAGACTCACTAAGTTTCTTTTGCCTCAGCCTCCCAAGAGGCCGGAATTATAGGCTGGCACCACTGGGCCAGGCAGAGGCTGGGGTTTAAATTCTGGTGTAACTTCCTTCCTTCCTTCCTTCCTTCTTCCTTCCTGCCTTTCTTTCTTCTTTCTTTCTTTTCTTTCCTTTTTTGGAAACAGAGTCTCACCGTGTAGCCCAGGCTGGTCTTGAACTATTGCTCCTCTTACTTCTAACTTCTGGGTTCTGGCATCACAGGCATGACCTTCTGCACCTGGCTTGTGACTTTGCGAGTCTTTAAATACATCTTTTAAAAAACCTTTTTATTTATTTATGTGTTGTTATTATTATTATTATTATTACATGGTGTATGTTGTGAGGGCATGAGGATGAGTGAGCCAAGGCATACACGTGGAGTCAGTTCTCTCCTTCTACCATTATGTGGTTCTGGGGATCAAACTCAGATCATCAGGGTTGTGGGGCAAGCACTTTATCCACTGAACCATCTCTCTGGGCCCAACAACAAAAAATTTTAATACCTCTAAGTCTCAATTTATTCACCTGAAAATGTAGAGACATTTCTCTCTCCTATGGTTTACTTATGAAATGCTAAGGACAATGTCAGCTGTCGTAGTCTTTCTATTATTAATCACTCAGTAGATATCTAAACCCAACCTTTCCTTGTCCCACCTCACAATGTTGACACATAACTAAGCCAGCAGTAGGTAGTGGGGCACTTGCAAGGACATTACAAGGAGGCACTATAGTTAGGTCAATTTCTAATCTTGAAGGGGACACTGTGCGCTTGTGGAAGCTTTGCAGGCTTTTGAGCAGACCGGGAGGGAGGAAGGATTAAGGAACCCGGAGAAGCTAAAAGAGTCCTGGAACAAATGAAATGTAGCCCTTCAGTAGTCATGTGTCTTCTGGAAGGTGACGCTCTGGCAAGCATTTCCCACACTAATGGGGTGGTGGTGAAGGCCACCCACGTCCTGAAGCAGCTCTCATCAAAAGCTGAGGAGCAGAGCCCTGAAACCTGAGACCTGGCTCTAGTGTCCTGAAGTTCCTGTGGAGATAGCACCAGCCTTCAGGGAGGCACTGCTCTGCGTCCCTGTGCTTGGGTCCTGCTGCTCTGACCTGGTTAAAACACTGGGCTGTTTAAGGCTGGCCTGTCCCAGGCATCTGTCAACTGTCTTTCTTAATCACTTGCCTTATCCCAGAGAGACACCCCAGGTGTCCGCTGCCCCCCTGTTCACCATATTTGGCATTTTGTATGTTTCTGGGCATTTCTGCAGCAGTGTCCTGTTCTATCTATAGAATATCCATTTGACAAGCATGTTATCAACTCTGATTAATTCTCAGGCACTGTGAATAGGAAAAGTATAAGAAGGAAAGTATGAGAAGGCTCTTTGCTGAAGACTGTGCACTCTAGCTGGGAAAGGTGGGTTGCCAAATAAGAAGTGGGGGTTAATAAGATGGCTCAGTGGTTAAAGGTGCTTGCTGAGCAAGCCTGGAGACCCGAGTTCAATCCCTGGAACCCATATACAGATGGAAGGAGAGAACCAATCCCACAAAGTTATCTGCTGACCTTCACATGTACACCATGGCGCATGTGCACTCCCCACACATCTCACACACACACACACACACACACACACACACACACACAATTGTAAACAAAAATTTTAAAATAAAAAAACCCAGAAGTTGCCTGGTTTAGTGGTGCATGCCACCAAGGGAAGCAGAGGCAGGTGGATCTCTATAAGATTAAGGCCACCCTAGTCTTTACAGTGAGTTTTCCAGGCCATCGGGGGCTACAGGAGACCCTGTTTCAAAAAGGCCACAAATAAAATAATATAAAATAATATAAAACCAGAAGTGAATATATGTTCTAAGCGCTATAATAGTGCTTTCTCTTTTCTTTTTGTTTTCTTAAAGACAAGGTTTCATGTATCCCAGGTTGTCGTCAGACTTACTACATAGTTGGGGATGACCTTGAACCTCTGATCCTTTTTCCTCCACCTCCCCAGTGCTGGGATTATAGGCGGGCACCGTCATGCTTGGTTTTATGCATGCTGGGAATTGAACCCAGAACTTCATGTATGCTAGGCAAACACTCCGTCAACTGAGCTACACACCCAGATCCCCCAATTAGAGCTTTGGGAAGAGAGGAAGGAGTCCACGGTGTTGACTGGGCTGATTCTTGCTGCTGGTACTCACTGGTTGTATAGTCCCCTTCCACTTTGAATGAGGGCTGAGGTATGAGAACAGTAGATGCAGGGCAGACTTGATAATGTGTTGTAGGAATGACTTGTATACAATGAACAGAATCTGGACTAATGAGTTTTAATTAACTTTGCAACCAAAAAGCTATTGCAAACCAACTCACTGAGCCATGTACTCTTGTGACCTGGCCACTTGACTTTGATTCCTTGGAACCTCAATTTGCTGTTCCACTCAAGATAGTGAATGAAGCACACCCATGCGTGCTTGAGAATGAGCAAATCAAAGCTCTGAAAGAAAGGCAGATTCATCTTCACTGAAAATATTGAAGACTGAGAAGAATGATTGACACTGTATGTATGAGAGGTTTGAGGCCTAGGGATGGAAGGGCAAGATTATCTGTAAGAGAAGAGTGAACTCATGCTTGTAGTTCCCAAAAATGGTTCTGGAGAAACACTTTTGAATAAAGGTATCAGTGAGGCCTGACTCAGCAGCACAATTCCAAGAAACTTCTGGAGGAACAGATGCCCTCTGAGTTCAGGTTCACTCTTATAACTAAACTTAACAATCAGCCTGTTTATTCAGGTATAATTGTAATGTGGTGTGATGATATCACAATATGTAACTGCTGGAGCTAGGTCCAGAGGCACCGAAGTTTCTTTGGTCTCCTAAAACTCATTAATCCATGTTCTAAGGATTCTGAAGCTGCCTTCTGGAGAGAAGCCAGCTTGGCAGCTAAATGGGTAAGCCATGGAGTTGTGGGGTGACTCAAGACACAGCAGCAGTTGAAGGTGGGAAAGAAAGGAGGAGTGGTGTGAGCAGGCAGTCACCGCGGGAGCAGCGCCTAGCACACAGTCCTCCCCCAGCCGCTGGAGCAGTGCCTAGCGCACAGTCCTCCCCCAGCCGCTGGAGCAGTGCCTAGCACACAGTCCTCCCCCAGCCGACAGGGGCCGCCCAGTGGGTAGACATTTCCTCTGGAACATCCCTGGTAGGTGCCCAGATTTTCCACAAACCTGGAACTCCTGTAGCTATCTTTATATGTCTGTTGCTGTCAAGAGAGTCTGACTAGTTTGGCCTTCTGAGTCAAGTGCAAGGCAGGGGTGGAGACAAGGGTACAGTTCAACGTGGTGGGGAATCCCCAGGATCAGGAGCCTAAGAAGGCTTCAAATTTCATCCATTTAGGAGGCTGGGAGAGATGAATACTGATGTTCAACTCTCTTTCTCCTATTACTTGGTCCAGGACCCCACCTAGGGAATGGTGTTGCCTGTGCTTAAGGGTACGTTTTCCTACCTCACTTAACCTAATCTAGACACTCCCTTGAAGGTCTGCCCATAGACTAACCTGTCTGGAAAACCCTTTACAGGTATAATGAGGCTTGTCACCTGTGTGATTCTACCTCCTGTCAAGCTGACCCTCAAAATTAACCACAGCAGCCACCATCCCTTCTCACAAGTTTGGTTTGAGCAACTGAGTGGAGACCCGCCATTTTATAAGACCACAGGTTTATAAAAGTAGTCCTCAGGTCCTGGCAAGCTGACCTGAGCCCTGTAGAAGTCATCATGCAGGTCTACCCAAACCTTCTCTGTTTAGGCCAAGCTGTTATGTGAGGTCTTCAGTACCAGGCTTTACCGACTGCTGGAGACCCAGGAAATGGAATCTACTGGGTTCATCTTCATGTTCTTCAGCCTCAGGCAGGATCTCAGGCCTCCTCCTGTCCCCTTCGCCCTCACACTCCATCCTTCTTAGCTGTCCCAGTCCCCGCCCCCCCACCTCCCCATCCCTTCACTGCATTCCTTTGCTCCCTGAACACTGTATTCTGTCTCTGTGTTCTCAGATTGGAGCTGCTTATTTGCATACATTCTTCTCAGGATCAGGGATCAGTTGGAAATCCTGGCTCCCTAAGTACTCCTCAACTACCTTTCATCCTGTGAAAGACCACATTTCCTTAGACTAACCCTTAGCTTGCTTCTCATCTCTGATGCCCGCCTGAGCTATCTGGTCAACCCCTATCACTGACTACCTGGCTCCTGAGTTCCTAGACATCCTTTCTTCTCTAACTCCTTGATCATTCCTGGGCCTTTTATCATCTATTTGAATGACCCTTCCAAGATCCCATCCTTGGCCTCCTAACCAAAACCAGTTTTTGACCTCAACTACTCTTCTCATTCCCAAAATGGTTATCACCAACCGTATCCCAGCTCAGGCATCTCATTCTCTTAGCAATCTCTTACTTCCCCAGGCCTTCTATGTCAAATTTCTGATCTCAGCATGGAGCTTAGACCTACTGAACCCAGTTCATCATTGTTCTTCATTACTATCATCTCCTTGTGGTATCATGCCGTAAAACTGTTGGTCCTTCACTGGAATCACTCACTTCCAGATATCTCCAACCCTCCCCCCATTCTCCACTCAGAATAATGCTTGGCTTAGTACACTGCTCTTTGGTTGGTAGAGCTTTTATTTGTTTATTTCTGTTATTTTTTTATTCCTTCTTTCCCTCCTTCCCTCCTTCCCTGTTGTTCCCTCCCTCCCCTCCCTCCCTCCCTCCTTCCCTCCCTTCCTTCCAACAAAGTCTCATGTAGTCCAGGTTGGTCTCATAGCCAAAAATGACCTTGAACTTCTCTGATTCTCCTTCCTCCACCTCCCAAATGCTAGGCATGTGCTACTATGGCCAGTTTATGCGATGCCAGAGTTTTGTGCATTTTAGGAAAGTACTCTGCCATCTGAGGTCCATCCCTAGCCCCTGTAGATCCCTTTCAAGCACATGGTTTCAAATTTTTTGTGTGTGTGTGATCACATCTAATTAAGGGCCGGCAGAAAAGCAGGCACACACACTTCATCTTACAGATGAGGTGCAGTCATAAGGCTCAAAGAGGCTAAGTGAATTTTCTACATTCAGCCAAAGCTGAGTCTTGAACTCATGCCTGCTGGCCTTAAATCCTCCTTGCCCTTTTAGAATAGGCTGAGATATGGATACTTTGTCTAGAGCTGCAAGTGGGGCAGGGCATGCCAGCAGAGGACCAAGGGTTCCCTGGTAACTTGGGGGCAGGAAGGGCAACATTCAGAGGGAGGGGGACACGGTGTTCCTCACAGGCTGCATAGAGGCTGAAAAATCCTTTCCAGGAGGCCAGTCCTGCCATGACATGAAAAACCAGATGCTGTGGGCAATGCACTCTGTCTGAAATAGAATGCTCCCAGCTTCCCAGCCTTCTGCAGATCCCATTTTCTTTCCACGCTTGGACTCAGTCTGGGGGCTCTGCATCACTCAGCACATCAAAAGCATCCCTAGGTTTCTAAGTCCCTTCTCAGAGGCTTTTAACCAATTTTTGACAATAAAATCACTTTTAAATAAAAACTGAGACTCAGTATTGGGCAGGAAAGGGATTAACAGGATCAGCCTTGGATGACATCATGCTATTTTTGTTGGCATTTCCCCAGCTCAAGTGTGAGAGTCTGGGTGTGGAGGGAGGATATATATTTCTTTTCTTTTCAACTGACCTGGCCGTTCTGCATCCCCATCTGGAAAATCCATGGAACTGGATCCAGGCAGTGCTGGGGTGGCCCTCTAGCAAGGTTGGGTGGTTGGTGGTCTGAGAGATGAGGCCACTGGGCATGTGAGGGACAGCTGGACTGAAATGGTCTCCTGACTAATCATTCTTTTTGGCCTCTGATGGTTTCCAAACATAGGATTTTTAAAGTTGAGGAACTCTTGCTTCAATTAAGATTCCAAACACTGGGACTGGGGAGATGGCTCAGTTAACACATATAAGAAGTCAGGTGTGGTGCTTGTAATGGAGATGTGGAGATAGTGACTCCTTAAGGCTCATTGACCAGTTAGCCTACTGCTCCAGGCAAGACCCTGACTCAAGAAACAAGGTGGATGGAACCTGAAGGCATCTGAGGTTGACCTCTGACCTCTGTATGCACCCCACTCCCTGAACCCTCACACAAGATTCAAACATGCACTGCACACTGAAAACTAAAGAAGAGGAGTTAGGACATCCAGAATCTTTTGGATGGGTTTCCCTGGCTCCTGCTTGTTGACCATCCAGACGTACGTTCAGCTCCTCTCTGTTCTCCAGTCCCTTTCATGGTTGAGGGAATCCTGCAGACCATTAGGGACCGTGAAGGGAGAAAATCTAAGTAATATAACCCACAGGCAGTAGTACCATGTGGATCTTCCCTGTTGGATTTATGCAGTAGACTCTGATAAAATAGGGTCACAGGTGTGCATCACCAGGCTCAGTGTGTGCATTGTTGGGGATCCAACCCAGGGCGTTATGCATGCCAGGCAAGTATTCTACCAGCTGAGTAACATTCCCTGTCCCAAAAGAGCATCTTTTCTTACTAAAAACAGTTTTTAAAAAATCATAGCTTAGGAAATTTGGGTTCACATTCTGGGTCCCCCCCCCCCCCCATATAGCCCTAACTGGCCTGGAACTCACTACAAAGAATAAACTGGTCTTGAACTCACAAGAGATCAGCCTGCCTCTGCTTCCCAAGTGCTAGAACTGAAGGTGTGTGCCACAAGGCCTGGCATGCCTTCTCTTTTAATTCTACTTTCCTTATCTCTACATGAGACTGGTGATAATCCTACCTTCCAAAGTGCTACTATGGAAATTAAATGACACAAACTAGGTCAGATGGTGGCGGAGGAAAGCACTTGGCTGCTCTGTGTTCTGTGGGACAGGAAGGAAGCTGAGTCCGGCTCCTTCCCCGCAGGTCACTCAGTCTGTCCCCGCTGAAGTTATGCTGTCCTCGCCACACAGCTTCCGGTCTCCCAGCTCCAATCTCTTTTCTCCAGGCCGATAATACTCTGCTTCCCACGCGTATCCCCGGGTTCCGCACTCACTTGCCTAGTTTCCCCAACTTTGCCCCTGCCTTTGAAAGTCATCCCTCATTTCATTCCACTCACATGACTTGAGTGTTTAACTTGCTCCTTACTGGGACTTGGCTGACAGGCTTAACACAATTCTTGGCCTATAGTTGACGTTCTGTAAGTGGAAGCAGTTCTTACAGAGAAGGAATCTCTGCCCTGTTCAGAAGTACCTGGGCATATTATTCAACAGGATTCATTTAGGCAAGAGATATAAAGTTCAAAGGCTGGAGAGATGACTCAGTAGTTAAGAATGTATACTGTTACTGCAGAAGACGGGAGTTCAGTTCCCAGCACCCACATCAGGACGCCTGTAACTGCCCGAAACTCCAGCTCTAAGGGATCTGGCATCCTCTTCTGGCCTCAGTGAGTACCTGTACTCACATGTGTGAGCACACACACATACACAGTTAAAAATAAAAATAAAATCTTTATGAAATACTGAGTTCAATACATTAAGTCGATATCAAAATCATGCTATTCACCTTTATTTTTTATTTATTATGTTGCATTTCACATGTGACAGTCAGCAACTCTTGGCATTAACCCCTTGCGTGTTGGCTTCCTCGCTGGCATTTCAAAATCTTTCTCATACCAACTAAGAAGCAGACTCCCAGTCACAGGAGGACTATCTCCTGAAACCAAGTGGTGAGTCACTACCAGAAAAACTGAATCTGACTCCCTGCCCTACAAAGTACTTCCTGTATGAAAATGGGCCCTTCCTCTGACCCTGATGTTGTCAGTGTTAAGTCCATGTTACAGACGTGAGGATTCCTAAGGGACAGGAAGAGCAAGGACAGGTCAGGAGCCTGGCTTCTAGCATGGTTAGCAGCTAACTTGCCTTGTAGAGACTGACTGCCCTTTCTGGGACTCAGTGCTCCTCTGTGAATTGGGATAGTCAATATATTTATTTCCTTGGGTTGCTGAAACAAGTTATTGCTGACTAGAGGACTTAAAACAGCAAGGTTTCCTTCTCTCACAGGAAGCCAGAGGGTCAATGGTAGTGACCCGGCATTCTTGGTTCAGTAGCCTCACTGGTGACTGCCTCCGCTCTCATGCGGCTTTCTTTCCCGTCTGGCTGTAAATTGCCCCTTCTGGTCTCTTCCTCCCTCCCTGTTTTCCAAACTTCAAGGCGGCACCTGATGCCGTAAGTTCTGCTCCACCCCTTCTTTCCTTCGAAGCCTCGAAGCCTCGTTCCTGTAACTTTCTTGGCAGGAGAAAAGCCATTCTGCAGAGTTACTTGTGCCCCCTCCTTTTGGTTACCAGGTTACTGAAATCATTGTACCCAAGGAAATAGAAGTTCCCAGAGAATCTGGTACCAACAGGAAGAAGAACTTGTCTCTGGAAAGTTCTGACACACAGTTCAGATAATTTGTCAGATCACCTTGTAGAAAAGTCCGAAGTCGAGATAATAGTGTGTCAGTGATGGGCCAAACCACATCCTAGCCAGGCAGCTTAGTTCTTCAAACCTCCTATCCTCTATTTAAGCCTGAATTTCATGCCAGGACCCCAGAGATAGACTAGGGGTTGCCACTAGATTCTTTATTTGTTCCTCTTCTCAATGTGACCACATCAATTAACTCTTCTTTGTCTGCCTTTCACTATTAATTTCTCTACTGAGGAAGTGTGGTCAATCCTGGTTTATTAAGGATGTCAGTTCCAAGGCTCTGACCCTAACTCTGGTAGCAGATCCAATCTACTGTGGGAGCGGCAGGATGATTGTACTTATAATTCTGGAATACAATTTCTCAGATAATGACTTGGAAGGCAGAAAAGGCTTGGTTCTTTTCCTCATAAGATTCACAACAGTAAGCATTTTGGCAGCAAGCTAAGATTCCAGTGACTGGGGTTTGGTTACATATATCATAGTGGTGCTTGCCTTAGGGAATTTGATTTAACTATTAAAATGGTAATGCCCAATCTGTAAAGTTAAATGCAAGAAACAGGGCACACATAAATGAATATCAAATATTTCTGATGGTTCATACTACATAAAATGAAATATGCATAGAGACTTGTAAAGACGGCTAGGAGTGTAGTTCATTTGGTAGGGAGCTTGTTTAGCATATATAAAGCTCTGGGTCTGATCCCTGAAACCACATAAACCAGGTATGTTGGTGGTACACACCTTTACTCCAGAACTTAGAGACAGGAGGATTAGGAGTTCAAGGTCAGCTTTGGCTACATAGTAAGCTTGAGGTCAGCATGGGCAAAATGAAACTCTTGTCTTAAAACAGATAAACTTATAAAGCTATTGCAAAATGTTAGCAAGAGGTTTTGGAGAGTGAGATTATATATATGGCTTCCTCCCTCTATTTCTGTTTTTTCCTTCTTTCCATGTTTTAAAAAGTGGAAGGGAGAGGAAGCCATTGTCAAAGTACTTGTGTCTGTAGGTCCAATGATGGACCTGATTTCTTCAACTGGAACCAAAGTCTTCAAAAATAGTCTTTGTGTGTATGTGTGTATGTGTGTGTTACATACATGTGCATGCAGAGAGGGGATAGTGACTACATAGGAAAGAAACAGAGGAGCTACACATGCAAACATAGCCCCAGGGGTTCTGGGCACAGCCTGTAGGCCAATGCCTGGAGACATTCTCTAAGAGAAATGTCCCATCTAGCATCTCAAATTAAGAGTGGGCTGGGGGTGCTGGAGAGATGGCTCATCGGTTAAGACCATCAGCTGCTCTTGCAGAGGACCTGGGTTCAGTTCCCAGCACTCACATGGCTGCTAACAACTGTCTATAACTCCAGTTCCGGGGGATCCAACTCTTTCTTCTGATTTGCGCAGGCATCACGGCACAGGTGCACTTATATACATGCAGACAATACACTCATACGCGGAAAATAAAAAGAAAATACAAAAAAATTTTTAAAAAAGAGTGTTCTGAGGAACTGGGCCAGCCTCAGCTCTCCAGGTGACATGAACTAAAGGGAACAGATTCCCGTAAGGACAAAGGAGCTGCTGTTTACTCAGTCTACAATGCCTTTGTGCAAACAGGAATTTCTCCTGTGAACTTTACCCTACTTCATGCTCTCAATCTCCCTTGGGGAAGAGTTTTAGCCTATGTTCTGCAGATGAGAAGCAGATCCAGAGAGGTTAGGCCACTGTGCAAGGCCACACAGCTGAGATTCACACTCAGGCCTGGCTGATTCTAACACACTCACTCTGCGGCAGCTCTTTGTAAGGGGTACAAACCTGTTTTCCCCGTCTCTGCTTTACCTTGGAGTGTGTGTGTGTGTTTGTGTATATGTGTGTACAAATCACAAGTGCTCCTTCTACTGTTTCAAGTCAGGTTCATCGCAGTCTTCTTTGAGCTGCCACAAATGCCCAGTCAGAGAGAAAGCCAGGCCCATGGGGGTTCTAGCTGCTGGTGTATACACACATGACCACGTGGACCGGGCAGTGCCTTACTAAGCAGTCATGAGATTTGTGTGTATGTGCATGTGCTTGCCCAGGAGCGATGTGCAGAGGCTGCAGGTTGATGTCAGGTGTCCTCCTCTACTGCTTTCCATCTTATTTATTTTTCCTTCTTTTATAAGTTTGATGTTGTTTGACATAGGGTCTCCCATTACCCCAGCTGGCCTGGAACTCGCTATGTAGATCAGGTTGACCTTGATCTCACAGAGCTCTGCCTGTCTCTGCCGCCTGAGTGCTGGGACTAAAGGTGTGTGCAACCATGCCCGGCTTCCATCTTATATTTTGAAATAAGGTCTCTCGCTGCACCTGATACCATTTTGGTAAGACTGGTTGGCCAGCAGTCCTCTAGGGTCTGCTTGTCTCCTCCCCACAGTGCTGAGGTTAGAGATGGATGCTGCCATGCCACCATTTTTACACAGGTGTGGGGTCCTTATGCAAACCAAGCACTTTACCAGCTCCAGCCAGTTCTCCAGCCCCCACACAGTCATGTTGATGCCATAGGAAAACACATGGTTAGCACCCCCACCCCGCCCCTTCTTGGCTCCATCTCATTCATCAGCTTTCAGCCTGGAGCACATACCTGTGGTTAAGTTATTAACCCCTGCAACAGGCTAGAAACAATGACAGCTGAAATCCCCAAACCCAAACACACACACTTTGCACCATAACAATTTGCTTGAAAATGCTGACTTATAGTATTAACCTAATTGCTGGGTGGAAATGATGATAGTGATAGTAATAATAACAAAATTGCACTCCAATTATTCTGAGAGACATTGCAACATCAGCTACTCGGTTTATTCCCCAGGAAGGAGCTTGTGTTTGAAGGTTCAGTTCACACCAGGCAAAAGGCTCCCCAGGAAGATAAATGATAGCCTAATGAGGTTTTGCCTTGCCTAGAGTGAAATCTTATGCCTTCCTTTTAAAAGCAGGTGAACACCAATTTGCAGGTAGGATTTGGGCCAGGAGTCCAAACTTCCAGACTTCCAGGAATATGAAGTCTGTTGGAAGTCTTTGGCTCTGATTTAAAGTGGCCTCTTGGTGACACCAATTTTTGCTGTGCGTTCAGGGGTGGAGAACATTTCATGGCAGGAATGTGGCTCTTGGCTCTTCTCTAGCACAGACATAGAGGCAGCTTTTGTGAAACCAGAAAGCCAGGGTGGAATCTTCCCTCCAGCCATGGCAGGCAGGCAGGCCATGTCTGAATGGCTTCAGCCAATTAAAGATGTGGGGTTGGGATGCAGGCTCCTGTGGTCTCTCCACAAAGACTTGCTGAATGTTGCTAGATTCCACTGTAAAAAGGGGACTGGAAGACAGCCCTTGAGCCCTAGGCTTTGTGGCTAGTAAAGCAGAGATCTAAACCAAGAACTGCTTGTGATCAAAAAGTGGTCCAGGGGCTAGGGTGATGGCTTAGTTACTAAGTACTTACCACACAAGCATAAGGACCTGAGTTCAAGTCCCAGAACCTACTTGAAAATCTGAGCATGCTCATGGCACACATATAATACCAATGTTGGGGAGGTAGAGACAGAAGGATCACCGGCCAGCCATCCTAGACACATCCGTGAGCCCCAGGTCTTCATGAAAGACCTTGTCTCAGAAAACAACGTGGATATCTGTTCCCGAGGACCAGTACCCGAGGTTGACCTCTAGTCCCCGAATATAGTTGTGTGTATGTGCCGCCCCTCGTCCCTGCCCAATATACACAAAGTGATCTAGGAGACGCTTTAAGCCCTTTGTGAGCCAAGGGAGGAGAGGGAAAAGCTGGGCTGAGTATGTGGCTCCAGGTGTGAGGGTGGATTTCAGGGGAAGGAGGGCTTTCCAGTCAGAGGCAACCACAGGAGCAGAAACATAGAAAAACAGAAGGTGTTTGAAAAGTAGTCTTGCCTAACAGTTCAAAGCTCTTCTGTTCACTGGCCTGGTTTTCAGCGGTCCCCTCTGCTGCTTCAGATCCTCTCTCTTGGGATGTCTTCATGCTGTGGAGTTTTGTGGGATGGTCATCATATTTCTCCGTGCTATTTTTATTATAGACTATGTTATCATCTCACGTTATAGTTTATAATTTATGGTTTAGTCTTTTGCTCATTATTTACAAGTACATTTATAAGTTTTTAAACACCTACGTTTGTGTGGAGATGTTTTGCTTACTGACACTGAAGTCAGAGACTATGAGCCATGTACCATCAATTCTTCACTATCTTTTGATATTTTCTTTGTGACTTAGGGTGCATGGTTGAGTCCTGTACATGTGTACTTGAAAAGTTGTTTATTTCGTAGCTAAGTTATGGATTTAGCCTAGGTAACCATCAACAGATGAATACATGAAGAAAATGTGGTATTTATCACAATAGAGCTTTATTCAGTCATAAAGAATGAAGTCATGTCATATGCAGAAAAGTGGATCAACTGGACATCATCAGGTTACGCAAAATAAGTCAGAAAGGAAAACACCACATTTTCTCTCAGATGCAGGAGCCAGATTTAAAAAAAAAGACCTGAAAATAGAAAGGGATTTGGGAAGAGAAAAGGGACTGCTAGAGAGGGAGAGAGATAAGAGAGGTGACAAAGGGTGAATAGGACTGAAGTACAAAGTACTTGATGAAAATGTCAGGACGAAACCCTTTGTTTTGTGTAATGAATAAGTGTCAATAAAATTAGGAAAGAAGTTGTCTTATTATTTCTGCGATGCAAGTCGTCATAATGAACTTGGATTCAAGCCTTCTATAAGCTTCAGGTTTTTGTTTCAAATACTTGACGAGAGAAGTTACTAAAATATGATTGTAAATGATCAACATAGCAATAACATTCAAAAATTTTTAATAAGTTTATTTTTATTTTATGTATATGAGTGTTTTGCCTGCATATATGAAAGCTTACCAGCGAGTGCAGTGACCTCAGAGGTCAGAAGAGCGCATCAGATCCCTTGGAACTGAAGCTAAAGATGTTTGTTAGCTGTCAGATGGGTGCTGGGAGGTGAACCCAGGTCCTCTGCAAGAGTACCCATTTCTTTTAACTACTGAGCCTTCTCTCCAGCCCCAATAGTATTTGCTTAAAGATAACTTTCCCAGTTTTTGTTTGTTTTGCTTTGTTTTTTGAGACAGTCCAGATTGGTTTTGAATTCATAATAATTCTGCATCCTCCTTTCTCAGTCTCCTGAGTTGTGGAATTATAGGTGGAATTCTGGAAATACATACCTAGCTAAAATTTCCAGCTTTAGTTTTATAGATTTGGGAGTTCTGCTGTAAGGTACATATAATTTGAGGATAATAATCGTAAGTATTGTTATTATTATTGGTAGACTGTTTTATTTATTATTACCCTCTTTCTTTTCATGTCTTTGTATTAAGATTATTTTACTTCAAATTAATATTACTAAATAGGTTTCTTTTAGTTAGTATTACCTGGTATATTTTTCCTAATTAAAAAAATTATTTTTATTTGTGTGTGTGTGTGTGTGTGTGTGTGTGTGTGCAGGTATCTGAGGAGATCAGAAGAGGGCTATAGGTGGTTAGGAGTTGCCTGACCTCGGTGCTGGGAACCAAACTGTGGAAGAGCAGCAAATTCTCTTAACCTCTGAGCCATCTCTCCAGCCCCTAATTTTTTAAAATTTCAGTCTTTTTCTGTGCCTGGTTTCCGATGAATCTTTTGTGAATAGATGCTAGTTGAATTCTAGGACTTAACCCAGTCCCTAGTTCAGTAATTATGGGGCAAGAACAGGACATCTTAATAGAAATAGTAGTTCTAGCTAGTTCACTGATTCCTTTCTGTGTTTGTGTATGCCCTGTGTGAGTGGGAGGGTGGTACAGGTGATGGTGAGTGTTTTCTTCAATCGCTCTCCACCGTATTTTTGAGATGGGGCTTTCACTGAACCTAGAGCTCACTGGTTTGTTAGGGCTGGCCTGCCAGTGAGACCTCCTGTCTGCTCCCCAGCACTGAGAGTACAAGTATGTGCTGCCCTCCTTTTTACGTGGATGCTGGAGATCCAAACCCAGGTCCTAAGCACTTTACGGGATTAGTCATCTCCCCAGCCTCCAATTATCGTTAGTTTTGATTACATGGTTCCTGTGTACCAGGCACGGCTGTAGAGACTTATATATGCGAACTCATTTTCTTTTCATCACCTCCCCATGCAATTGCACTTCTGTTTTCTCGGTTTATAGATAAAGGATTTGAGGTAAGGCAAGGTTAAGGTTCGAGCCAATGAGGGGTGAAGTTTACAAGCAAAGCAGACAGACAGATGCCAAAGTCCTCCTGTTTACAACAAAGATTCATCATCTCTCAGTCATAAAAGTCCTTTTGGCTATTGGCAATACCAGACCAGCTCAGGAGCCTGACTGTGTGAGGCAAACATGATGGCGGTCATCAAAATAAGGGTGACTGGTAGAAACCTAGAAAAGTATCTAAGGACAGAGTCGAAAGCTGGAGTCCTACAAAAACCTGTGTGCTTAACAAACCCAGGGAACTTGGCCCTACCTACGTATATGTGACTAAACACTGTGACTCAGGCAGAAGGAATTCAAAGGATGACCCGGATAAGTAGGGGAAGTGAGGGGCAGTTGAACAGTTCACCCTGCTCCCCCTACCCAGGATGCTTTAGAGATAATGACTCTAAATGTACCATTTTTAGAGATCTAGAGGCAAAAACAGGACCCTGCTTGTTGTTGAGAGCTTCCAAGACACCTTTGATTTGTGTGTGTTACAGAGAAATCAGAAGAGTCTATCAAGGGACCAGACACCAAGTCGAGTGAAAGAGAGAGTTTCATTTTACCTTGGCAGGACTGACACCGGGATCATTCGGTAATGATGCCAGCCCTTGCCCAAGTGTTAGGGGGCATTTATACTCTTAAGTGAGGAATGCAAGCAAAAAGCAGATAGAACATGCATACGTGTTAATTAAGCAAGTCATTTACATAAGGCCCCAAAGATTGCAGGAATGTAGCCGTTTTGGAAAAACAAAGACTTCAATTCCGAGTCACTGCAGGGGGCAGGGAAGATTCCTGTTTGCCTCCCCATTCCTATTTTTTGTCTCCCGGCACTTCCTGCTCCAAAGTTTTTTTGCAACCATCCTAAGGGTTTTATTACCATTATATTGCAAGAGCTTTTAGCAACCATTTGATGTGTTTTTTTCATTTCCACTATACTTGCTTTTATAAGTGCTGGGGCTCAAAGCCAGAGCTCTGTAGACTGTTAGGCCAGTGCTCTACCAAGGCTGTAAATTCTCATCCTCCTAGACACCTTTGAGAAGCTACAAAGTAAGCAGGAAGTCCCAGTTCCCTTCCCAGTTGACTTGTTGGGTTGATAGGAAGATAACCCCACGGGGCCGCAGGCAGGCCCTGGGGCACAGTGTGATAGTGGAAAAACCAAGTCCCTACAGAAGGCTAAGTTACAGTGAGTGCTGCCTCTTCTTAGTTGTGCATGGAAGTGAAGGACCTTTTGGTGGCAGACCTAATTGTGGCTTTCTCATTGTTGTGTGCTCTCCTATGACAAAGATTCCTTGTCTGCCCCAGCATCAACCCTCGCCTTCAGGACAGGGGTCCCCATTCTCCAACTCTAGCCAAGGCCTCTCTCTAAAGTCTGAGATTATTCTCTGTACTGAGCCTCCGGGGGAGGCTTTCCCCAGGATCAAACTCACCTTGTTCCAAAACCAGAGACACCCTCTTCTCCAGCCTTGTGTGGCTCCTCTGGGCTTGACCACTTCTCCCTTCTTTCCCATTGTGGTGTGTTTCTTCCTGTGATTCACCAGATTGTCATGCCTTTTCTTTCTTAAACTCCTCCAAGACCATATAGCACTTTTGAGCCACCTAAGACTGAAAGTCTCCTCTCAACCCCCAGGCTTCCACTCTGCTTTACAAGGTAGGTGCTATTATTATCTTCACCCAAGAAACAGGGAAACATGTGTTGGGAGGAGACATGAGAAGATGGCTAGGCTAGTAAAATGCTTGCCACACAAACGTAAAATCATCAATTTGATCCCCAGAACTCATGTGAAAAAGCCAGGATTAGTGGTATGTACTTATAATCTCAGTGCTAGAAAGCCAGAGACAGGAAGACCCTTGGGGCTGACTAGCTATCTAACTTTGCCTAAACTGATGAGTCTAGGCCAGTGAGAGACCCTGTATCAAAATACAAGTTGTCCAGTGGATGGTGCAGTAGCCGAAGGAGTCTGGTGTCCTGAATTTGATCACTGGACTCATGTAAAGGTGGAGAGAGAATCAACTTTACAAAGTTTCCCCCTGACCTGCACACACACACACACACACACACACACACACACACACACACAATCAATCAATCAATCAATCAATCAATCAACCATTTATTTAAAAATTTAAAAGTCAGAGTAGATGGCATCTTGAGGAATGGCACCAGAAGCCTCTGGTGTCCACATGCACACACACACATGTAATGCACACAACCTTGTTTACGTACATGTACACACACAGATCAGGAAAGAGAAACATAAAGGCCTGAAGTATGGTACCCAAGTCCCCCAGCTAAGAAGTAGAGAGTTCTAGGTCTGTTCTTAGCCCATGATGTGTAAGAGATCAATATTCCTGGCTAGGGACATGCTGCTGCATACTATAGGATTTGTGCCAGAACTGTGCCTGCAAACAAAGCTCTTTCACTATTGAACCATGTATCCAGCATAAGGAGGAAAAGCAGAATTTATCTTATTAGGGAATTTTCTTTTTCTAGAACAGCGCACACAGCCACAGACAGATGCTATCAATCTAATCCGACCTGTAGTTTGTAACACAAATAGAATAATCTGTTACTTTCAATGAACATTTGATATTTTCACAATATGCACACTTGTACATCATCTGGGACAAGGCAAGGAAGGGGGCAAGGAAGGGTCATGAGGGATTGACATTACATGTTTAGGTTACAAGAGGGGCCTAATAAGCTTATCCATTATATACAAGCTGAGATAGTGTTAACTGATCTCAAAATATAAGATTAACTTTGGTTATAATGTTAGGTAAAAGTCATTCCCACATAGAATCACCAGTAACTCAAGCTCCAGGTCCCATGATCTTTTATGGAGTCTGTCTAAACTACAGAAAGAGAGAGAGAGAGAGAGAGAGAGAGAGAGAAGAAATAAAAATAAATAGATAAATGATAACCAAAAAAATTAAAGCTGACAAGAATGTTTCTAGGGGTGTGTCTCAGACATGTGTTCTGCAAGATGTTCATAGGAACTGGATACACTGAGTCTCTGAGATCAATCATTGTGGGACAGGCTGAATCACAGAAATTTAGATCTCTCTCTTCTCTCTCAAGTAGGTCACAGAATCTTTGAGATGAGAGTATACCTATGACTCTGAGATATAATATTTCCCAAACCTTTCAACAGTTTTCTCTTTCTCATTATCTTTTATTCTCTTTTCTAGTGTGTAACTCATAGAAAGTGTCCCCTAAAGCATACTTTGGGACATACTACTCCGGATTAGTCCCATTTGTGAACATAGCAGTTGTAACACCCTAAATATAACAGAAGTGAATAAAATTCAATAAAATATGTAAACATTTCACCAGGAAATTGTGGGGTTGGTTCTAGAAATGTAAAACTATTTCAATGTTACAAAATGACCGTGGTAATTCTTAGCACTATCAGGTAAAATAGAAACAAAAAGTGATAAACTCAACAAACAATGAAAATGTCAATTCTCATTCTTATTGAAAAGTCTAAAAATTAAAATTACAAAAATAGTCCCTTAAAGGGATAAAAATAATACATATTAAGTGAAGACAAGATTGTTGACGTTTTCATAATAATTTAACATCGTTCTTGAAGTTTACACTTGTGTTAATCATCATCCCATTCCTGCACCAAAGTATCTGAAATACTCAATTTATAAGGAGATAATCTCCTTAGAGATCATGCTCCCAACAAATAGAAGAACTCCCACTTGGTGCACCTCTTAAAATATTCACATCCTGCAGCTGGAGAGATGGCTCATTGATTAAGAGTATCGACTGCTCTTGCAGAAGACCCGTTTGGCTCCCAGCTTCAAAATGGCAGCTAACAGCTGACCTTAACTCCAGTTTCAGGGAATCCAATGCCCTCTTCTGGCCTCTGTGGACATTGCATGCATGGGTATACAATACATGGAGACAAAACACTCATACACACACATACACACACACACACACAAACACATACAAGATGAAAAATTCACCTCCTAAAAGTGCCAAGTTGGGGACCAAATCTTTAACATTATGAGCCTTTGGAGAGACTCCAGAACCATGGAACAAAATTAGACATGTCAAAATCAAAATCATCCTTGGAAGCAGATGACACAATTATCTTACTAGGAAATGTAATGAATTGATTGAAAGAGTCTTAGAATTATTCAGAGACTATCATAATAGATAGATCCGGATATGTTTTCAAATCAATAATTCAAACTAGAAACATTTAGAGAAAAAAATATCTCAGTATACACTCATCAAGAATATTTAGTATCCATTTGGAAAGAAACCTTTAAACTTAATTGAAAAAGACTATGGTGTTGGGCATCAAAATACTTGAAAAATTGCAATGGCACATGCCTTTAACTTCAGCATTCGGGAGGCAGAGGCAGGGGGATCTCTGTGAGTTTGAGCCCAGTCTGGTCTACATAGAGAGTTTGAAGCCTGCCAGCTATGCAGTGAGACCCAATCTCAAAATTAAATAAATAAATAAATAAATAGAGGGGCTGGAGAAATGGTGTGGTGGTTTGAATGAGAATGTCCTCCACAAGCCCCAAGTATTTGGACACTTTGTCCCTATTTGGTGGCACTGGGGAGGTCTTAGAAGGTGTGGCCGTGCTGGAGGAAGCACGTCACTGGGGGTGGGCTTACAGAGTTCTTAAGTCTTCTCAGTCACTCTCTGCCTCCTGTGCCTGCTTGAAAATGTGAGCTGCTTCTCGATCCTGCTAGGGCCTCCTCCTGCCACCATGCCTTCCTGCCATGATGGACTCACACCCTCTTCTGATCTCTGCACTGAGTAACAAAGGTGCACTTACAGGGGATATGCTCATACACATAAAATAAAAATAAAATAATAAAATAGAAAAATATTAAAGAAAGATTGACTAAATACATAGCTACAGATTGGTTTTGGATAGAAAATTTGAATACTGAGAAGATGCCAATTTGTCACAATTAAATTATCTTTAATAAACTTGTAACCTAAAATGAACAAATATAGTTTTCCTAATGAATCTGAAAATCATCAGGTGTACTAGATAGCTTCAGTTGCAAATTTGACATACCTGAGGTGAGAGATACTCAACCGAGGAAGTGCTTCCATTGGATTAGCCTGTGGTCATGTTTGTGGGGCATTTTCTTAATTGTTGAGTGATGTGGGGAGAGCCCAGGCCACTGTGGGTGGTGCCATCCCTGGGTATATGGTCGTCCTGTGTTGTATAAGAAAGCAAGCTGATCACAGGCCAGGAAGCAAGTCAGTAGGCATTGTCTGTGCCCCAGGTTCCTGCCCTGAGTTCCTACTTTGGCTTCCCTTGGTCTGAACTGTGACTCCTTCCTCCCCAAGTTGATTTTGGTCAGTGTTTTTATCACAGCAATAGAAAGTAGCCAGGACAGAAGTTGGTACCAGGAGTGGGATGTTGCTTGAAGAACCTGACCAGGTAGGTTTTTGGAGGCATGTGGGAAACTATGGAAGCTTGGACTAGAAAAGTGTTATATTTGAGTGCTGTAAGCAGAGATTAACAGGCCATTCTAATAGGAGCCTAGAAGGAAGCAGAGCTGAAAGCAAAGTAGTCCAGGGGGAAATAAGGACCTAAGCAGCAACTGGGGTATTTTGGGAAAGAGCCTGTCTGGAGTCAGCCCATAACCTAAGACCTTGCCTGGGGCCAAGTTGAAAAGCAAAGGACTAATTTCTTCGGCAGAGAATATTTCAAGGCAGCCTAATGTAGAAATGGTGGCATGGCTATTTATGGCAAATATTATGCAGATCTACAGTGAAAAAGAGCAAATGGGGCAGAAAGAAATACAGAGGTCTCTAGATTTACACTGGAACAATGGAAGCAGTACCCTGAGGACAAGACCACACCCAGACAGGCCTCCAACTTGTGAAAGGAAAAAGGCTACGAATTTCCTACTCTTCAAAAACAGCTATAAACAAAAGCTACTAATGTGGATAAAGCAGGCCAGGGTCTACCCAGGCTGGCAACTGAATTTGGCGGTGTCCTTCACCTGGTGCTGGCTTCTGAGGCCTAAAAGATGGAAAAGTGAAGCAGTCATTGATTCTTCCTTTGTGGTTTCAGAGAACTGCAAAGGCTAGGCAGTGTGCAGCCGGGTGTCCCTGTACACAGAATCCACTGCTATGAGGAGGAACCAGACCGGCAGTGGAGACCCCAAGAAAATACTGAAGTTGCCAGAGTTGTGAGACCTCTGCCAAGGAAAGCCACATACAGGGAGTGTTCAAGGCCACGGGGGAGGTGAATGCTGCATACAGCAAAACTTGAGCGGCTGAACCATCGAAATCCTTTGCAAGTGAAGACCCAGAAGTTAGGAGTGGAGATATAGATTTGGTGTCTGCCTTGCTGGTTTTCTGTCTTGCTTTGGTCTTGTATTTCATCGCTCACTTTTGGAATGGAAATATATGTTTGGTTCCATTGTATGTTGGATGTTATATAAATTATCTTTTGGTTTTGGAGAGGCTTACAGGTAAGAGATTACCTTGATTCTCAGAAGAGACTTTGGACTCTGAACTTTTTAAACAGTGTTGAGACTGTTAAAGACTATGGGGACTTTTAAGGTTGGACTAGATGGGCTTTGCATTATGATATGGTCATGAGCCTAGAGTGCTAGGCAGTGGAATGTATTGCTTTCAATGAGAACGTCTTGCATAGGCTCCAAATATTTGGACACTTGGTCTCAAGTTTGTGGCCCTGTTTGTGGAGGGTCAGGGACCCTTAGGAGGTATGGGCTGTGCTAGAGGAAGCACATCACTGGGAATGGACGTTGAGAGTTCTTAAGCCTTGCAGGATTTCCTGTCTCTCTCTGCATCCTGTGCCTGCTTGAAGATGCTATCACTCAGCTTTCTGCTCCAGCGACCTCTGCTGCCATATCTTCCCCAACATTATAGCCTCTAACCCTTTGAACCATAAACCAAATAAACTCTTCCTTTGATCACAGTGTTTTATCACAGCAATAGATAATAACTTGGACACCAAAGAAGAGAGATAGTTGAAAATGAGTTTTAAAATGTTAAAAAAAATAATGATGATGGGATATATAATCCATGTGGAATTAAAGTTGATTATAAAACAGCAACATAGAGCTGGCAAGGTGTCTGAACAGGTAAACATGCTGACAGTCAAGCCTGCTCACCTGTGTTCGGTCTCTGGAACCTATATGTGTGGATACAGTGGTGTGCATCTGTAACACTAACACTCGTACAAGATGAGAGGTGAAGACAGGAGAGTCAGATGGAAGCTCTGTGGTCATCTAGCCTAGACGTAGCTAGCTGTGAGGCGGATGCAACAGAGACAGGCTGGAAGGAGAGATTCAGCTCTGGAGGGTTGTCCTCTGACTTCTACACATGCACAGTGGTATGCGAGTGCCTGTGTTCTCACCCACATCACACACACAAACACATATACACACATAATATAAATAAATGAAACAATAATGTGATGAACTTTGTGCTATCAGGGCAGGAATTGGGAGGCATAGCAATGATACAATACAACCTTGGAACAGATCCTAGACCATAGAGCCGTGTCTTTGTACGTATAGACATAGATGTGTGCATACACACACACATACACACACATTATAACAAAGGGCTAAAAAGCGATACAGAACTCTTCAGAGTTTGTGGAGTTTTGCTGCGGTGGTAGGCTGTAAGTTTTGACTTGCTGTTGCTTTATTTTTTGAGACCGGGTCTAACGCAGCCCAGGTTGGCTTCCAATTTACTACGCAGCTCACCCTGTCCTTGAGTCCTGATCCTCCTATCTCCATCTCCCAAGTGCTGAGATCACAGATATGCCCCATCATACCTGGTTTATTCTGTACTGAGAATCAAACCCAGGGCCTTTTGCATGCTAGGTAAGCTTTACCAACTAGGCTACACCCCCTGCATTTTTTTATTTTTCAATTTTTCTGTTACATAATATTATATCATTCCATTTGAAAACCAATGGGCAGTGTATATACTTAAAATGTGTGGAGCTGAAAATGTGTGTTCTTTAAGTGTGAAGATCTCCCTCAAGAAAAAGCATCCTCCTTGTCTTCCACAGCACAAGCTGCTATGAAGGCAGTAATCAGGGCAGGGAAAGGGACGGTGACAGAGACCACAAAGGCAGAAAGGGTGCTGAGCAGAGTGGCATCAAGGGTTGGGCGATAAGGAAGAATTTTGTCAGCTTAGCAGTTCTGCCTGGAGCTAGGAATCATGAGGCCAAGACCTTGAAAGAAAACTGAGAGCTGTTTTCCCTGGCAAAAGACATTTATCCTGAGGTTTTGATGCTGCCTTAGGGGTTCTGTGAGGGTTTGTGGAGGGAGAAGGAGGTTACCAGCCTCATCTGCAAGATTTGCCCCTGTGACTTCAATAAAACCCACAGTGGCCAGGCACAGGGGGTGGGAACTGGCCCAGCTGTGGGGTGGGAAATGCAGCTGGTGGTAAATGCTCTGTGGACTGTTGCCGCAGGAGGAACCGCTCCCAGGGCCTGTATGTTTTCTGAGTTCCTGAGCAGGCAGACTGGGCATGAAGAGCGGTCCCATTGCCTGTTATAGTGCAGCTTGCCAGAGCCCCACTAGCAAATGAGGGTGAGGGCTACAGGAAGCCAGAAGGCCTGCATTCCGTCCTGACTGCTTGCTACTGACTTTTCAGTTTCTTAACCTCCACCGCCTGCTAAGTCTTTCTCTGGGAAGTAGAATGTTCCACCTCCTGTGGCTTTGAATTGGGGAAAGTCAGTTACCCACATTGCCATCACAGCATGGCTCCTATTACCTTTTCTTGGTTACTGCAGTTACTATTTTCAGTGCCAAAGGAAACATTTGTGAGCGCTTTCAATTGTGCGTACAGTTCTTGGTTTTGATTTTATTTTTTAATTAAAAATATTATTCATTTGCATTTTATGTGTATGAGTGTTCTACCTGCATGTATATAAGTTCACGTCATGTGTGCAGTACACATGGAGGTCAGAAGAGGGTGTAGAATTCCCTAGAACTGGAGTCATAGACTGTTGTTAGCCACCATGTAGGTGCTGGGAACTGAAACTGGGTCCTCTGCAAGAGCAGCCAGTGCTCTTAACCACTGAGCCATCTCTCCAGCCCACAATTTTACATACATATATATATATTTTTTTCTTTTTCTTTTCTTTTTTTTCCTTTTTCGGAGACATAGTCTCACTGTGTAGATATGCTGGCTGACCTGAAACTCACTATATAGAGTAGATCTGGCTAGCCTCCAGCTCACAGAGATCCACCTACTTCTGCCTCCTGAGTGCTGGGATTAAAGGCATGCCCCACCAACACCCAGTTAGTTGCCACTATAAATCTTAATAAAAAACAGTTATTGGATAAGCTCAGTGATCAGGGTAGAGTTTACTTGGGGACTGTTGAATACAGTGGAGTGGTGGAGTAGAAGAGAGTGTTGAGGCAGAAAACTTTAAAAACAGGATGTCCTCCAATGGTCAAGAAACATCAAGGGAGAGGAGCAGAATGTCAGAGCTGGGGACGAGGAAGAGTGCTGAGAAATGCTGTCTTCTGGACATGGCAGGGCTGTCGCACTGATGAACTCACAGTCGCTGTGGTTCCTACACGTCTTCGCAGAGCCGGGGCGGTCAACATTCCGTCCTGGGCGAGCTCCTCCCTCACTGAGGAGCTATTGGCAGCAGCTAGCGACCGCTGTGGGAGGGGAGTCATTTTCTTCAGTGGTGAAGCCATGGTAAGTTGCTCATGCTCCAGTTAAAAGCTCCACACTCAGGCTCTGCGTACGCAAACAGCGTTGGTTACACTCCGTGGGTTGGACACACAGAAAAATAAGAGAAGGGTTCAGAGGGAGTGAGACGGGATAAGAGAGTGGAGTAAGGGTGAATGTGATCAAAACACATCACACACATGTATGGAATTGCCAAAGAATTAATGAGAAACACTTAATGCGAGAAGCTGGAGAGATGGTTCAGTGGCTAAAAGCATTTCCTACTGTTTCGGAAAACCTGAGTTTGGTTCCCAGCACCCATGTTTGGTGGCCCGTAACTACCTGTAACTCCACCTCTCAGGGATCTGACTCCCTTTTTTGGCCTCCTTGGCCACCTGCACACATGTGGCGTCCACACACAGACACATACACAAAAATAAAAAATAAATCATTAAAAAATGCAAGAGGAAACTTAGGAGAAAATTCAGCTTGCCTGCAAGACCACAGATAATTTTATTGAATGAATTTCAGAGGAAGATAAGGGGTGGGATGGTGGAGAATTATTCGAAAAGATTGTAACTGAGATTTTTCCAGATTTGAAATTGGTGTTGTCAATGCAAAAACTCAATTCTCACCTCAAAGGGGATAAGGGATAGTTTATCCTGCAGCCAAATATGAGTGACCATGGCCCAAAGACAAAGATTTAGGTTACTTTAACCCCATGTTCCAACATGGTGACCGTTTGATGCAGCTTCATAAGTATCAGAACATCAAAAGTCATGAGCTAAGGGACTTGCTTTGTTTTTGTTCAGGGTTTCTCTGTGTCCCCAGGGAGCCTGGAATTTGCCATGTAGTTATCAGATCACAGTTTGAAGTCCATCTCTTCCCCCTATTGACCATGTGTGCACTTTTCTCTAAAAGAGTAAATCCAGAGCCAGCGTAGAGATTGAATGGTGCTTGTTTAAACTTCCAAGTAACATATGATCAAGAAATATTAGTTGTTGCAGCTGTGGAGATGACTCAGTGGTTAAGAGCATGTACTGCTCTTCCAGAGGATTCAAGTTTAGTTCCAAGCCTCCACTCAGATTTCTTCTTCTGGCATCCTCATATATGCAGTATTCACACACACACACACACACACACACGCGCGCGCGCGCGCGTGCACACAAAAACACAAAATAAATCCTAAAATACATGTTAAAAACTGCTATTTATATCATTTAAAATGTTTTGTTTGTGTTTTGAGACAGGGTTTCTCTGTAGCCCTAGTTGGCCTGGAACTTGCTATGAAGACCAAGCTGACCTTGAACTCAGAGATCCACCTGCCTCTGCCTTCTGAGAGGTGGGATTAAAGGCGTGTGTCACCATGACCTCCTTTCATTTTTAAATTTTTAATAAAAATTTCTAATTGTTATTTGTATCATTACCGCACACCTTGTTTCGGACTGTGACGTCCACTTGTAAGATCGGGGCCTGCTTCCAGAGGCCTTGAATGCCAGGATGAAGGGCAGGCTTATCCTCCTTATTTCACTAATTCCGAAACATGACTGCATACCAAAGTCAGCCCGGAGCTTTGTTTAAAACCTAGATCTGGCTGGGACATGTAGCTCAGGGGTTGAATGCTTGCCTGGGTTCAATCCTCAGAATGTGAAAACAAAACAAAACAAAACCAAGCACTTTGAATCCCCCAGGATATGCTCTCTAAAATTCTGTTTCAGTGTGTGTAATAAGGCCTGCTCATCTGCAAAAATCTGCTGAGAAAATTGTCTAAATGCCACTGAAACTTTAGAAGGCACTGTGATCAGTGTGTTGGGCAGGTTTGATGTATGTAAAGGTTGTGAGTTGTTGAATCACTCAACTGTGGTCAGAGACTCAAGTTAATGCAAAATTGGGTCTTCTGGGCAGGGGGAAAAAAAACCGCCCATGGCTTGTTTTTTACCCTAGGGCTTGAGCCTGCCAAGGAGTGAAACTTCAAAGCAATTTGTAGAGAACCCCCTCCTGCCCCCCTCCCCCAAGGATGTCTAATCCTCAGGCAGAATTCTTTTCTCTGTCTGTCCTGCTTCCCGACCCTGTGCCTGGCAGCTCTCCCAGGCTCCCACCTCTGCCCAGGGAGGCATTCTCTCTCCATGACTTCATCAGAAACAGTCCCTCCCTCAGGCCAGGACCTCTCTCCACAAATTCTTCATCATAGGCCTGAAGCCAAGTGTGGGTGGGCTGCCATGTCCCCTTCTGCCTCTGAGGCTCCATGGAGAGCTTTCTTGGGGTAGTGAGTCATCTTTGAAAGCCACCTGGCTCCTAAGCGCTCAGAAATTGCTTAATAGCAATCAATACGCTTTATTTACAGCACCTGTGAAAGTTTCTTATAACAAAGAAAGCAAAACGTGAAAACAGGGCTGGTAGAATGCTTGCCTGGAATGTACAAAATTCCAGGTTCAATTCCCAGCACAGTAGGAAGTAGGCATGGCGGTTCATGCATGTAGGTGGAGGCAGGAGGATCAGTTCAGGGCAACCCTTGGAGCCTGGGCTACGTGAAAGCCTTTATACACACACCACACACACACACACACACACACACACACACACACACGAGAGAGAGAGAGAGAGAGAGAGAGAGAGAGAGAGAGAGAGAGAGAGAGAGAAGCGAGAGAGACAGGGAGAGAGACAGGGAGAGAGGGAGAGAGAAGGCAGCCCAAGAGACTCCCAAAATAACACAGGCTATTGTCACAGTTCTTGATTTTCTCCCAGAACTTCAAGGTAAGACCCTATTGCTGAAGACAGGACATACTTCAGACACAGGACTTGGAGCAGTGGAGAAGGACCTGACCTGGAAGCCTCTTCCCTGATGACTAGCTCTCATAGTTTCAGAAGTTACTATGCAAGCTGCTAAAGGAGAAAGTCAATCACTGGTCCAGACCCAACTTTAAAGTCTAATAATTCATATTTATTATTTTAAAAAGAAACCCTGCAGAAAGCTCATATGAAGAAACACTGAGACACCCTGCCCAGCAGCACTAATTAGCCATTCATAGGCGCAAGTTATTGTGGATGCCCAGGATGCATTTGTGTGTAGCTCCTAGCAGGCACTGACTGCAACCTCATGAGGGACCCTGAGACAGAGCACCTCCACAGAGCTGCTCTGGAATTACCCACAAATCAAGGAAACTATCCAGGAGTTATTACTAGTTTAAGCCGGAACATTTGGGGATGGTTTGTTATGCAACCAAGATATGTGATATCTTACACATATTGTTGGGTTGACAACACTGTGGCTGTAATAGCATCTCAGAAGTCATCTACCCATTCTGCAATAGGTTGAAATAGTGATCCACATGCTTAGACACTATTCTGTGAGAAGAGCAGGGCACACACGTGCACACACACACAGATCAATGATACCAACACCTCTGCTGACAGGATTTAGTATGTGAGTTCTGTGTGAACCAAATAGGAGTCAAGTTTATGTTGAGCTATTTTGAAGCTGTAGTTTTATGATGAAATGTTGATGGAAGTGAGCTCAAACAGCTTCACATTGCATAATTAATGACATTCCATTTCCATGACAACTCCTGGTTAATCATGCTTGGTCCTGTGAACTTTTAGCCTGTGGGAATTTAGATCTTCCTAGCTCACATGGGACAGCAAATTATGCTGGCCTATCTTTTTTTTTTTTTAATTTAAGCAGACTCTCACATAGCCCAGGCTGGCCTACAACTTGCTTTGTAGTCAAAGATAATTTTGAATTCCTGATCTTCCTGTCCCCATCTCTCAAGAGCTGAGATTACAGGTGTGAGCCACTATGTCTAGTTTATGGGGTGCTGAGGATCAAACTCAGGGTTTTGTGCATGCTATATAAGCAGTCTACTAACTGAACTGTATCCCCTGAACTAACCTATCATTTTTGGAAGGTAGAGATGAGTGGGTCCTGAACCAGAAGTTTAACATCTGGGCTCATCGATCCCCTGCTGTCTGGGGTTAGCTCTTTTCCCTTTGCCAGCACAGTTCCTGGCACACTGTGCTGGTTCATCAAAGATTTATGAATACATAGCAAATTTGAATAATTAATGAATCTGTTCTTCTTCCTCTTCCCTCATTCATCCACAGAGTTAAAACAAAAGCTCTTTGGAAGGCTCCACGTGAGCTCTGCAGAGGGACATGGAGGAAGCGTGTCACGGGGCGCAGAGGCCTTTATGTGGGGCAGACAGGTATGATGGTAGCTCCCCTCTCACTTTCCACTCTTGTGCTGTGGGCAAATGGAACTGGAGGATAAAGACCTGGGCACCTTTCAGAGACATCTTTCTCTTCTGAGAGCACCAGTTGGGGAGCATCAATAACAGCCACTGTGGGAGACACCTGGTGCATTGGGAAGATTTGAGGAGAGGTCTCATGGAGAGAGGTAGTCTCAGGTGAGACCCAGCGAGGTCCTTCTGGTTTTATTTTGTGGTCCAGAAGTGCTAGGTTCTTTATGAAGCTTCAGTCCTGTGTCTGCTGGGGTTGTACCTGAGTGCTGGCTGTGGCTTCGGTCATCTGTCCGTAATGATTCCCTCCCATGAATAGCAAATCTGTACTGATATTGGCCATGAGTCTCAGTTTCTCTCCATATGGGCCTTTCTATTTTGTGTACATGTATGCACGGGTGTGCGTGTGTGCATGTGTGTACATGTATGCATGTGTGTGCATGTGTGCCTTGGTACACATGTGAAGATCAGAGGACAACTTGTGGGAGTTGTTTTTTTCTTTCCACCATGTGAGTCCTAGGGAATGGACTTTTGTTGTCAGGCTTGGTAGCTGGTACCTTGCCCCCTGAGCCTTATCACTGGCCTTACAGGGCTCCCTGAGAGTCTTTATATGATGCTGGATCCTTCAGGATAAGTAATCCGAGGCTCAAGTGGAAGTGGCTAGCAGCTGAGATGTTGGCTTCCCAAATAGGCTTAGCTAGGCATCCCTCAGTCCTCTGCAGGGACATGCCTGGCTCTTCTAAGTGAGTGGATTTGTGCTTGACTCTGGCTGTTGCCATCATTTCCATGAGGAAACTGAACAATTTGTCTACCTCCACATGTCAGCAGCTGAGGGCAGGGAAACCACATACCAAACCATACAGGTTCGTCCCGGGCGATTTTGAGCCCGTCACTGAGACTTGTGACAAGAGATCAGAGCTGTTGCTGAGGGACTGTGGGACGGGGGAGGTGTGAGATCCTGGGCACACACACACCGCCACAACTCCTCAGCCTCCATGATGACTTGCAGATAAGCCTGGGGAGATGGATGGCTGGGATCGGCAGAGCCACTTGTCCTGGATTTGGGTAGATCAGGGACACCAGGCCACCTGCTTCTGGAGTACTCCTAGCAAGAACACTTGTTTCTGAAACCAGACACCTTGTGACACCAGCCTTTGCTTCTCAATTTATAAGTGACGGAGGCAGCTGGTCTCTTAAAGGACAACACAACACAGGAGTTAAAACAACTGTGTGTCCAGATCAGCCCAAAGGATGGGGGTCAGACAGAGAGTATATATTTCTGCTGCTCCCAGATGCCTCTCTGTGGAGTGCAGTTTGAGCCCACGGATGCCCTTTGCTTGTTCCTCTTTCTCCTTTTGTGATGGGATCTCATGTATTTTAGGCTGGTTTCAAACTCCCCACATAGCCAAAGATGACTTGGAACTTTTGTTTCTTCCGCCTGTACCTCTTGGTTGCAGACATGGCCCATGTACATTGTGCCTGGTTTATGTGGTTCTGGGCCTCAAACCCTCGGCTTTGTGTGTGCTAGGTAAGCATGCTATCCACTGTGCTACATTCCCAGCCCCAAATCTTTTTGTGGGTTTGATATCAGTCATGTATACTTTAGGAAGAATTAAAGCCATATAAATTTTACTCTATGTGGGGTTATCATCACTTGTGTCCACCTATTTTGATTAATCAAAGGCTACAGTACGAGTCTTGTCTAATTAAAAAAAAATTCTAGAATTAATGGTTTAGAAACAATGAATTTGGCAGTTTTGACTTTTTCAGACAACATTCAAACTGTATCAGTTCAACTTTAACCTTGTAACTTTGGGAAGTAAGCAAAACAATTGTTACTGCTTTTTTAACTGTAAAGATTTATTCATTGACAATTTCATACATATATACAGTTTATCATATCTGTCCAAGTCCCCCACTCCACCCTCAGTCTCCCAACATCCCACCTTCATGTCTTCTTTTATTTTGTATAACTCACTGAGTCCACTTAGCACACGAGTGTGGTACTATCCACCTGAGCACAGGCAACCTACAGGGGCCACAACCTGAAAGGAAAATAACTCCTGTGTCCCGCCCCTCCCCCCACAGCCATCAGTCGCCAATAACTCCTCAGGTAGGGATGGAGCCTCATGCAGCCCTTCCCCATTCATGCTGTTGACTGGCTTGATCTTCTGCAGGTCTTATGTAACCACAGCTGCTCTGAGTTCACGAGTGCAAATGTCACATCATAGGACAATTACGTTTATCCATATGTGGGTGAAAGAGGAGGCAGAGAATAAATGGTGTACATCAGCTCCCTGGTAGGCTAAGGGATGGGCAGATGTATCCAGAATCACTGCCTCCATTCCTCAGGGGCAGCTCTGGGGCTCCTAGATTTGAAGCAACTTGTTCAATTTCTCCAAGCTAGAAATTGTCAACATGAAGTTTCTTTTGTTTGTGTTTTTTTGTTTTGTTTTGTTTTGTTTTGTTTTGTTTGAGACAAGGTCTCATGTCACCCAGGTTAGTCTTGAACTCAATAGGTAACTGAGAATGAACTCCTGATCTTCTTGCTTCCACCACCCAAGTTCTGGGATGACAGGTGGAGATCTGAAGTTTTGCACCTGAGTTCTCAAGCTATTCTTTTCTCTTTGGTCAGTTGTTCTGGAGCACTCTGGTCCCCTCCCTCTCTGAGCAGTTGGAGGACATTACACATGGGGCTCTAGCTCCTGGGCTCTGGCTCTGGTGAAGGAGCTGATGAATGACTCATGGGAGAGACTTTCCTGGTCTAGATGGCACTCTGAGTTCCCATGACATGAAGATCTGCAGAGATCACTGGAGAGAATGCGGGAAGAGAAACAGGTCGGCGTGTAAGTGCTTGCCGTGCATAGTAGCACACACTTCTGTACATCCATCGCTTCTACCATGATACAGAAGGCCGAGAAAGGAGAATCCTTGGAAGCCTTCAGGCCAGCTAGCCTGTTATATGCCACGCTGGACAAGAGACCCTGTCTCAAAGTGGAGAGATAGGACTGACCAGAGATTGTTGTTCTGTGATCATCACATATAATCCTACACTCACACCAACACACACATACACACACACATCACAAATAAAATAAAAATGTAAGTAATGCCCCTTTGGCTTTTGTGTGTGTGTTTGTATGTGTGGTATGTGTGTGAGTTTATGTGCCCAATTACTTACTTTTCAGGTGGAAATCAGAGAACAACTTTTGGGAGCCAGTTCTAGCCTTCCACCTCGCTGTGAGGCAGGGCATCTGTTTCTGCTGCGTATTCTAGGCTAGCTGGTCCGTGAGCTTCTGGGCCTACTCCTGTCTCCCCTCACTTCTCCCTGTAGAAGTACTGTGACTATAGATGTGCACTCTTCTTCCAGCCTTTTTCCATGGGTTCTGGAATTCAAACTCAGGCCATCAGGCTGGCCTGGCAAGGGCTTGTAGCCACTGAACCATCTCTCCGGCCACCTTTGACTTTTGAAGTCATGTTACAGTTTAGTGATTTATCACCCTATAAAATGCCAAAGAAAGGCAAAAACAAGACATGGGAGCGAGTGACCTACAGAGAAAAGGGTCTGGTTCTACCGCCTTGTTCTTATGGAGTGGTGAAGGGAGTTCCTTCCCTGAATTCCTCCTCTGTGTTGTCCCAAGGCAGGATTTCTTCTTCCTTTTTATTTTTAAAAAATATTTGATTTATTTTTAAATTTTATATGTGTGAGTGTTTTTCATGTACAGTGCATATAGAAGCCAGAAGAAGTCAACAGATCCCTTGGGACTGGAGTTACAGAAGGTTAGTAGCCACCACGTGGGTGCTGGGAACCAAACCGTGATTCTTTGGAAGAGCAGTCAGTGCTCTTAACTGCTGAGCCATCTCTCTGGCCCCTCTCCTTCCTTCTTCTATATAAAATGTAAACTTTTAAACTTTCATTTGTGTGTGTGTGTGTGTGTGTCTGTCTGTCTGTCTGTCTGTCTGTAGGAGTGTCTGCCATGTGTTTGGAGGTCAGAAGAAGCTGGAATTTCAGGAAGGTATAAGGAGCCATCACAGCCAGTACTCTTAATTGCTCGGCCATCTCTTCAGCCCCCAAGACAGGATTTTTGTAAACCAAGAAAGGGCGTCAGTGTCCACTGTGGATTCCCCACCCCACAGCCTTCTCTTACCTCCAGGAGCTGTGATTAGAAGGAGACGGCCTCTCCAGCAGACTCCTGTAAGTCCCTGAACTAGTCAGAGAAATTCAGCAAATGCATCTATTTTCTTCATAAAACATCTTTTAAATTTAAGGTTTATTTTATTACATGTACATGTGTGAGTGTGGGTTTGTATATATGAGTGCAGTGCTCACAAAGGCCAGAAGGGAGTTCCCGTGGAGCTGGAGTTACAGTTGGTTGTGAGCTGCTTAATGTGGGTGCTGGGAACTGAACTTGGGTCCTCTGCAAGTGAAACACATGCTTTTAACTAATGAACCACCTCTCTCGTCCCTTCATTCATAAGACATTTACCCAGTGTTCTGTTTGTATGAAATCATAGCTACATATACATAGATACTTCATATACAATATACATGCATATGTAAATATTATATGCAAATAATTAGCATTTAGTTTCCGGGACACTGCTTTTAAAAAGTTTTAAATTCATTCCCATAGGTATTTTATTACCCTCCTTTACAGAGTAGGAAGCGAAGCACAAAGGCAAAGGATGAAGGTCTGCCTGAATGCCGTGGAGTACTCTGACCTATCATATGCCAGCTTCACGAAGGCAAGGAAGAACGATGCTGTGGTTTGGATCTTTAGCATCCCCTGAAGGTCCGAGGGTGAAAGGCTTGGTCCCCAGGATGGTGCCTTAAGGTTGTGCAAACTGAAAGGTGGGGCCTTGGGAAAGATTCTTAGGTCACTGAAGCTGTGTCCCCATGACCTTAGCCCCTTCTTCTTTCTCCTGCTCCCTGACTGGTGATATAAGGAGGTTTAACTCTACCAGGAGCACCCTGCTTGATGCACTTTCTTGCATCCTAAGCAATAGGGACAATTGAACTGGAACTGGGAGCCCCAGAAAGCTTTTCTCTTCACAAGTTTCTCAGCTGACCAATCTACCTGACGAGTAGAGGTTTGGACAGATGTCTAGAGTCCAGAGAGGGAGGGAGGCATCTTCCTAGTGGCCACTGGTGGTGAGCGAGGCCTCCCCGGAGGCATCTGTGAACTGAGAGCTTGTGTCCAGAGTGGAGAGCTTGCAGTTGGCGGCGGCAGCAATGGTAGTAACCGGCTGCAGCACGTTGCTGGCCCAGCACTGTGGGAGGGGTTCCGGCTTTAATCTTCACACTTCCTTGTTAGTTCAAGCTCGCTTGTATGCTGGCTGTAACTGTTTTCTCATGTGTGCATATGTGTGCATATGTGTGTGTGCTCATGTGTGCGTGTGCATAGGTTCATGTGTCTCTGAGATCAACTCGTCGTGTTTCTTAGGAGCTGTCTACTGCTTTTGAGACGCTTTCTCAGGGGTTGGAATGGACTGGAATTTACCAAGTAGGCTAGGCTGGCGGCCAGTGAGCCCCAGAGGCTTGCCTCTGTCCTGCTCCCTAGTGCTGGGCTCAGGAGCGTGCCCCACCAAGCCCAGCTTCTCTCTTCTCCTCCCTCTTCTCTCCCTTTCTTCTTCCCCTTTCTTTTGTGGGTTTTAGGAACTAAACTCAGGTCCTCATGTCTTCAAGGGGCACTCTCTGCCCACTGAGCTGTCTCTCTGCTCTCTGTTGTGTTCTTTAAATCACTCAGCAATTCTGGGAGGCGTCTTTATTATTTCTACCATGCAGATAAGGAAACGCAGGCTCAAAGCTGTTATGTCACTGCACATCAGTGGCCTGATTAGGCTGGGCTAGATTTGAATTCAGCCCTGCACAAGCTTCTTGGTTTACTTTGCTATCATTTAAAATCAGTTTTTAAATGTGCTTTATCTGTGCCTTCTCAAGTGTTCATTTTTCTTGGAAAGACATGAACATACATCTGGCATCAACCACAGACCAGAGAAGCAATTCTACCCATTAACTTGGTGAGCCAATGAGTTTACTGAGGTTTCTTCAAGGCATCTACAGCCACTGCCTCACTGAAACGTCCCATCCCAGCGAGAGTGAGGTCTACAAAGCTACACAAATGAAGTTCCCCATTCAGCTAACAGTGACCTCCCCTATGTCTAGAGTCTTCCTGAGTTCACATGCAGCAGGGTCAGAATTCCATGTGGCTGGGGTGGGGCACAGGAAGGAATGGCTGCACCCCAGGGAGGGTCTTATGGCCCTCTGCCATTCCCTTTCTCTGTGAGGGAATGTCTAACAGACCTGATCTTATAAGAGGCTGGCTGGGTAGTCTCAGCCACCTGATTAGCGTCGTAATGGCCATATGAAGCTCTGGAGCCTTCCATAATATTTAGCAACTGTGCTGGATACTTTTAGTTGTCAACTTGCCACACTAGAAAAGAGGGAACCTCAAGTGCAGCATTTCCTCCATCAGAATGTGTAAGAAACCAGGCTGAGCACAGGTCAGAGGCCCTGGCTTCCCTCAAAGATGGGCTGTGCCTTGGAATAGTGAGATGAAATAAACCCTGTCCTCCCCAAGGTGCTTTTGGTTGTAGTGATTATCATAGCAGTAGAGAAGCAAACTAGGACAGCAACCAATGCAACCCACTTAAGGCTTTTCTTGTTGACTTAAGGCCACCGCAAAGCGCAAATATCTTCTGTGCTATGAGCGTTCACACTGGATAGGGACCTAGTTATTGCCTGGGCCACCATGGCCTATACCACTGTGGCCTGTACCACTATGGCCTGTACCACTCTGCACTACCTTCAGAGGTTGTTAAGTTTTATGGGGTGATGGAAGTTTTATAGCTCAAAGAATAGCTCTGTCTGTTCTGTCCGTAGAAATTTTGTTTTGGGTTCTCACGTTGTGACCTTCTTTTTCTCTGTCATCATTTCTTTAAGCCAGTTGCCTGTGCATCTATTTCTATAACCTGCAGATCTATTTCTATAGCCTCCACACAGCCAGACAGGCATTTCTCTACTTTCTATTTGGAACCAAATAAAGGTTGCCGAGGAAACTAAGGATGTTCGCATGAATCAGATCTGGACAGCGCTCAGGGGAGACTGACATACATAGGTCTGAGGTGGCCTTCCGCTCCCTGAGGTCCTGCCCCAGAGCACTGTGCCCCAGGCAGACAGAGGGGGAATTTCCACACACACTTGTGAACTGTGGTTTGAAACTAGGTCTTTATTGCATAGCTTCCTGTCCATTCCCACTAGGTCAGTTTACAGCATGGTGACAAGAGCCAGACACTTCTACATGTCACCTTGGGCTTCAGTGGGGACCTATTAGGTGATTGGGGTTGAAAAGGTCTTGGAATTATGGTCCATAAAATTCTGAGGCCACTCTATGAGACCACTTTGTGAGAGGGTCACTAAAAGTGTTTTGTTTTGTTTTACAGTAAAAGATAGTAATAGTTCCTTACCATTTTACTAATAAGTACTTAATTATTCTTTATTTTATTTTTTGAGACATGGTCTCACTATGTAACTCAAGCTGGCCTCTAACTTGCTATCAGCCTGCAGAATACTGGGGTAACAGGAATGTGTCTACACTGGTTAATTCACCGTTCTTTCATTCATTTGCATGCCAAATTTCAAGTCTCCTGGTCTTTCAGATGGAAATGCGATCGCCTTAATCTCATCCCATGTATGAGAGGATCCCCTCCAACCCCCAGTCCTGATTTTTCTATGGATTCCTGGACTCCTGGAGTCCAGGAGTGGACTCCTGGGACTTGGAGCTCTGTGAATGGGCTAATTCTTCATTCTTTCTCTGGCTTTTCTTTGCTCTTTCACGGTAGATATTCTTGTGCTTGCTAGCTGTCTCCTAAATTCTACTTTATTTCCTATGTGGCGCACACAGTCTATTGTCTCCAGCCTCTCCTTACTAGATACTACTTTGTTCTTCCACTAACTCCTTTTCTTTCATTAATTCACTCATTCATTCATCCATTCCATAAGAAATAAGCATCAATCACAGCAAGACACTATGCCTGGTGCTGCTGCTGCTGCAAAGATGAGCTGAACACAGATGCAAAGCCCATGGAGCTGAGATGAGACACAAGCTGGATAACCATTGCAGAAGGCAGACAGCCCTAAGACGTTCGTGTGGGAAGAGAGGCCTTGCCACAGGCAAGCTGATGAGCAGGATACAGAAGGGTTTGGGTCCTTCCTGGAAGGTGTGCACAGAGGCCTCATGTCTGAGACCCAGCAACATCTGGGATCCTGCAGGGACCTTGGGGTACCAGGAAAGAGCTGAGGATCCGAGGTACAGTAACCAAAGGAGACATGAGCCAGGGGAAGTCCTTAGATTAATATCTCTCCCTTCTTTTCTTCCCTCCAAATCTTGACTCATATCAGGCAGGGCTGGAGCAGGGGGAGAAGGAAAGTGGGCTCCTCCCACTAGTGGGTAGCCGGGCTCCGACTCTTGTATTGACAGTGATGATGGCCAAGGTTCGCACCCTCAACTCCCTGCTTGCGATGGTGAGAGGAAGCCCCTGGCCCAGGGGACGTGAGGTGTTCCATGTCTGTCTGCTAACTGCACCGACAATAGAAGGAATTGGCAATGGACTGGTGAATAATTCGGGTTTTGCACAGGATATAAGGAGTCCTGTAAAATGCTAGGAAAATGTAGGAAGCAGCCAGGAGTCTCAGGCTCTGGTCTAGTTTTTGCTCATCCAGTGGTTCAGTGTGTACTGGAACTGTGTGAGGTGCAGGCGATGAAGGTGGAAGAGGGGTGAGTCCACGTAAGAATAGAGGTGCTCAGAAGAACCTCACGAACCGAGATCAGAAGGCCTAAAGACTGGTAGACTGTTTGCCTCATACACGTGAAATTGGGTTCAACGGCCAGCACTGAGTAAATCTGGCATGGCTGCACAAAGGGTCAGGAGGTCGAGCTTGGAAGATCAGAAGTTCAGTCATTCTCAGCTACGTTGTGAGTTTCAAGCCAGCCTGAGCAATGGGAGACCTTGCCACAAACAAACAACCAACCTATAGGGGATGAGGTGATTCTCAGCCTGTATGAAAACAAATTGCCTTCATCCTGGCACATTGGAAAGAGTCCACCCTACTTCATTCTGGAGAAGTCTGACTGCATCGAAGAGCAAGATACCAGCTCACAGTTAACGAAACAACAGGAAGCTTCTCTGTGCTCACTTCGTAGCTCCCAGTGAATTCAGGAACTCACACCTCTAAGGGGGAGGTGGGCTCCAGCTCAGCTGCCAGAGGGCCATGCAGCACCCTGTGATCAGGGTGCAGGAAACAAGCCGAGCTCCGTTTCTATGTGCTATGGTTGAAACGGCATTTACACTGCTCCAGAAACGTCCTGTGACTCAGCCTCCATCTTTACATTTTATTTATTTTTATTTTATGTGTATGAGTGTTTTGCCTGCATGTGTGTATGTTTGTAAGTCTACTATGTCTTCAGTGCTCACAGAAGCTAGAGAGGGTGTTGGATTTCCTGGGCCTGGAGTTAGAGACAATTCTAAGCTGCCGCGTGGGTGCTGGGAACTGAACCCGAGACCTCTGCAAGAGCAGCCAGTGCTCTGAGACAGTTGCGTCATCTCTCCAGCTTACCATTTTTATCTTATAAATATTTATTTTTATTTTTCATCATATTTATGCAGTATGTTTGCGTGAGTATATGCACACGAGTGTAGGTGTCCACAGAGGCCAAATGTGTTGGATATTCTGGTACTGGAGCTTCAGGTAGTTGTGAACCCCTTGATCTGGGTGTTGTGAACTGGTCCTCTGCAAGAGAAGCACGCATTCTTAACCACTGAGTTATCGCTTCCGCCCCTCAGCTTCCATTAAAAAAAACCTTGTAGAAAGGTGTGGTGCTCAGGCCTTTAATCCCAGCACTTGGGAGGCAGAGGCAGGCAGATCTCCGTGTGACAGAGGTCAGCCTCGTCTCCTTAGCTAGTGCCAGGCCAGCTGGAGCTACAGGGAGACCCTGTCTCAAAAAACAAATTTATTTGTGTGCATTTGTGTGTGTGGAACATGTGTGTGTATGTGTTGGTGTGTATGAATGTTTGCGGGGGGCGTGTACAGCAGTGTGTGCGCCTGTGGAAGCTAGAAGTCAATGCTGGGTGTCTTCCTCAGTTGCTCTCTACCTTAGTTTTTGAGAGAGGGTCTCTCCCACTGAACTCAAAGCTCATCGCTCTCACTAGGCTGGCTGACCAGTGAACTCTGGGAATCTTCCTGTCTTGCCCTGACACCCTGTGTGGAGGTTATAAGTGTACCTGGTAGCTCTTACGTAGGTACTGGAGGTCCAAACTCGGGTCCTCATGCTTGTATGGCAAGCACTTTACCCACTGATCCTCCGCCAGCTCCTCAGCCTCCACTCTTATCGTGTTGTTACTGCATTTGTATAATGTACACTGAGTGCTTGTTGGCTGTCAAGTGCTTTTTCAGTATTTCTGTTGATCCTCAGAGCAAGTCTAGGTGGTTAAGTGTTCTCCCTGTCCACATGGGGAAAATGAGGCACCCACGGGTGGAAATGCTGCCCGGGAGTGTGCAGCAGTAAGGAACGGCCTGGCTGATGCCAGCCCGGGCTTCCATGAACTGCCTCCTCAGTAGAGGTGGGACCCTAAACATCATGTGCCTAAGTGATGACTTCATTAAATATGTGGTAATCACCCTGACGGGGTACCGAGGCCATAGGAGGCAAGGAGAGTAGGTTCCCCAGTTCTCTTAGAGAGCAGGACAGGGGCTGTTAGATCGAGTACCAGGGGTGTGTGTGTGTGTGTGTGTGTGTGTGTGTGTGTGTGTGTGTGTGTTGGGTGGCAAGTTCCTCATAGAGTAAGCAGGGCATGGGAAGAGTGCTAAGAAGTTGATGGAGAAGGAACAGTGAGTTACTGGTGGAAGAGGCTAGGCGCTCATAAAGAGTCAGACCCATGAGCCCTTGCCAGCTGTTTGTGGCAAGGACTCGAACATCTCAAAATTTATTTTCCAAAAGACTGCTTTGGCAGCGTTTTGGCCCAAATCACAGGCTCTTTTTAAAAAAACATCTAGTTCTGTATAATTCTGCTCACATCAAAGTCAAAATTGCCTGCATCTGGACAGCCACACCATCGAGATCACATTACAGACACGGTGCCCAGAGTGTCCAGTGGCTGCTCACCACTTCCTCCTTACAGTACCATGGGCTTGGTCAGAGAGGCCCCTGCTAGGATGGTCTGAGTAAGTCAGGGACCTGCTGTGCCTGATGGTGACAGCTAGAGAGGTTCCTGAAATGATTGCTCCTTGCAGGGACACTAGCAGTATTTGAACTGAAAAGAATGCTGGCAGCAGCAGGCCTGGGCCCAGGTCTCCAGCTAAAACCTGGACATGACTCTCCAGTACCAGGCTAGGATGCTGTAAAGAGTTTTCTAGCAAGGGGTGGCTTCTCAAGACTCCTTTGATGGTTAATGCTGCTTGTCAACTGGACTGAATCTATAATCACCTAGGAAACAAACAACTGGGCATCTGTGTGAGGCAGTTTATAGCCTGGGTTAACTGAGGTGGGAACATCCACCTTAATTGTGGATGGCACCATTCCATAGGCTAGGGTCCTGGCTGATTAAAAAGAGAAAGTGAGCTGAGCACCAGCACCCACTTCCTGACTGCAGATGAAATGTGAGCGACTGCCTCAAGATTCCCGCCCCCTGTTCCTCCCACCACTGTTAGCTGTATCCTTGAACTGTGAGCCCAGATAACCCCTTTCTTCCTCAAGTTCCCTTCGTTAGGTATTTTGTCACAATACCAAAAATAACTAATTTACAAGCCTTGATTTCCAGGCCCTGAGATGCCTCTAACAGAGTCACCCCTTAAGAAGTCAATGAGGTGCTAAGTCACGGTGCACACCTGCACTCTTTGTACCAGGCTCTGGGTTGCCAGGCATTTGTGGCCACGTCATCAATCTAATTCTTACTCATACCTGGTGGGTAGATAATCTGTCCCAGAGTAAACAGGACCTCTTGATTTGAGTTTGTTTTCCAATCACATGGTGCTCAGAAGTAACACCCTTCCTATATCCAAATGTAACCCCAAATAGTTTCTTTTACCAGCAGGATGGCTCAGCAGGTAAAGCTGCCAAGAACGATGACTTGAGTTTGATCCCTGCAACATGATGAAAGGAAAGAACTGATTCTCAAACATTGTCCCTCTTTCCCTATGAATGTTCTGTGACGTGACCCCTCCCCAATAAGTTAAAATGTAAGAAAAATAGTTTCTTTTTGTCTCTTGAAAAAACTTTAAGGAGCCAGACAAGGTGGGATACATCTGTAATCCCAGCAATCTGGAGACTGAAGCTGGAGAATTGTGAGATTGACGCCAGTCTGAGCTACATGGAAAGACCTCATCTTCCAAAACAAAACCAAACAAAAATGAAACAAAACACTAAGGGGATGCTGTGACCATGAGGTACAGCTAACTATTTAGACTTCCACAGCACCTATGTAGCAGCCTCTGTGCTCCCTCAGCAGAGTGGTACCAAGATTTCTGTCTCTCCCTTTTAAAGTCCCCCAAGCTCTCAGGAACGTGTCCTTTGTCCTCCTGGCTATCTCTTTTCTCTTCTCATGATGAGCAGCCCAGCCTTCCTTCCCATTCTGTTCTGTTGCCAGGCACAGCACCCTTCTGGGTGTCTCCTGATTGCAGAGTCACAGGACTAAGGTTTTGTTTTGTTTTATTTTGAGGCAGGGTTTCACTATGCAGCCCTGGCTGGCTTGGAACTTGCTCTGTAGATCAGACTGGCCTCAGACTCGCAGAGATCTGCCTGCCTCTGTCTCCCCAGGGCTGGGTTTGAAGATGTGTGCCATCATGCCTGGTAGTACTGTTAAGTTTTATGAAGTCTCTGGTGTTTGGGAAAAGCTGGAGTCTCTTAACCAGGACCGCCCCGGGGCTGATGTGTGTCCAGATATATCTAGAGTTTGCCTGACTTGGGCTTGCTTCATACCTACAGGCTGAGCCACTGTGGGAAGGACGGGCGGGTAGATAGGCAGCTCCCCTTATCACAAAGCTCAGGCTGGCTGCAGCCCACAGGGGAGAGATGCGTCCAGCTCTGCTGAGGTTAGGGGCAGAAGGATCAGGTGAGATTAAAAAAACAAAAACAAAAACCAGAGAATTCAAGTCAGTAGCGCTTTTCCCACTGGGATAAGAAGCAGCTGTCCTTCCTGTCCTTCTATGTCCCATCAGTATGTGTTTTCCTTGTATCTTCTCCATTTAAGGAACTTTTCTTGTTCTTTTTATTCCTTCTTTTATTTGGAGGGGGTAAGGTCTCATGTAGCCCAGGTTAACCGTGAATTCATTATGTAGCTGAGGATGACCTTGAATTACTGATCCTTCTGCCTCTGCCTCTAGAATGCTGGGAATGGCGGGTGTGTGTCACCATGCCTACTTTTTGCAGTGCTGGGAATCAAACCCGAGCTCTGTGCACGACAGCAGGCACTCTGCCAGCTGAGCCACGTCCGCAGCCTGAAACACCTTTTGTATCAGTGGCTCAAGTTCCCTCCCTCCCTCCCTCCCTCCCCCCTTCCTCTTCATCCTTCTTCCCATCCTCTTTCCTTCACCTTTCCATGAAGAGGACAGGGTTTGTAAATCACCCCTTGATTTTATTGTCCATTATCAAACTTACCTAAGGAACTTTTATAAAATCTCTCTCTCTCTCTCTCTCTCTCTCTCTCTCTCTTCCCTTCCTTACGCCCTCTTTCTCTCTCTCTTTCCAGACCAATTAACTCAGAATCGATGGGGGTAGAGTGAGGCCTTACCTTCTGTTCATTTGTTTGGAATGAATGTCTTACGCAACCCAGGTTGGCCTTGAGCTCACAATCCTCCTGCCTCAGCCTTCTAAGTGTGCAACTGCCAGGTGCATTAGTATTTATTACAAAGTTCCTGGGGTTGGAGAGATGACTCCGTTTTTAAGAACATTGACTGCTCTTGCAGAGGATCCAGGTTCAGTTCCCAGCACCAACATGGAAGTGTGTAACTCCAGTTCTAGGAGATTTGATGATCTCTGTGGGCACTGCACACACAGATGCATTCACATACATGCTGGCAATACACTCATACACACAAAAATAAATTAATAAAAAGAAATGTCATTTTTTAAAATAGAGGTTCCCTTGAGATATCAGAAAAGAGGCAGGGTTGAGAACTTAGAGACCTAGAGGCTGTTGGAATTGAGAGGCAGCTTGGGGACCACGGAGTCCAGACCCTTGGGGCACACTCAGCGCTGAGGATGGAGCCCCTGATGTACAGCTGCACCTTGCTTCACAAAAGAGCCTGGTGGTGGCATGGGTGGGAGCTGGGGGGCCCGGAGCCTGGAGAGCGGCTCTGAAGTCCAGGCCACCTTGACTGCTTTGCCTTCTGCTCCAGGCCCCAGCATTTTACCTCCTCTCTGAGGCAGAAGGCACCCCCAAAGAGACTGAGGCCCAGTGCCCAGAAATGGTTGAGCCAGCGTATAAAGCTTTCATAAGGTGTGTTTCTGCTGCTCTGACTGAGTTGCCAAACCCCAGAAATTTTTGGCAAGTTCTTAATTCCTTATGAAGCAAACCATTAATGTCATTGAACTCCATCACTTAGTCGGGCAGTGCAGAATGAGAGGGAGGCTGCCTGCACTAAAAGTAGCTCACAGGATGCAGCCTGGCAGGCTGTGTTTAACAGCAGTCAACACAACCGGCTGCTGCAGTTCCAGGTGTGTGCGTGCATGTGTATGCATGCGTGCATGTGCGTGTCTGTAGGTCGGAGAAACCCCGGGGGTTGTTCCTCAGTGGTACTCTACCCCTCCCAGCCCTGCATGTCGCGTAACTGAACAGAGACTTCACACTGCGGTGGGCGGAGCTCCAGTACGGCCTCTGAAGCTTTCCGAGGAGCTTCATGGACATGGCTTCGATTAGCCACAATAGCTGTAATAGGTCAAAGCTCTGGAATCAAAGGAATGTTTAAATGCAGCTTAGTTGGTAGAGTGTCTGCTTGGCATGCATGAAGCCTTGGGTTTGATCCCTAGCACAGTATTCAAAACAAACAAAAAGTGGACCTGGGGTACACACCTGTAATCCCAAGAATCTGTGATGGAAAGAGGATCCGAAGTCTAAGGTCATCCTCGGCTACTTATTGAATATGAGACTAGGCTGGGCTATATGAGACCCTTCCTCAGAAACAAAAAGCAATGCAAAAATCAAGGGCACAAAGGCTCAGGCCAGTTCCAATTGTCCTTTCCTACATCCAAAGTCTTGCTATGGAGGCCTCAGAGTCCAGAAGTAGAGAGCCAAGGTGATGAGGCAAGGCCTCCACTTACCTGCTTTGTGCCTGCCAACCACTGACTTCCCTGGAGTGAAGGAAGCTGTTGCTATGAGACACCACCTGAGGGACAGGTGCGTGCCTCCTCTTAGTTAAGCTCCTGGGATATTTCATTAACTTGGGTATGGGATGGCTTCCTTCATGGATCGGTGCTATAATCTCCATAGAGGTTAATTATTAAGGTCAGAACAGGAGGAGGGTGCAAGCTCAATTAGAAGCCTTTACAGACAATCTTATTTAATCCTTCAAAATCCTGAGTATGTCAGGCAGTGCTGCCCACACTGAGGTTATCCCTAACACAAGGTTAGCCTTGGATGGCAGGGACAGAAGCAAGAAACATACTTATGGTAGAAGCCGAGGAGATGTCTCTGTCTGCTATGCCAGCATGAAGACCTGAACTCTGATCCCTGAATTTATGTAAAAAGTCAGGAGTGGCGAATTGTGCCTGAAACCCCAGCTTTGGAGAGTGGAGAAAGGAGAAACCCTGGAGCTCAAGGTTAATCAGCCTAGCCAAACGGCAAGTTCCAGGTTCAGTGAGAGATCCTGTCTCAAAAAATTAGATGGAGAGAGAGAGATAAAAAGAAGATGACACCCAACATCGACCTCTGGCTTCCAACCTGCATTAACGTGTGTACACAAATGGGAGAGAGAGAGAGAGAGAGAGAGAGAGAGAGAGAGAGAGAGAGAGAGAGAGAATGAATATATTTAAGGGAATGGTGTTCTGTAGTTGTTAGCCATTTAATAGTTTTATTTAATAATGAACTATTTAAACAGACAGAAGTGGGCTGGAGAAATGGCATGGTGGTGAACACCACTGACTGCTCTTCTTAGAGGACCTGGGTTCAGTTCCCAGCACCAACATGACTATTCACAATTGTGCGTAACTCCATTTCCAGGAGATTCAACCCCTCTGCTGGCCTCCATGGGCATTGCACATAAAATAAAAATTAATTAATTAAACATATACAAGATGCAAAAAAATAGCATCCAAATGTACATCACTCACTTTAGTAGATGTTAACTTGGCCCTATTTGTTTTAGATGAGCAAAATCATAGACACAATTGGAATGTCCCTTGAACATTTTCCTGATTTCCTCCTCTTCCTCCTCCCTCAGAGGAAATGTTTGTTCTAACTTGGTATGCATACTTCCTCCTATGCTTGATACTTTTACTGATATGTGTGAATCCAATAAACAATTCATAGTATTTTATGTGTGCTTAAAATGTACATAAATGCAACCACTTATTACACAGTGTTTTTACTCAGCACTGTGTATTAAAGGTTAATTCCTACTTACATTTGTTAGCTCTGGCTTGTTCATTTTGTCTAATGTGTACTCTTCCATTGCATGAATGAATTATGACTTATTTACTTATTCTCATGCTGATAAGCATTTGGGTTGCTTCTGATTTTTTTGTGGTTATCAAGTCCTGCAAGGAGCAGCCTGGTGGGTCTCTGCACCATGAGTCACGTGGCGTGCGCATCTTCCCCTGTGGTTCTACACGGTCTCCTCCCACTTGCATTACACCGATTATGTGCTGTTCTCCCTACCAGAGATGCAGAGAGGCTCCTGGAGCCGGGAAAGTCAAGTGGCCCCAAAGGTTCTAAAGCCTCTCCTCTCAGTGCAACACCTGCCCAGAGGCCCAGGAGGTGGTTCTGGGCTTTCTGTTGTGTGATTTAAGGATGGTTCTCATTACCCTTGCCAAGCCTCTGTCTCCTGTAGCTCAGGAAATCATGCCACATATTCAATAGTGCTGCTATGAAGATTAAATTAATGTACATTAATTTACATAACTTAATGTAGTAAGTGTCCAATCAATATGATTAAACTCAGAGTGATACATACAAAAGGTGTGTGTGTGTGTGTGTGTGTGTGTGTGTGTGTGTGTGTGCAGGTTCATGTGTATCCACAGTTATGTGGAGGCTAGCAGTCAATCTTAGGCATTGTTCTCAGGCACTGTCCACTGTTTTATGAGACAGAGTTTCTTATTGGCTCAAGATTCACCAAGTTGGTTAGGCTGGCTGGCCAGTGAGCCACTGGGATTTTTCCATCTCTACCTTCCCAGTGCTGGCATTTTAAGCATGTGTCACCCTCTATACCTGGCTTTTTATGTGGGTTATAGGGTTGTACTCAGATCCTCATACTTACATGGCAAGTACTTTACTGATCTCCCCAGTGACACAAAAACCTTTTTAATTGAATGAATGAATCATATGGTCATTTAATTCCTTAAGTATGAGGACATTTCTCCCATTTTCTCCATTCTTTTCCAACAATAGTAAAGACGTATGACCAGCTCCCAGGATCCTGACAGCACATCAGGGTCTGAGATAGATAAATATCAACCCGGAACAGAGTCTAGAGAGACCGGTGCCATCTGGTCCTGCTTTTACGAGAGCTCATCACCTGGCCAAACACTATGCTAACACCAGAGGAGCCACCAGAACAGGAGCGCACAGCGCTCTGTAGTGAGAAACCACGAGGTTCTCCTCTAACTATCTCAAGCATTGCTTTGGGATTTGGTTTCCCTTATTTGTACAACAAGAAGGCTGGGTGGCAATCTCTAAGGGGACTTTCAGATTTAAAATGGGATTACTTGATGGGAGCTAGGCCTGGTAGCACAGGCCTGTAAAACCAGCTACTCTGGAGGCCAAGACACTAGGATTGTAGATTCAAGACTTGCCTGGGCTAAAGAGAAAATTCAAGAATAACCTGGGGAACTCTGGGAGATCCTGTACAAAAAAAATTTTTCAAGTTCTGAGGATATAGTTCAGTGACAAAGTACTTGGCATACAGGTGGTCCTGGGTTCAATCCCAGCACTATAAAATGAATGAATGAATGACTCACTTAGTGGTCCTGTTCTATCAATACAGTGTGTGTTAACTCACACTTCCTGTCCCATCCTGGATGGACGCCCCACAGGGCCCTTAACTGACTGTACATTATTCAAACAAGTTTTTGTAAGTATTCACTCACATAATTATTTTTTAAAAAATATTTATTTTATGTGTATGAGTGTATTGCCTACATGTGTGTGTCATGCAATGCCTGTGGAGGTCAGAAGACAGCACTGGATTCCCCTGGAACTGGAGTTACAGATGGTTGTTAGCTGCCATGTGGGTGCTGGGAATTGAACCCAGATCTGCTACAAGAGCAAACAGTGCTCTTAACTGCTGAGCCATCTCTCCAGCCCCCACCCCCCCCACCCTCACTGGCAAGTTTCTTGCTCTGATTTTGTTTAAATATGTTAAGGCCTATTCAAGCCAGCTTCAGTGTTCCTATTTTCCAGAAGTGTCTTTTGGGGGAAACATGTCACCTGATAGGAGGGGATGAATTTCAGAATTCAGCAGCTTGCGGGGATTTGCCATGAGCAGGCTGTGTTACCATGGGCAGCTCTGCCACCTCTCTGAGTTTACAACTGTTTGACAAGGGAGAATGGAAATGCTTGCTTCCAGACACCACACCAAAGAGTCCACGAGGCACTGTACAGACACCATTTACTACAACAGGTAATGCCCACGGAATAACAGGAAGTTCACAGCATTACCCCCCAACTCTCCCCCCTACTCCTTTCTTGCTAGCAGGGCTGTTGAGTTGCCCTGAACACTTGGACCAAAACTCAACTTTGAGAACTGTGTTCTTCCCCTCCAAAGGCTTCCAGTGCAATGGCTTCTTTCTTCATCAGCTGATGCTGGGAAGAGGATGTCTTCTCATCTGGGGTTCTGTTCCAAGCTGGACAATTCCTTTGCAAACCATCAGGGTTTGGTCTTAGCTGAGTCTCTATCCTCCCAGAGCATGTGGTCTTTCCTAGCTTGGAGACAGACCAGGCTGTTTCTCCTTGGGTTTATCAAAACTGCAGAATTCTGACTCTTTTTGCCAAAGCTGCTTCTGTAGGATTTAGAGCTGGTTTGGGTGTTGGCAGACATGACCCTGAGAAGCATCTGTCCACAGAGTGATGGCCTTGCTGAACGTGCTGGCATGATGTGACCAAGTTCCTTTCTCCCTGTCTAAGTGATGTTCCACCCAGGATGGAACCCTCAGCAATCAATGTGTCAATCCACACAGTCTGTGATGGAGGGAGGCCCAGGTGGACTAGTGGGTAACAAAGCTCCTGGCATGGTTAATGCATGAGGTGACATTCAATCACCTCCTAAGTGCCACAGTAGGGAAGAGATGTAGAGTTAACGTTGCACCAACAGCATAATCCATAGGATGGCTGGAGTCCGGCTGCAGCTAAATGTGGCCCTGGACTGGTTCCCAGGACATTGTTCTGATGGTGGTCACAGAAGGCATTCTAGGGATTGGATTAAATAAGCCAACATTCTTCCTGTGTGTGGCAAGCTGGTAGGTAGCAGCTTCGGCCCCTGTGGAATGGCCAAGGCTCTCAATATTACTAGGCAATGGGAAAGGTTCGCAGAGGGAGGGAAGTCAAGCAGGAGGGACAGGGACAGGTGACATCGAGATGGACAAGGACACTGGCTCAAGTCAAGGTTAGGGACAAACCCCAGGGAGGACAGAGAGACCACCTGGACTCCTTTGTCCAATGAGACCCTTTAAAGAAGAAATGATTGCTCCTTTGTTCCAGCCCCCCCTGCCCCCTTCGTTCCAGCCCCCCCTCCCTCCCCCTTCGTTCCAGTCCCCCCTCCCGCCCCTTCTACTCCACTGTCCTTCCTCCTCTCCTTCCCCTTCCCTTTCTTTGTACCTTTCCTCTCTTCATCCCTCCGGTCTAGCCCTGGAGCCCTATACACTGCCTGAGGTGCGAGTAGGAGCCATCCTGTGCCCTGGGGCAGTGGAACAGAAAGGAGCATTCCAAATGCTCACCCGTTTTCTTTCTGAAGTGTTCTCTGAGGCTGGAGCTAGGATTAACTGACAGAGGGGAGGGTGCTATGCTATGCCAGGAGCAGGGAACGGTACTGAGAATTCAGGGGAGCGGAGACACAGCTCCTATGTGGGGGTTGTGCGCAGTTAGCACAACCTGGGCATACTGAATAGGAAATAAAGTTCACAAGTCACCAGCACATTCCACAGGATATGACTTCCCCCAGGTCTGCCCCATGCCTGGCCTCACGGGAACGAGTATGAGCGGGCTCCATCCTAGCTTATAGCCAAACCAAACGCTTTAAAGTCATAAGACTTGAGCCCAACAGACCCTCCCTCAGCATGACATCCTCCTTTCTTTCAGTGACTCCATCATTTCTGCTGGTGGTCTCAGCCTCCGGTGATCCTTTGTGATCTTTAAAAACATGTCACTACTCGTCCACCCCGTTTCCCTGGCAGTCTGTACAGTAAGATGCAGTCCCCTTTCGATTGCCTTTCGTGATGTGACCCTTCCCACTCTCTGCATTCCTCCCTCATCATTGCTCCTATCCAGACCTTCCATATATCGTTGCACCAGTAAACCATTCATGAAATACTTATGCAATGAATTTAGGGGCTGAGGACACAAAGGGAATCTGGGATGAGTCCTGGGCTGGATGTCCAGGTGGCCTAGAGGAGTCTAGCTGGGGAGCTGAGGAGCCAGGATGGATTGTGCATGGTGGACTGGTAGGCTCTGGAGGGCTTCTGAACTTATCAAATAGGTTTCTGGGCACCCAGAAAAGAGCCCAGTTCTATGGGCTGGAAATCCGAGAGGGGTAGGTGGCATTTGTACTCATTACAGTGATTCTTCAGGGAAAGGGAGAGGAAGGGGACAGAGGCTGTTTCAGCATCAAGAAGGAGTAATGGGTTACTGAGGTGGATCCATGGATAAAGAAGCTGGCTAGCCAAGTCTGATGACCCAGAGCTGACCCCTGAGAGTGACGTGGTAGAAGAACAGAACTGACTCCCACAAGTTGTCCTCTAATTTCTGCACACGCATCACGACATGTGTGTTCAGGCACACACATCTGTGTGCTCACAGACACACATGCATATGCATACCCATTAAATACAAACAAACAAATATAAATAAATGTGATTTTTAAAAATAAAAGAATGGGCAGGGAGGGAAAGGGCTCTGGAGGGCACCTGGCAGAGAGAGCAGGAGAGAGGAGAAGACGCAGGCTCACAGGCACACAGATCTGTGCAGTCTCTGTGAAGGTGTGGACTGTGGCTCCCAGCTCGGGGACAAAACCTGAGAGTCTGCATTTCCCCAGAGCACCCAGGTCCAGATGCTGCTGGATATGGCTCTCACTCAAAGAGCCAGAGTGTCTGAGAAAGCAAGGAGAAGCTTCTAGGAGGTTCAGGTTGTGGGTCTTTCTCTCTAAGTTCACCTTTCTAATGTGACCACAGAACAAGCAGCTGACCATCCTGTCCTGGGCCTGTGATGGTAAGCCTTCTGGGCTCCAAGTAGGGACTTGAAAAGGTAGGCTCTGTCCACATGCTTTCAGAGTGGGTGTGCATGTGGGTGGAGCAGAGCAGGCTCATCCTTGTCACTCTCTGAGCAGGGGACCAGCTGTTTGATTGCCTCTAATAACCCAGGACAACCGATGGCTCTCTCTTGAGGCCTTATTCCCTTGATCCTTGCTGTATGCTTCCTGCAGATACTGGCTCTGTGACAACAATGGGAGACCATGGTGAGAGGTCCTCCTACAAGACAGCTCTACTTTTGAGAGATGAGAGAGAGAGAGAGAGAGAGAGAGAGAGAGAGAGAGAGAGAGAGAGAATACGCCAGGACATTGTGGTTCCCAACCCTTTTTTCTCTGGACCCCTCTGAGTCACACTCTTCAAGCCTTTCAGTGTTCTCCTGTTGACCCTTCTAGTTGTCTCACATTCTCCCTGGGTTCTGTGTCCATTCTCTGGACTCCCCCCAAAACGGACTCCCTTCTCCAGGGACCATCTTGGAACCCTGTGCCTCTTCCCTACACTCATTCCTGACAGTATTTCCAGGTTCTGCTCAGACCCCCCCACCTCCTTAGGAAGCCCTCCCAGATTTCTCTGCTTACAGAACCACCTGCACTTGTATGTATGCGTATGTGGGGGGGGCATGTGAATGTGTCGGTGCATGTGCACATTTGTGTCGATGCATGAGGAGGCCAGGGGTCAGCCTCTGGTATCATTCCTCAAATGCCATTTACCTTGTCTTTTAATTCTGTGTGTATGAGTGTTTCACCTCCATGTAGGTGTGCCTATATCATGCAATGCCTGTGAAGGTCAGAAGAGGGCATTTGATCGCCTAGGTTACAGTCAGTTATGAGCCTCTGTATGGATGCTAGGACCCAAACCTAGATCCTCTGCAAGAACAGTCATTGCTTTTAATCACCAAGCCATCTCTGCCAGCCCCAGCTTTTTTTTTTAAGGCAAGGTCTCACACTGGAGCTTACCAAGTAGGCTAAACTGGCTGACCAGTGAGTCCCAGGTCCCTGTCTCTACCTCCCTAGCACTGGATTACAGGTGCACACCATCATGACCAGATCTTTTATGGGGGATTGAATTCAGGTCCTCATGCTTGCAATGTTAGCACTTTATCAAATGAGCCACCTCTGGTCTCCTCTGAACTTCTGTCTGAGCATTTCCCAAAGGCTACTTTTGTTAGTTTGCTCTCTCTCTCTCTCTCTCTCTCTCTCTCGCGCGCGCACGCGCGTGTGTGTGTGTGGTGTGTATGGTGTGTTTGTCAACCAGTTTATAAGCTTGTGAGGGGTGAAGTCTCTGCCTTACCTCTGTGCACAGGGTTGCTACACATGGTTCAAGTTGGACATTACCCAAGAGCACCCAACTTAGGGGCCACTTACGAGCAATGTCATGTGAGCTTGGCTGCTAGGCAAGAGTGTGCGTCGGCCCAGAAGAACTGTGTCACTATTTCACTCCAAGATAATGCAGGGATGTTTAAAATGTAGTCTTTTCTCTTTGATAGTTTTAATATGTGAAATATACTAACAATCAGATGAGCAGGAAACAAACAAAATGTATTATGTACCTAAGCATAGGCGCTGTACACAAACTGTGTGACTCAGGGATGGTTGAAGCCATAATGTTCTGAGTTACAGGACGGAAGAGGAACTAAAGCTGGGGCTTAGGGAGAAGGTGAGGGCAAGCTACAAAGTGCTGAAGAGTGGCCTGGCAGACAAAGGAAGTCTTATTCTCAAAGAAAGACCCTCGGTAGCAGCTTCAGGAGAGCCTTGTCCTCTTTTCCTCACTCAGGACAGAATGAAGGGAAGGGGAGGCCCAGGGTATCGGGCGACCTTCCCCTCCCTAGGGCTGGCTGCCTCTGAGGCATGCCGCACCTGGGGGCACAGTTGCTGAAACCCATTCGTCCAGGATCCCACCAGTGAGTTTTCACCTGCAGCCTCCTTCCTGCCCTTCGGCCTTGATCTCTGCCTCCTCAGGCATTTCCAGGCCTGGCGTCTCTGAATGTCTCGGCTGGCCACCCGAATTCCAGACTGTCTCTGTTTCTCCAGGTTCCATAACCCCAGAAGCTCCCGGTTTCCCTGAATCCACTCTCCCTGGGATGCTGCCCCTGGGTTGCGGGCGGTCTCATAGCTCTGTGAACACTGCCGAAGATCTCTTAAGATACATACAGTGCGTCCTCTTCTCCAAAGGCTATCACCAGCCCTCCCCCAGCAGGCAAAGCAGAAGCCTAGAATCTTCCCGGCTCCTCTTAACACTCACCTGTGCACTTGCCCTTCTGCAGGTCTGAAATGGGCCCCTCTCTGTTTCCACCACCTCTGCCCAGTCAGGCCTCTCACCCGGAAGACGCTACTTCCTCCTTCTATTTCTACAGGGGCCTCTTTAAGGTTAATTCCTTGCACTATTACAACTTTACTTTCTTTTTTTCTTTCATGTGTGTGTAATATCCATGTATGTATTTGTGTTTACATGTATGTGGATGGACATGTATGTGCAGGTGTGCATGTATGTGTTGGGAGGCCTGAGGTTGATGTGGGGAATCTTCAATTGCTCTTCTACCTTATTCCTTGAGGCAGGGTCTTTCAATCAAATTCACCTATATGGCTAGTCTTTTTAGCAAGCTTGCTTTGGGGATGGAATTACAGATGGCAGCCATGCACACCCAGCATCTATTTGCATGAGTTCTGGGAATCTGAACTCTAGTCCTCTTGTTTGCAGGGCAAGAGTTTTAACCACTGAGTCTCTCTCCATTCTGCATCATTACAATTTCTTGTTGAGATAAAATTCCCATGGACAAGATTCTCCATTTAACTCATTTCAAGATGTATAATGATGTGGCTGTTAATATACTTATAATGTTGAACAACTACCATCCCTGACTAATTTCAGAGCAGTGATCTTTGACCCAGGAGCTTGGATTTCTTCTTGGGTGGTAAATACAAAATTTAACAGTTTGCACTCACTACATATTTGAAGAAACAAAGTAGCAATACGATAGAAAGCAGCAAGGAATTGATCCACTCCCGAGTCAGTTTGTAAAAGGATTCCTTCAGTTAGATATCTGTAGACACTTGCAGGGGCCCAGAATGGGTGAGGAGTAAGTTAAATACATCTCTTACTGTGGGTCATGATAACCAATGTTCACTTGGAAAGTCAAGGAGTCTGCACAGTTCAGCAAGAGTGACTTTGAGTTGTAAATCTGAATGTGTCCACTCCCAATCTATTATCTGTCAATGACTTCCTGACCTAAGTCACTTTTAATTAGTAACTATCCATTGAGAGACTACTGCGTGCAGTAAACAGGGTGGACAGAGGCACCTGTTTTGGGAGGTGCAGAAATAGCTCAGTGGTTAAGAACGCTTTGTGTACAGTTATGAGGACCTAGTTTCAGATTCCAATACACACCTAAAAATTTGGGTGTGACTGTGCCTGTGCCCATAACCCCAGCACTGGGGGGCTTGATGGGAGACAGGAAGCGCAATGGGACTTGCTGGTTGCCAGCCTAGATGAAAAATGGTGTGTTCTAGGCTTAGCAATAGACCCTGTTTCAAGGGAATAACGTGGAGAGTGAGAGGGCAGAACACCCAACATCCTTCTCACCTTCTCCAAACTCACACAGTGAGTGCACCATTCCACACATGTGCATGCATCACACACACACACACACACACACACACACACACACACACACAGAGGTTTAAAAAGTGCCTATCTATAGAGAACTCGAGTTGGTACTGACCAGGACATGGGGCTGGAGAGATGGCTCAGAGGTTAAGAGCACTGGCTGCTCTTGCAGAGGACCTGGGTTCAGTTTCCAGCACCCACATGGTGGTTAAGAACTGCCTAGATTCCAGGGAACCTGGCACCCACTTACACATATGTAGGCATGACACCCATGTCCATAAAAAGACAAATAAAAATTAAAAAGAGGACATGAAGTTGGGAAGGGGTTAAGAGTTGGGGTGCATCTGGGAAGAGCTAGGAGGAAGATTTGGGGTGAATATAATCAAAATACATTGTATGAAACTCAGGCCATCTGGCTTGGCAGCAAACACCTTTACTGGCTGAACCATCTTGCTGGCCCTGGGCTAGAATTTTGGAAAGGGTGGTTACGCAGGCCTCAGCAAGACGGACCATCCCGGAAAGACTTACAAATCATACAGAAGAGGATTTGTAGGTAGTGGAAAGGAACATTCAGAGCAGAGGGAACACAGTGCAAAGGTCCTAAGGCAGGAGCTTTCCCGCTCATGTGAGGACTGAGAATCATTTGTGAGGGTGTGCAAAGGGGATGGGAAAGGGACGAGGAACAATGCCTGGGAGCTCGGCCATGCTGGGCCTCAGGGCCATTGTAAAAACCTGGTTTTGGGTTCAAGGGAAATGGGAATCTCTGTAGAGCACTGAGTAGAGAAATTCTAGGCTCTGGGCTACATTTTGAAAGGACCATCATATTATAGGGTTCCAGTTCCTTGGACTGTAGTCTTGTGTCCTTTACACTTGGCCCTAACCCCAGGCTCAGACTCATTTCTTCCACCATCATCGTCTCCCAAACACTCTGGCACATGCCTTTAATCCCAGCACTCAGGAAGCAGAGGCAGACAGGCCTCTATGAGTTTGAAGTCACTTGGTCCATATCAAAGTTCCAGGGCAGCCAGGGCTACACAATGAGACCTTGTCTCAAACAAACAAAGCAAAACAAAATAAAACAAATGCTCTTACATTCCTATGTGCCATGTCTCTCACCCTAAGGCTTTGCTGCCACTGCCCACCTCACAGGGGCCCGTCTGACCTGGCCCTCCCGTGGGCAGCCTTCAGCAGCCAGCTCGGCTGCCGCCGCTCGGGTGCTGAGAACGCCCCCAGCTCCAGGGACCTTCTGGACCTCTCCCTAAATGGTCTATTTTCCTCGACCTCCTGGGCCTGGAGCCCCTCACACCTCTGACATGCTGGAAGCAGGAAGCCTCGCCTCCTGGTCCCCTCCCTGTTTCTCCTACGGTAGAGAAGCATCAGGTTCAAAAAGATGCAACTCAAATGAGGATGTTGACTGAACTATTGCTGCGGAGGACTTGGGTGCTGAAATCAAGAACCCAGGGCCATGTGGTCCCAAGGTCCCTATGATCAAGAACCCAGGGCCATGTGGTCCCGAGGTCCCTATGATCAAGAACCCAGGGCTATGTGGCCCCAAGGTCCCTATGATCAAGAACCCAGGGCCATGTGAACTATTGCTGCGGAGGACTTGGGTGCTGAAATCAAGAACCCAGGGCCATGTGGTCCCAAGGTCCCTATGATCAAGAACCCAGGGCCATGTGGTCCCGAGGTCCCTATGATCAAGAACCCAGGGCTATGTGGCCCCAAGGTCCCTATGATCAAGAACCCAGGGCCATGTGGCCCCAAGGTCCCCATGTCTTGCTCCTTGCTCCTGGGTGCTCCTCTCATGGTACTGTGTCACTCCTCTGGGTTTCTCCGCAGTCCCCCCTGGGAGCAGGACCCAGGAGAAACTGAGTAACTGAGATAAACTAAAACTAGGGTGCAGAGCTCGGGTGAAGACATCCTGTTTAAGGTTACTGGGGCTCATTGAACTTGGGGTCCACGTGCAACAGCTGGCTGAGATACACTTCTCCAGGTCCAGCCCAGTGTTCTTTTCTCCAAGGCAGATCCCCTTTCACTCAGAGTGCTTTATCAGCATTACAACTGGAGGAAGAGGCCTAGCCAGGTGTCCCTGTGGCCTGTGGCAGGTGGGATTTAGCAGATTTTGATGGCAAACCCAGAGACCCCTTCAATAACTGAGGGCTTCCTGTGCCCAGGACCTCCTTGTCAAAGCTTGGAGGGAGGGCAGGAAGGGAGACCAGGCTCTCCTCACTCCTGTCTCCTACAGAGAGAAAATCTCACAGAGACAGGAAGATGGGCTGGCCAGTGTTTAAAATGAAGTGCAATTGTATACCCCAAGCCAAGACTGAGGCCTTCAGTTCCTATGACAAAGCAGGTTATCCTTTCCACAAGCTTCCTCCCAGGCCTGCTTCTTATAAATATTCCAAAGCCAAGCTTCCAGTAGGGGATTTATTTACAAGGGCTATCACTCTTCCTAGCACCGTGACCATGGTGTCCAAGTAAATGTTTGACTGTGGCTCTCCCCAAGCTAAGCCTCCTTATCTGTTTTGGTTTACTTCTTGCCTGCTAGATGATCTCTGCTTTAAAAATGCTCCGAATCTGAAAAGCCGTAGAGACCACGAGACCACAAGCATCACTACGGGGAGAATCATTGCTTCTCTGACCCCAGAGCACTTTTGGGAAGAGTGCAATTTGATGTCATCATGCTGGGCCTCCCAGAAACCCTCTCTAAGAGTGGGTAAAAGAAATGAAGTCAGACATGGTGATGCACAACTGTAATCCTATACTTAGGAGTCTGAGGCAAGAGAATCATAGAAAGTTTGAGGGCAGTCTGGGCTATATGGTGAGACCCTGTCTCAAAGAACCAGAGAGAGAGAGGTGTCCTGGGTGGTGGCACACACCTTTAATTCCAGCCCTTGGTAGGCAGAGGCAGAGGGATCTCTGTGGTCTACATATCAAGTTCCATGCCAACTACAGGGAGCCCCTGCCTCAAAAACAAAACCAAACAAATAGTGTATGTGTGTGGGAGGGACAAAAGCGCTCCTTGCTTTGCACCAGTCCTCAGTCCTCAGTCTTCAGATCTGGCCTCCAACTACCCCTTCCAGGCTTCCTCTTTCTCTCCCTGTTGTACTAAACCTCTCGGGGTCAAGGGCTCCGTGTGAGGCAGGCAAGCATAGAGAACTGCATAGCAAGCTGGAACTCCACTTGATTTGGGCTATTCATCTCTCCCTCTTCTAATGCTCCTGGTGGCCTGAGAGCCTTATCTGTGTGTGCTGTGCACGCATACCCTACTCAGAACACGGCGCATAGAAACATTGGACCCTCACCCACAATGAACTGCATACCCACCCCTCCAGTGACAACCGCCAAACTTACACAATTCTAATCAGTCATACTCAGCTTGCATCCAGAGAAGGAAGGTAGAGGACTGATCCATCTTGAACCGGTTTTGGATGCATGTACAGTTCAGCAAAACTGTGTCCTCAGGTGAACTTTTAGCCTGAACTTCCTATTTACCACCTTTCGTCTAAGCATAATGATTTATATGATTAAAATAAGATGTTCTGGGCCGGAGAGATGGCTCAGTGGTTAAGAGCATGTACCTCTCCAATTCCCAATACCCATGTCAGGTGGCTAATAACCACCTGTTATTACAGCTCCTGAGGAACCAACACCTCTAGCCTCTGTGGGTTCCAGTACTGGTACATATACAGACACACATGATAAAAAACAAAGTAAGTCTTTATAATAAAATAAGATGTACTACGAGAAGGGACATGTGCAATAGAAAAATTACATGACTTGGGCCTGGAGACCAAGACACTGACTGCTCTTGCAGTGGACCTGGGTTTCGCTGCCCCGTGGTGGCTAACAACCATTTATAACTCCAGTTCCAGGGGATATGACACCCTCTTCTGGCCTCTTCAGGCGTTGCACACACGAGTGCACTTACCATACACACAGGCAAAACACTCCTACACACACAATAAAAATAATTTAAACAATTTTTAAAATCAAATGGATTTGATTAATCTATCAATTAAAATAGGGAGCCACACAAGCCCCACCCCTTAGTAACCAGCCCCTCCTTCCTTTAGACCCATAAAGAGTCCCCTGGCGCCTTGGAGTCTCTTTATCACGCTGCCCACTCTGTCCTTGCCAGTGAGCTCCTCTGTTACTTTGCTCTAAATGAAATTTCTTAGCTACCTTTGCAAATCCATGCAGGATTTTATTTCAACCCCTCAAATAAGAGGCCAAGAATATGGAAATGCCTGACAGGTAACACTTGGGGTTCCAAAAGCCGTGCATGTGCTTACATGAGGACCATTTCTACAAACGGTTTCTGAGACACAGGGGAATCGTGGGAACAGCACAAAGAAAGGCGGCCAGAGGGAGACACTGGGGTGAGGAGGCAGATGGTACGGATGGGGTAGAGGATGGGGCACGGACCCTGGGGTAGACTTGGCTACAGACAGGAAATGCCCTCTAGTCAGGGGAGATGCTTAAAGGCAAGGAAACCTGGAGAGCAAAAAGGAAAGAAAACAAAGATGGACACACCCTGACTGTGGCCAGCCGCTGTGATGTGTGCTCACCAGATATGAGCAGGTGTGGTCCCTCACCTGACAGAGCACAGAGCTGATGGGTCAAGCAGCCACATCCTGGAGTCCCCACTGACAGTGCCACACATCTGAGTGGGCACAGAGATCAGTAGTGTCAGCCTACAGCCCTGAGCTTGCACAGCATATGGGATGATGAGGACAAGTCCTGAATGTCCCCACCACCAGAGCGGGCCAGGTGGCAGGGCCGGACAGAACGGTGCTTTCGGTTGGCCCAGCTTGAATGGCTGACTGCCCCTATTTAGGGAGGATCCAAGCCTTTGGCTTCCATGGGTGATATCAAAATTGGGTCTTTCAGTGGTCCCAAGATCCCAGCTCGCTTCAACCACTCACAGGAGACATAAAATGAAGTCTAGCTTGTTTTCCAACCTGGTGACTCAGCTGACAGAAATAACTCAGGCCAGCAGCAGCTCTTTCTGCATCTTGTGGGCTGCGAATGGGGTACTGGAAAGGGCAGGAAGAACCAGTCAGGGAAACATGAGGCATCCTCCAACTGACTCAGCCCTGTGTGTGTGTGTGTGTGTGTGTGTGTGTGTGTGTGTGTGTGAGAGAGAGAGAGAGAGAGAGAGAGAGAGAGAGGGCTCCATCTGACTCACCCCTGTGTGTGAGAGATCTCCATTTGACTCAGCCCTGTGTGCATGTGCAAGAGACAGAGAGAGAGACAGAAAAAGGTTCTGTCTCCGTTACTTTCTCTAGCTGTGATAAAAACACTGACCAAACCAACCTGGGGAGGAAAGGGTTTATTTGGCTTACAGCTCACAGTCCATCATCAAGGAAAGCCAAGGCTGGAACTCAGGGCAGGAACCTGGAGGCAGGAACTGAAGCACAGACCATGGAGAAATGCTGCTTACTGACTTGCTCCTCTGGCCTGTGCTCAGTCTGCTTTTTCATATAGCCCAGGCCCACCCACCCAGGAATGGCACTACCTACAGTGAGCTGGGCCCTTTCACATCTCTCAGCAATAAAGAAAATACTCCATAGACATGGCCACAGGCCAATCCAATGGAGACAATTTCTCAGTTGAGGTTCTCTCTACCCAGCTGTCAAGTTGACAATGGAAGCTATCGAGCACAGTTGAGGAACTAAGATCCATTACACATTTACCCAGTGCAAATGCTGAGTTAAACACACAGCAAACATCATCTCATTTAATCCTCATACCCATATAAAGAAGGTATGATTCTGATCTGTGTTTTGTTAGCAGGAAACCTGAAGCTCAGGGGACATCTGTCAGTTCCTAACCTGACTGCAGTGTTTCTGTGACACAGTTGACTGAGTCAGCACAGCACAAAACGCTCACTGCATTGGAGCCCTTTCTAATGTGGCAGACCCCAGTGCTCCACTGAGTCCTTCCTTACTGGGAAACACCAGAGAATCCCAGGTAGAAGATACTGTGACTAGAGAATCCTAGGCAGAAGCACACTGAGGAACTAAAGTGGTTTTTTTCCTGTCCAGCCACACTGTGGCTGGGACACACCTCAGCTGGATGCCTAGTGCTGAGCTGCTTAGAACTAACAAAACCAGAACTCTTTCTCCTCCTCCTCTTCCTCTTTTTTCTTCCCCTCCTTCCTCTCCCTCTCCTCCTCCTCCTCCCTCTATTTAGATCTATTGCTCACTCCTGCATGTCCATGCATGCATGTGTACCAGTGTTGAAGGCCAGAGATCATTCTTGGGTGTTGTTCCTCAGGCACTGTCCATCTTGGGTTTTGAGTCTCACTAGTCTGGAGTTCACCAAGTAGGTAGTCCTAGGGATCCTCCTGGCTCTTGGTACTGCGATTACAAATGTACACCACTCCTGGCTTGCTTTAGGTTGCATTCTGGAGGCTGAACTTAGAGCTCTGTGATGGCAGGGCAAGCACTTTACCAAATGAGCCATCTCCCCAGATCCAGAAGAACTTTTCAAGACAATTTTCCTCAATCCCAGGGCATAGAAAAGAAAACCTAGCTGAGGCAATATAATCTTTTGCCAAACCAAAAGTGGAGACTAATGAGACAAAGGGACCGAGTCTAGGTGCCCTACCTTCTGCCTGGGATTCTCTATAGTGTTTCTCAGTTAGGAAGGACTTAATGGGGCAATGGAAAGGACCTTGGGGTCTGCCACATTAGAAAGGGCTCCATTGCAATGAGCATTTTGTGCTGTGCTGACTCAGTCAACAACCGTGCCACACATCTTGAGAGTGGCAAAACTACAGCCAGGTTAAGAACTGGGAGACAGGACAGATGTCCCCTGAGCTTCAGGTTTCCTGCTAACAAAACACAGATCAGAATCATACCTTCTTTATATGGGTGTGAGCATTAAATGAGATGATGCTTGCTGTGTCTTTAACTCAGCATTTACACTGGGTAAATGTGCCATGAATCTTAGCTAATGATTTTTTCTTAATTGTCAAATACAGGTAATAAATAACTAGGATACAATGTGGATAAAATGCTAAGAGCTACACTAGAGTGGTTGTGTTGTGTTGATTTCTTTCTGTATTTTCTAAACTTTCTGCTTTATTGACATATTTTGTTTATAATCTTAACACCTTGAGCTATAATTTACATGCCATACCATTTCTGATTTTAAGTGAGCCATACAATAATTTTACTGTATTTACAGACTTGTACCAAAATCACCACATTCTGTCACTGAAGAATGTTCACTAGGGCACAGATGTAGACCCTTCCTGTTGACACTCAGCATTATACAATCTACTCCTTGTCTTTATAGCTTTACCGTTTGGGGCCACTTCAGATGATGGGAAAAAAATAACGTGATGTGGTACTAATGAACCATGCTATGACCTCAGCATAACTTTGTCTCAGTGGTAGATGAGTAAGTACTAACAAATGTATCTGACAAGAACCTTATGTACTCTAAAAATAAGTATGTTTATTGATGTATGTAGACGTAACAAAACTTTAGAAGCTTCTACTTGCACTTAAATCATAAAGGTCACTCTGAACTCAGTCTCAGGATGAGGTAAGACAAGACAGACAACCACAAAAACTGTACTCTGGGAGCACCTTGGAGAATGCTGCCTCTTGCTGTGGTCTTTGAAGGAGCACTCACTACTGCCTTATTCGTTACAATACCTAAGACCGTACTGGTATTAGCATATTACTAGGAAGTGTCACAATTTCACAACTCCCTGAAACACCTGCTTCTTTGGAAAACACTGACTGTTTAAATTCCCTATAATAAACTAAAGGACACATATACTTCTGTGCTAGAAGTTTCAAATCCACCCATATGATTGCTGCCAAGGAATGACCCACCAAGGTATTTCTGGTTGAAGATCTCAGTTTCTCTGGAGCAGGTTAGCCCAGCCTGAAGCCTGGTCATAATAAAGAATAACTTTCTCTGCATCCTAAGTATGATTTGAGTCATCTCGATGGGACAGGTTAGTTAATTCCCATAACATAGAGAGATGGTATAATAATTACTTTTCTTGTTACTGTGACAAAATACCTGTCAAAAGTAACTCAAGGGAGAAAGCATTTAATTTGGCCCAGAGTTCGAGGGTACAGTCTATCATGGTGGGGACAGCAAGGCAGCAGGAGCGTAGGGTCATGTTACATCTGCAGTCGGGAAGCAGAGAGACTAATGCTAGTGCTCAGCTTGCTTTCTCCTTTTTATTCAGTCTATATGTATTCAGACTTCAGCCCATGGAGTAGTGTTGCACACATCTAGAGTGAGTCTTTCCACTCACCAATTAACCAGCCTAGAAAATCCTTCACAGACATGCTCAGACGTGATTCTAGATGGTCTAGGTGATTCTAGATCCTATCACGTTGACCTCTCAAGGTTCTACTGGCTGCTTAATCTTGTCAGCCCCTCTGCAACCCCAGAGTCAATTCCTATGCACAGCCTGAGGAAAGAAGAGCGAAGAGCAGTGATGCTGGAAGCTAGAGGGAACTAGAGCCTTGAGGAAGGACTGCTTGATGGGGGAAGTCATTGCCAACACCATAGGAGCAGGCAGGGAGGCAACCGGGGTGCTGAGAGTTAAGTGTGAAGTCTCTCTCTGTGTCCTCCATATGGCTTTCTACTAGTATCTCCTGTTAGCTGAACTTCATCGCCAGCCAGCAGTCTGGGAACTGAGGTGCTACAGACTGCAGAGGTGAGCCTCCAGCACAGAGACCAAGGATGGGGCCATAGGAGCCAACCAACCTGTCAATCAAGCTCCGGCAGTAATCAACTCAAAGGCTTTGGAAAGTCCCTGAAACTGACCAGATCCACTAGGCCCCTCCTCTCCACACAAATGTAAACCGTAAGAACAGCAAGAGGCACTTTCAGGCAAGTGGAGATGCCTAGAAGACTCTTAGACAAAATGAGTTGTCTCTATGAGGCACAGAAAAGCCAAGTCTCCTGAAAGAAGCTCAGACTGACTGAGCCACCTGGAAAAGACTCTCCAAACCTGTTGTGCTGCCCTCAAGTGGTACAACGTACTCCAGGTTCCCAACTTCCTGAGCCGTCATCCCTGCTAGGGGAAGCTTTTGGTGACATTGCTGTCTTTGAGTCATTTCTGCTCCTGCACGTAACCCCTCACCCATATTCCTGTAAGGAACCCCAATACAAGTAATTGGGTTTTGGCAGTATCTTTACTTTGGTCTGTTGTTGGTTCCCCGTCTGGGGTGTCCTCCCAGGAATAGTGTCCCACAGTAATCTGTCACTCCCAGAGCTGTGTATGTGATTACACACAGTACTTGGCATCCTGTCCACATGCTAACAATGTTGATGATTCCCTCTTGACTTTATTTTATCTTTTTCTTCTTTTCATATGCATGTGAATGTGGTGTGCATGCATGTGTGTGTGCTCGCACATATGTGCACACCCACGTGCCTGTGGAAATCTGAGGTTGATGTTCAGACTCTCCTTTGGTCACTCTTGTACATTATTCATTGAGTTAGGGTCTCTCAGTCAAACCCAGGACTCAGCCACATGGCTAGTTTCACTAGCCCGCTTGCTCTGGGGATCCCCTGCCTCTACTTTCTGAGACTATAATTACATGCAGGCCACCAAGCCTACCCTATTGAAATGGGTTCTGGGGATCTGAATTCCAGGCCTCTAGCTTATGCAGCAAGCGCTTTAACCACTAACACTAAGCCACCTCTCCAAGGCCTCAGGTCTAGGCTGCTCTTCTATCTTCCAACCTTCCGCTGTGGCTCATGCATCTCCTGGGGGAGAAGTGTTTGGTGATGCTGGTGTCTTTGAGTCATTTCTGCTCTTATCTCGGGTGCTCCTTCAATGGGAGCCATGTTTTTCTGCCAGAATATGAACATACACAGCATATCAGTTCACAGCTACGAGGACTTGTTGGTATGACTGTCTCTGACTTCCGTTGCCCTGGAGGAAATGGTTGTTTTATTCTGACACTGGAGTAGAACCTGCCACAGGGCAGGTACCCAGTAAACATGTGTTGAATTGAGCAGTCTCCTCTAATTCTTTTAGGTTTCTGCCACCACTGAACAATAAGGCCAATTCCACTGGCTTAAAGAGGTTCATTTAAGATGCTGGATGCTTGAGGATACAGCAACTTCAGACTTAAGGATTCTTCTCCGAGGTCAATTAAGTTCCTCACCACCTCAGATGTTAGGAGTAAGCAAACAATCAAGTCAAAGAGGGAAACAAAATGCTCTGTCTCTTTTGTGCAGATGGGAAGTGACTTCCTCCCAGTCCCAAACACTGTCATTTTCTCAATAGTGTGGATGCCACAAATTGGCAACCTTGCTGACCTTTGTCTTCAGCATTGAATGAAACTTACCATGTCTGGCCAGGGGGACAATAACAACCCATGAGATGGGCTAGATAGAGTACCCATCTGACCAGAAGTTGAAATGGAGCGAAACTGACCTGCCATTAAAAGTACCAGATGCTTCTCCCAGTTAGCTAGTGCTTAGACTCCTGCAAAAATCTTCAAAGGGGAGGAGAAATCAGCAAGTGCATACCCAGGCAGGCTCTCAGCTGAATTAGGTGCTGCTGTGTGCGGCCTTGAGAGCATTGGCATTTCCTGACTGGCCACCACACTGAGCATTCCATCAAAGGACTAACTTCCAAGTTTTATCCCTGGCAGACCATTGTACCTGAGGGCCCAGAGGATGCCCTGGAGGTCATGGAGCAGGCTGGGAAAGGCTGGACAATGAGCCAGTTCTCTGGGAAGTTGGGAGGGGATAAAATTTGGGATGGTTACTTTTGGTTCCCTGGAAAAATACAGAATGAGCTGAATGTCACCAGATCTCCAGGAGAGTGTTCTCTCCAGGAGAGGCGCCTAGTCTGGAGAGGAGTGAGAAGATGACTCGTGTTCAAGGGTCCTTGAAGTGTCATAGGAATCTGTTAAAACCTAACATACTGTTTGCTTCTCTCTGGCAAGGCATTGGCTCTGGAAGACCTGAATTTAAATTTAAATGTGGGCCCTTGCCATTTACTGCCTGTATGATACCATTTTTCGCGCATGGCCACCGAATGAAAAGCTGCATTGTCTAGCTACTTTACATCTAGATATTGTTAGATCGTGGGCCTGCCCCTTTAAGACGCTGGTCATTCTAAACTGGCCACAGCTCACAGCCTGAGGAAATCAGGCCATGACCCATGTGGCTCTTTCCTTGGGACAGAGCCTTGGAACAGAGTTAAGAGAGTGTACTGTGCTATAGTTTCTAGAGCCTCCAATTTATGGTCCTACCCAGTACCTGGTTTCTCCATGTGCTCTGTCATAAGGCTACCTCAGATGAAATCATGTGATGTGAAACTTCCTACCAGCCCCACAGGATATAGAAGTCAGATACTTTCCTTTGTGTAGGGGATTCTGCTGAAGGCTCTCCTCTAAGCCCCTGCCTTGTTCTATCCAGTCCATGACAGTTGCTGCTTTTTTACTTTAAGCTATCCCTCTGAATGAAGCTCCTCTCTTGATTTTGAGGAGAAGCCTCCATTAAGGCTCACTCGTGTTGTCTCTGATATGATGTACTATCCCTTTCTAATGTTCTACTTAAAGGCCAGATCCTGACTCTCATGGTCTTAATGCCTTTTCTCCTAATAAAGTCTCATTCCTGAAGGATAATTCTGTGTCAGCTCCTTTCCTGAGTGAACACAGCTGCTCTTCCTCCTTATCTAACAGATATGACCACATAAGGAAGCTGTGAGATTGGAGTGGGAGGGAATCTACAACTTCTTCATTTACAGGGACAGGGAGAGTGCCCTTCCCCTCCCCCTTCCTATTCTTCCTGTTGCTTTGGTCAGAGAAGCACCCCAGATCACAGAAATGTCCCAGGTAACGAGCAGAAGTACACACAGTTCATCTCTGGAGCAATGTACTCAAGGAATTCAACAGGTAAATTCCTAAGGCATACATACATATTCATGGAAAATAGATTGGGGAAAAAAGATTTGAAAAATCCACATTTGACAAAGTATTCAGCATGCACGGTGACCTCTTAAAATTTAATAATAAGGTGGTAAGCAATTCAGTTTGAAATCAGGCAAAAGATGTAAAGACAGTTCAAATCAAGAAAGATGTCCAAATGACTGGTGAGCTCAGGAAAAGGTGCTTGAAATCTACATAGAAATGCAGATTCAAACCTCAAGAGGAAACATTTCACACACACACACACACACACACACACACACACACACACTGCTACAATAAAAGACAGGCAGTAAATAAATGTTGGCAGGAATGTGGAGAAATCAAAGCCCTTAAATTTCACTATTTCTGGGAAGACGCTTTGGAAAATGGATTGGCAGTTTCTTAAGTTAAGATTGGGGCTGGAAAGATAGCTCAGGGTTAAGACTACATTCTGTTCTTACAGAGGACCTGAATTCAGTTCCTAGCATGTCAGGCCAGCTTCAAGGGATCTGACACTCTCTTCAGGCCTCTTCGGGCACTGCACTCAAGCTCACAGACCCACACTCAGTCACAGCTTTTAAAAAAGAAAAGAAAAACTTTTTTTAAGTTAAGCAGAAATTTGCCATGTGACTCATCAATTATTTTCCTCAGGTATATAAGCAAGAGAAATAAAAACATGTGTCCATACAAGAAATTAATTATATAATGTTCACAGTATCATTAATTGTGATAGTTACTCAAAGTGCAAGCTACCCAAATACCCATCCATTTGTGAGTGGATAAACAAAATAAGATTTGTTTAGACAACAGGGGGCTAAAGGAATGCCAAATGCAAGGAGGACACTAAAGTCCTCATAAATAATTTCCTTTATATAGAATATCAACTGAAGGCAAATTTTGGAGACAGAAAATCTATAAGGAGTTGTTTAAGTCTGTAGGTAGAGATAGTCATTAACAGTAAATGTGCAGAAGGAAGATTACTGGAATGACATAAAACTTAAAAATTGGAATGTTGATATCTATCTTTGCAAACTGGTAATTGGCATAAACTTGATTTATGTCAAAATAGGCATTGCTCACCCGATCTACATGTATGTGGAAACATGGCTATTTCAGAACAGGCACTGACCTTAAGTGGGGAAAAGGAAGGACAATTCAAAAACCTATACTAGGACTGGGTATGGAGCACATACCTTTAGTCCCTCCGGAGGCAGATGCAGGGGGATCTCTCTGAAATCTGGTCTACATAGCAAGTTCCAGGCCAGCCAGGGCTACATAGTAAGAGTGTGTCTCCAAACAAAAGCTAAAACAATTGACTATCCAAATGCAGGGGCGGGGGCAGACTCCCCACCGCACACCACGTACAAAGCCAATTCCATGTGGATTAAGTACTAAACAGGGAAGGTAAATGCATACATCAAGTCCAATTCTATAAAGCACACAAGTACAAATAAAAACCAGTGGGGTACTGAATAAGATCTAGCTAACAATATTGTTATATGAGCTACCATAATTGTGGAAAGTTGAATGAAGGATAAACAGACCTCTATGTGCTATTTCACAACTGTCTATGCATCTATACTTATTTCAAAATTAAAGTAAAAAGTGTACAAGGAAAAGCTAACAGGTATTTAGAAGACAGTATAGAATGTATTTATTTATAAAGATTCGTTGTAACATTATTTTAATTATTTATTTGTTTTATTTTGTGTTTTCCCCACATGTATGTAAGTGTACAACATGTGTGTACTGCCCACAGAGATCAAAAGAGGGCATCAGATTCCCTGGATGGTGTCAGCCACTATGTGGGTGCTGGGAGTGAACCTGGGTCCTCTACAAGAGCAGACAGTGCCCTTAACCACTGAGACATTTTTCAAGCCCTTCTTTTCAATTTCTCATTATGTATATGTGTGTGTGAGTGCGGGTTTGTGCACATAAGTGCAGTGCCCATGGAAACCAGAAGAGGACATTGGATCTCCTAGAGCTACAGTTGCAGTTGTGAGCCCCTCAATGTGGGTGCTGGGAACTGAACTTCCACCCTCTGCAAGGGCAGGATGCACTCATAAGCACTGAGCCATCTCACCACCCCTATAAAATGTATTTATGACTCAAGGCAGAAAAGGCCATAGAGGCAACACAGATATTGATGAAGGAACCATAAATGGAAAGATTAGTAAATATGACTTGGTTGTTAGAATTTTTTCCATCAAGAACACCATAAGAAGAATCAGAACACAAGTGAAGACACACTCTGTATGTAAATCAGAACAATTAATATTTGGAATAAAAAAATTATGAAATCAAGAAAAAGCAAAATAACCCAATAAGAAAGAAGACAAGATATGCAAAAGAAAATGTTCATAAATAAATCCCAATAGCCCAGAAATAAAAAATAATAATAACAAATTATTCAACTTAGTTATCAGGGACATGGTCAATAGAATCACAGTGAATGAATGGGAAGATGGCTCAGCAGTCTAGAGCACTGACTGCTCTTGTACAGGTTCAGGTCCTAGCGCCCACTCTGGCGGCAAACAATGGTATGTAAGTTCAGCTCCAGAGGATCGGATACCCTCTTCTGACCTCTTGGGGGCATTGAACACACAGTTGGTCTTACATACATGCACACAAAACACTCATAACACATAAAATAAAAATAAAATAATTTCAAAGTCCCGAATGAGGGGTTGGAGAAATGGCTCAGCAGTTAAGAGCACTGACTGTCTTGCAGAGGACCCAAGTTTGATTCCCAGCACCCACATGGTGGCTAACAACCATCCGCAACTCCAGTTCCAGGGGATCTAATTCCCTCTTCTGATCTCTGTGGGCTTTGCACAAATGGATGCACTTACATACATGCAGGCAATACACTCATACACATGAAGTAAAAATAATAAATAAAATATTCTTAAAAGCCCAACGAAATGTGATATGATTCAATATATCAGCAAAACAATTTTAATGCAATAAGTGTCAACAAAGATATAGATTATTAAGAACATAAATATATTGAGGATGGAAATGTAAACTGCATATATCCACTGTGGTCAATGATTTAGTGCTAGTTACCAAAGCCACACATACACACACACTCTCACACACATCACAAGAGCTCTGTCATGGTTTCATAGGGAGTGTCTATTCGATGATCATTTATTAGTTTGTATTGTTGGTGCAAAAATATAGCTCTCACCTCAGAGATGCTAACAGATAGTTCATTATGGAGCTAACTGCAAGTGACACAGATTCAGGTTACCCCAAGTTCCATGTTCCAACATGATAACAATTTTATAAAGTTTTATAGTAATAGAACAAAGAAACTCTTAAATCAAGACACTTAAAAATATACCAGTGGAAAGTCAGGTAGACTGGTCACAGAAAAGCAGGAGCATCTCAGCTATGGGTCTTAGATGCTATCTGAGTGCATTCTTAACCTTTTGGTTGGTAGAAGTTAGGAGTCTGTCCATTCTACAGGATTTACCTAACAGTCACAAAGGAAGACAATAAATGGCTATTGAGGGAGGAATAAATAGTCCAGAGTAAATTGTAATTAGGCTGTGGACCTGAAACATTTCCACCTCTCTACAGTCATTCAAGATCTGATCAGTTAATCAGCATTTTAGAAGGTTCAATTTAAGGTTGAAGCTCTTTTTAGTATACATGGCATATGGGTGTGCCTGTCTCTTAATGAGGGAAACAAGCAGACATGCACCACTTTACATTCCTGTGGGCCTCTCATTGCTTATGAAGCATTGATTGAGGGGCTGGAGAGATGGCTTAGTCATTAAGGGCACTGGCTGCTTCTTCAGAGGACCCAGGTTTGGTCCCTAGCACCTACATGGCAGCTAACAACTGTTCATAACTCCAGTTCCAGGGAAATCTAATGCCCTCTTCTGGTCTCTGCAGGCATTGCAGGCATGTGGTACACAAATATAGGCAGGCAAAACACTTATCCACATAAAATAAAATAAAGTATTCCATTACAATGGAAGATGTCTGAGGATGCATGCAATATAGCCTAACTGAGCATTCAGTAGGTGCTCAGTGAGCATTCAATAAGCATCTGATTTAAATACTCACAGTATTTAAAGTTAAGCCTTCATGTATGAAAGTAAACTTGTGAACTTGGCTCTACAGGTTAATTTAACCGTTTCCCTGGGAATGTCAATCAATCAGAGACTAGGGATGACACATTTGGCCTCAGTACTAGGCAATTTGTGGCAGGAAATCCCAGCTTGGCTGGAAGATAGCCACATGATTAAGTGACTCTACCATTTAGGAGTTTCCATGTACTGATCCTCCATGGAGAGTCTGTGCAAGGTCTAACAGAGAACTGTGGCTACATGGAGCCAACGCTTGTCAGGAGATATTCCTATAGCAATGTCACACAATGCCAGCAGCTTCAGGGTTTGCTTACAAGTGATGGCTTCCTGCTCTGGCAGTTTGTCCTTGGTGAGTTCTGGGGGGCAGAGAGACAAAGAGAGAGGCCCGAGGGCTAGACAGTCTTTCATTACACACTGTGGTCTAGTGGCTCAGGTAGCAATCCGGGCTTCTGTCTTCCTGCTTCCCCAGACTGGTCTATGTGAATGTAGCCCTGCTTGAGCTATGAAAACAGGTCTGAGGAAGCTGGGTCTTGCACATGGGGCAGTCTGCAGTGAGGCTTAGGGTGTGTGGCGGGAAGGTAGGGACTGGAGACAGAGCATCAAGATGAAAATGTGAAAGAAGTCAGTAGGGCTAAGAAAGACTGGAAGGCCTTCCTTTCCTGGACTTTATAGAGCAAATGGGGTGGCCCTTCCTCCCCTGGGTTTCCTGTTATTAACAGAGCATGTGCAAAAAGTCCATGCTACGCAATGGAAATGTCCTATAAAAGGCCAGGTGCCCCGTGAGCTTTACCTCAACTCGTTAGCTCTCGCCCATTCTTGTGCAGTGTTCTCTTTCTTAATAAATTGTCTTTATTTCTCTTTCTTACTATATGTCTCTGGTCCAGTTCCTTGCCAGGGGACATTAGAATCTGGATACTTCCACAGGTGACCTTAGAACATTCTGGCAGTATCTCTGAACTCAGATCCCCACCCATAACAGGTGTGTGTATATATGTTTTTCACTCATTCATTCAACAAGCATTTGCTAACCAACTGAGTGGGCAGATACTGGTCCACAGGAGGTGTCCTGCAGGGAAAATGTCATGGTGTATTTTCTGAAGGGACTGGTGTGGGGGTTGTTCAAGAAGGAGCAGATAAGGTGGAATTGATGTAGTCAAGCAAGGGGTTTCAAAGGATGGAAAGAGGTCATTTTAGGATGGCAGAATGCATTGACAAATTTCTCTGAGCCAGGACTAGAACAATGTGCAGAAATGTTTATGACATAGATTTGAGGATGGCTGGGTTATGAAGGGAGAAAGGTATCTGGGGAAAAGCCCTACACTTTGGAATGATGGTAGGAAGAGCAGTTGTTCCTTGCAGAACACTATTGAGGGATCCATTTGTAGAGTGCTTACCCATAATACACAAAACTTTGGGTTCCATGCCACCGAAACCAAGCATGGTGGTGCACACTTGTAATCTCAGCACTCTGGAGGTGGAGGCAGGAGGATCACAAGTTCAAGGCCAACCTCCATATTTAGCAAGTTCAATGGCTACCCTGGGCTTCATGTGATCCTGTCTCAAAAGAAAAAAAAAGTTATGCTCAGTAATCGTAGTTAGAAATGGAATGCTTGCCTCTAAAAGTCTTAGTACATCCCTCTCCAGGGCCCCAAACTCTGCACTTGGGTGGTAGAATCCAGACAGACATTCACACTCTAATACAATGGCCCCATGCTGTGACTCTGCCACAGAAACGCCCTGTGCCCTTTCTCACAGAGTTCAACTGGGCACTTTTTCACTTGATCACCCTTGCCAAAGAATACAAAACATTCAAGTCCTGCGAAGAACATGTCTGTTAATTTATAAATGTTGACACGAGGGGTGATAGGCCAGCATGGAGCTGTTAAAGAATTGGATGCTTTTAGGATCATTTGTGTGGTTGACCTTCTTGAATTCAAACTCAGAACTCCCACCGAGGGCAATGTTTTTGGAACAGTCTATGCAAGTATTGGTGTGAAGCCTTGGTCGTTCTGACCGCATATTTACTTAGAATTTTATGCATGCTAAGGTTTTATTTGTTTGATCTGTTTAGTCATAGATTTAAACGTTTTAAGAAGTATAAAAATTGCTCAATTATGATTAAGAGCTTTGAGAAATCAGGAAAGAAACTTTAATTAAATATTAAAGGAGAGAGCAGATAGACTGCTGGACAGGTTTGAAAACTGCAGCAATGCAGATGGACCAGGAGCACTGACTGAAGAGGAAGCAGGAGGATCAGAAGTTCAAGGTCATCTTTGGCTTCATAATGAGTTCAAGGGCAGCTTAGGTTATATGAGATCCTGCCTAAAAAATTTTAAAAAAGCTTACTGCTCTAAAAGTCTGTTTGCAAAAGGTGATTGTTATAGAGATAGAAGACTGAGTAACAGAGGCCCTGGCCTCAGACACAACAGACGATATAGGGATGGAAATGAAGAAGAAGGCTGAAGGGAGTCCAGTACTATACACAGGCTTGAGTTACAAGATACTACAATTGGCCTTCTCTCTTGGAGGAAGCTATATCCATAAAGAGCTCTATGTCAGTAAGTTCCTACACGGGCTCTGTGTGTGTGTGTGTGTGTGTGTGTGTGTGTGTGTGTGTGTGCTCTATGGTCAGGTATGTGTGGCTGGGTGCACATACCTGTGCATACATATGTTGAGTCCAGAGGAGGACATTAAGTGTCCTGCTCATCACTCTTTGCCTTATTCCCTTGGGACAGAGTCTCTTACTGAACCTGGAGCTAGACTGCCAGCCAGCAAGCCCCAGTGATTCTCCTGTTTCTGGCCTCGAAAATGCCGGGGCTACAGGAGTGTGGCCAAGCCTGGCTTTTCACATGAATGCTGAAATCTGAACTGAAGTGTTTATACTGGGCAGCAGGCACTCTTACCCACTGAGCCACCTCTCCAGACCTTCATTCCCAAGCAGATGAGAGCCAGTCACATCTATGTGTGTTTCCACCGAGGACAGCTTCTTTTGTCCATTTCAAAGCCAGATGGGATGAAACACAAACCTCTACCAGCTGTGCACAGTGGCACATTTTTGGCAACTCACATGAAATCAATTTTGTGCCAAGGAAAAACCAAGATTTTTTGATCAGGACTCAAAGGCATTTCTCAACCTTCTTATTAGCAAGAAAGAGTAATATAAGCCTTCTCTGCCAGTATCCACCCTTCTGAAAAAAAAAAAAAAAAACTTTTGTAAAGAGCTCAGACTTGGGGCCTGCAAATGGCTCAGGGGGCAAAGGCACTTGTCACAAAGCCTGATGACCCGATATCCAGGACCCACGTGGGGGAAGGAGAAACTTGACACTCCATACGGATGCTACGGCACATGTACAACCCCACCCACCACCAAGCAGGCACACACAAAGGAAGTGTAATTCAACAAAAAGAATTGAGACTTGAATGATGGGAAGACAGTGACTCTCTCCCAAGGTCACTACAGTCCAGCAAGCCGAGGCCAGTCACTGGGGCTTTACAGACAGAGGAAGGACGTCGCTGGAAATGCAGGATGAGAAAGTTGCGCAGGGAAGGAGGGATGATCAGGGAACTGTGGGAATGACTTTTCTGGTGATGGCTTCTGTTACAAATATGGATCATTTTACACTATCTCAGTTTATAACGTAAACAAGCCGACTAGGCCTTGGACTCCTTTTGTAATCTAAACATCCCCCATGACTTACTTTGTCCTTGACCCAGAATAATATATGTATGTGTGTGTCTATATGCTATGGAAATATCAAAGGTGCTGCAAGCAGCAGCAAATGAATATTGTTGAAAACAACAGATCATCCCATTTGTGTTGCAAACCCAGGTTGGATTAAATTGATAACGTCTCTTTGTGGTTGTGTTCTAGGTCACTAGGAGTCAGAAGGGGAAATACCAGTATTTAAGTACACCAACATAATAGGACTTTTCCCAACTGTTTTTAGAAGCAAAGTGAGTAGCTGAGATAGAAACAAAAGAGCTCAGAAAACTAGGCAAAAAACAAGAGTGGAAAATAATTCTACTAATCTGTTCTTCCTACTTTTCATTATTTTTGTTTGTTTTGAGACAAGTCTCACTATACTGCCAGAGGCTGGCCTGGAACTCATGACCCCACCCTGCTAACCCCATCTGGGGTCACTGGCACACACTCTTACATCCAGCTTCTCTTCTCTCAGTGGCCGAATGCACCCTGAGTGTCCTGAGTTAAACCTCTCCCGGTGTTAAGTGGAGGGCTGCTGTACTGTCACCATAAAAGCCTAGGCAGAGAGGTATAAGGCGAGCGGAGGGCAAAGTTGGTGTCGGCCATGCTTCCGCTCCAGGTAGACTGGAGTATCCAGGTCTCGCTGGGCTCAGAGGCTGACCTGTACCTGCAGGTCACACTTTATTGCTGCATTTTGCTCCATGTTTTCTTGCTCCACTATTTTGTAAGGAGGACAAGGTGAGGGGTTCACTTAATCTATGAATGCTTAACTGCACCTCAAACTGTCTTACTCAAACATTTCTGTTCTTTTGAAAATGTAGTTAACATCTGCCTATAATTATTTAAGATAAACAATAAGTCAGCCGAAAAAAAAAAAAAAAAAAAACGGGTGGGGCACAGGGCTAAGGATCGCCACCATCCTTGGACACAGTACTGTGGATTAGTTGCTGGTAGGAAGGACCAGCTAGTGAGTCCTTCAGGAAGGCCTTGAAGCATCTGAGGCATTACGGACACACCAGCTCAGTCGGAGTCATTGCCCTGCAAGCCCACGAAAACAAAAACTAGTGATGGGGTATGATGACAACGCCCTCAGAGACCTGAACCTGTTGTTTAACACCACCCGCCCATCTCCAAACTGGCCCCAAACCTGAAATGTACTTATAAAGTAGAGATCTTCAATAGTGAGCTGTTTCTGTGGATCATAGCCCCCACGTAGCTCAATTTTAGCTTTGCGATTTTTGACTTGATTACTGTTTCAGTTCAGATCACTCAGATTGCTCTCATCCACACGCAGCATGTAATCGAATGTGGCAGTCTTTGGTAATCTGCTGAGCAACATGATTCATGGCGATGCCATGCCTTCCCATGCAGCTCTTCCCTTGATGGTCATGTGGGGTGCCCCACTTCATAGGCACGTGCAGCCACACTGTCTATCCTCCAATTACCTGAAAATTTTCACCAGTTACCGGTTTTCTGAAAGCTGCTTCTGCAATGGGTGGCCAGCAAATGTTACCCAGACAGAAGAACAGCACAGACTTATCCTGTACTCAGCCACCTTCCCGTGCAGACTGTCGAGGTCTTTGTTCTGAGACAGGTTCCAGGAGAAATTGGAAGGACCAAGTTCACAAAACAGTTTGGGTCCCCTTCTGGGTTATGATGGATGTTAAAAGTCAGGGTCTTTGCTCAGACATTTACTAAAATGTGGCATCATACCAATGCAGGGAACTACTAGGAAGTCTGAGGTAAAGAAGAAAATGAACGTTTATTATGCGCCTACTGGTTTTTCATGTAAAGTATCTCTATTGATCCTTTAAGCAACCTCTCAGAATAGATGATGTTATCACTGCTTTTAGGGTCCAAATAGGGTCTCTTTAAATATTGCGTATTTCGAGTACACACAGAGAGGAAACTGTCCATGTCAAGCTCTCTTTTTTCTAAGCAGTTTCTTTATGGATTCTTTGAACATCTTCCTTCACTGAGCTCAAGCATCTGAGAATGAGAGTGAAGAAAAGACAGAGCAGTGGATGGAGCGGGGGCAGAACAGCAGGGCCTGTGAGCTGGGGAGGGATCCTTCTGGACCGAGCGGGCTTTGCTCACCCGCCTCCTGCTGCCCTGGCTGTGGACGTTGAGTTGGGTTCTGCTCTGAAGAGTAATCTAGATTAGTAGAGTAAAACTTAGAGGACATACCGGTGAAACTTGGTCACAGTAGACACAAATGTAAGGTTTTCTATATAAACCAGGTTATCTGTAAACAGAGTGCTATTTCCTTTCCGCCCTGGACACTTTTGTTTCTATTCTTGGCTAAATTCCTTGGCTAGTCCTGCCAGCACGAATGCCCGTGGCAAGAATGGGCATTTTTATCATATTAGTGACATTAAAGAGAAAACTTCAGTTTTTTTTTTTTTTTTTTTTTTTTTTGTGTGTGTGTGTGTGTGTGTGTGTATTTATCGGGAAGCTTGTGTGGTGTTGTTTCAGTCTTTAGCTTTTTTCATTTTTTAAAAATATCAAATCAAACCTGTTTTCCTAGGTAACTTCATTAGATTATGGTGTGTAGTGTCTGTATTTGTTTTGCTAGTATTTGGTTGAGAAGTTTTACACTTACATTTATAAGAGATTTTGGTCTGCAGTTTGTTTTATTATGTGTGCTTTGAGAATCAAGTTAGCAATGACCTCATGGAGTGAGTTGGAAATTCTTCCTCCTCTTCTAATTTTTAGAATATGTGTGCGTATATGATTTTACATTCTTCTCTCATAAAGTCTTGTACTTACATTTCATCACACACATGTTCATGGAGGTTCTATGATGGAGAGGCACTGTTGGACATGTTGTGGCCCTCCAAATTCATAAGACATTTTGTATGGCTGTTGTTCATGGTGGCACATCTTGGGTAGAGTGGCAGGGTGGAAATTGGAATTAGGTGATATGAAGGTTAATATTAATTATCACCATTATCAACATTAATTAATAAACACTTAGGAGGCAAGCATCCAGGTCTATCTTTATGTAGATTATGTAGGTCAGAATGACCTGTGGACATGTCTGTGGGGGATTATCTTTATTATATTAATTTGAGATGGGAAGACCTGCCCACTGAGGGCAATGCCATTACCTAGGCAAGGGATAATGAACTGCAGGAGAAAGCAAGCGGAGCACACGCATACATAAATGCACTGGTTCTTCTGACCATGGATGTAATATGACCAGCTGCTTCACACTCCTGGTGCTCTGACTTCCATAAATCGTGGACGACAACCTGGAACTGTGAGCTACAATGAACTCTTTTCCTTGAAGTTTCTTTTGTCTGAGTGTTTTTATTACAGCAACAAGGAAAGAAAATAAGATAGGTGGTATGGTCTGAGATAAAACTGAGGCTGTTAAGCATTATTGCATAAGCTGTCTACTCCACAACCAAGATGCCCCCACACAGTGGCAGTCACTCAGACCACTGGATATGTGGGTGGTGTAGTCTGAAGTAGGCTATGGAGCAGCCCTAGATATGTACTGAGGCTGAAATATGCATCAAGTAATCTGGAGACATGGGGAAGAGGTCCGTTAATTCTGGCTGCCTGCGTATGTGCTGTGTATGTCTGTGCACACGCAAGTGTATATGATAAACATCAGTATTTATCTCACGAATGCCTCTTCTAACCTTTATTCTGCTCCTTCCCCACTTCCTCTTTGGCAGAAATTGCTGGGATAATTCTTGGTCCTCTAATTCTTTGACATGCATAAGACATGAAAGAAAAAGTGAGGTCATTTTACAAAAAGTTGGTAACCAATGAAATCTTGCTTTTGTTCTAAGGAAGGCAGCAAGGTGAGAATAGTGCTGGGAGCAGGGAGACCGAGACCGGGCATCATTACAGCAGTCCAAAACTCTAAGAGATCAAGGCCGGGCATCATTACAGCAGTCCGAAACTCTAAGTCAAGAACTTTCTCTTTGGGGAACCTTTACTCTCATGTATGGGTTTGTGCCGTTGATAGCAAGCCTTTTAACCTCCATGCTAAGCAGGCTGGGTGGATGGCTGGGTGGATGGCTGGGTGGATGGCTATGTGGATGGCTAGACTGAGGTCCAGGCAGATGGCTGGGTAGATATGGCTAGGCTGCTGACTCCTTTTGGTTGCTTCACACATCAGATTGGAGCCATCTTATTTTAGAATGACATTTACTACTAATGCTGAAGAACTACTCCCCCAGGGCTCACACAAACCTGGGGCCTGGGCTGGGGGTGAGTCCAACATAGGTAACAGAGCAATCAAAATTGTCCTCAGTGATCTGAGCTGCCTGGGGAGTAGACCCGAGTGAAGGCTGTGGCCATCCTGACCTCCAGTACAGTCAGTTCACATTTTCACAGGGCATGTGCAGATTAACAGCTGCAGCGTTCTCTCCACCAAGCCTCCTGAGACAAGCCAGGAATGCCTTGAAGAAGCAGAGGTTAGCACACTGGGTGGTCTGTGCTGATATAGCAAATTTAACTTGGAGAGTCTCACTCTGTAGCCCGGACTAGCTTAGAACTCACTCTGTAGCCCAATCAGTCCTTAAACTTGTAGTAATCTTCCTGCCTTGGTCTTTTGATATACTGGGATTACAGGCATGAACCACCACGACCTCCTAACAAGCTTGATTAAAAAAGAAAAGAAAACAAAAACACATGCTGGGGGGATGGCTCACTTGGTAAAGTGCTTGTCTTGCAAGCCTGGGACCTGAGTTTGATCCTCAGAACCCATGTAAAAATACCCAGCATGATTCCATACACTTGGAATCCCAGTGCTGAGGAGGCAAAGACAGATAGAACCCTGGGTCTCACTGGTCAGCCAGCTTAACCTAATTTTGGGCTTCAGGTCAGTGTGGGACCCCATATCCAAAAGAAAAGGTAAATAATATTCCCGAGGAGCTGAACCCAAGGGCGTCCTCCGGTATCCCTACATGAAATCTCACACACATGTACACATATATGAACCCCCACATTAATATAAAAAGAAGAAAAGCAGAAAGGCAATTTCTCTGGGATTCCAATTTTTGTCTGAAACCTATCTCTCTAGTGCTGTTTGTAAAAGTAGTTTTCAGGTTTTGTGTACGTCTCTGAAAGTATGTTAGGAGCTGGCGGATGTAGTCCAGTGACAGAACATCTGCCTGGTAGGTGCAAGGTTCTGGATCCCTTCTCTTCAGCACACACACTCACACAGACACATTCACACATATACACATATTTATACGCTTACACTTACACATACACGCTCAACACACAGTCACACACTGTGTGTATAAGTCAAGAACACTACTTGCTGGGAGGATACAGAATGAGACACCTTTTGGGTGTGTTCTATTACAGAGGAACTTTTCTAATAGAGGGAAAGAGGTCTCTCTCTGTCAAAGTACAGAGAGAGGAGAGTGAGGCCCAGAGCCGGGAAAGACAGCCAGCTGGATCAAGGTCAGGTTGTGTTTTTGCTTTTGCTTCTCAACGGCTTTGACGTCCTTTGCTGGACTTCATACCTGCTCGGCCTGTTTGTTTTGTCTGTCGATGTTGGAGTAAGGGTTTCCTGCCTGTTGGGGACAGTTAGGTAAGATAGATTGCCTGTAGGTACTTTGAAAGCTAAAACTGTGAAAGCATTGGGAAGGATTGTTATTTCAGTGTACAGATAGTGTTGGAAGAGTTTTCCTTCTGAGCACTAATGCTGTTCAACACAACTCACAGGTTAAGTCCAGAAATTCATCCACTTAGTGTATATTAAGCATCTACTGTGGGGTCAATGAGATGACTCAGTGGGTTTACTACCAAGCCCCAAGACCTGAGTTCAATCTCTGGGACCCACAAACTGAAAGAACTGATTCCTATAAGTTGTCCTCTGACCTCTACATGCACACGAGCAACTCTCCTCTCCCACCAAAAAACCAATCTATTAAGATGTAATTTAAATGTCTTACAAAAGGCCAGGCATGGTGGTACATGTCTTTAGTCCCAGCACTCAGGCAGAGGCAGAGGCAGAGGCAGGAGGACCACTGTGAGGTCAAGGCCAACCTAGTTTACATAGTGACATAGTGAGTTACAGGTCAGCTGAGACTACAGGGAGACTCTGTCTCAAAAAAAAAAAAAAAAAGTCTTATAAAGAACCTATTTTGTGCCAGGAATTGTATTAGCCACAGATAATATAAAGCTGAATATTGCATGTTTTCTATTTTTAAAGTTTTTAATTTTTTTATTTTTATGTGTATGACTGTTTTGCTTGCATGTATGTAAATGCACCACATGCATGCAATGTCTACAGAGGCCAGAAGAGGGCATTGGATTCCCTGGAACTGGAGTTATAGACAATTGTTAGACAACATATGTGTGTCTAACTACAAAATGAATCCTGGACCTCTGCAAGAGTAGCCAGTGCTCCTAACTGGGGAGCCATTCCTCCAGCCCCCCAACCCCCTTTTTAGCCCCATCTGGCCTGGAACTGGCTATATAGACCAGGAAAGTCCATCAATAGAGGTAATGTATTGCCACTATTACCTTAAATGGGCCCCAAAGCCACTGAGGAGCAATTTGCCTCTTTTTGAGCAAACACAATTGCTAGAGACTAAAACCTTTGTCTTTACTGGCTCAGAATCTGTACTTTAAAGAAAGAACCATTGTATTTAAGAACAGGAAATAGGATCTGATCCGCAAATATTTCATTTTACCAATTCTCCCTCAGGGAAACTTCTTGGTCAACACTCCTCCTTTAAAAGCTTGCAGGATGTCAGAGATCTTCTCCCACTGTCTGCATAACTGACAAGACCTTTCTGGGTCTACAGGAAATCTTCGTGTGTTGAGGCCTTGTGGAGAGTGGGCAGCAGTCTCCAAGACTGGGGCTTCGGAAAATTCCCTTAATGCGTCATCTTGTGGGGCACCTCATAACACCTCTTTCTGCCCATACAGAAATGCTGCAACTCTTGCAATGCAAGCCGCACTCCCGAATGAATTCCTTTCCTTTTGTTCTAGATAGCACCTTGGGGCCCAGATTGCCCCAGTTGTCCATGGGCAAGTCCTATCTCACCAGCTCTCCCGGGTGGCTGTGTGAGTCCATTTATAGCAGTAGCACAAGAAATCTGGAGAGTTCCACTGTGGGACCATCTGCTACTCTCAGAAGTTCAGAAAGTAAAAGAAAAACACACCCTTTGCGAGTAATTGTCCACACCCGCTGCTTGGGCCCTGACAGGCTATGGGCTTAGCCAGGTCCAGGGCACCGTCTATGTACTAGGGTATTCATGTGCTGCCCCACCATCCCCCCCAGGTAGCAAACAGGGCCACTCCTTAAACTGCTTTGGGAGGATCAGGTGCCTGGTGAATTGCTGTGAACACACCTGTCCTCACCAAATCCCCTTCCCTGACGTAGTTCAGGTCTCCGAAGCTCAGGGAGAGATCCATGTTAATGGGGTCTTGTGGTGCCCCCACAACAAAGGCAAGAGAAGTTGCTATAGGCTGTGTCTGTATCCTGACCCCTCCTGACCCAAGCACAATAGATGCAGAGTCATTTTGGAGAGCCCCAGGACTGGGCACTGAAGGGCTCTTAGATCCTTGAGTTAGTGGTAGGAATGTATGAAATATGGCAACCAAAGCAGAGGGCAGACAGAGCTGTTTTCCTCCCCACGTGTGACAGACTTATATATCCCACTTTCTTCTTCAGAGCTTCAAGATAGCTTCAAGAGCTATCTCCAAGCTGTGTGGGTTATTCATTGGAAACTCACAGAGCACCAGTAATCCAGATCATAAGTGTATCTGCGGTTAGGAAGTCCAACGGCTCAAAGCTCATCTCTCCCATAAGGCTTTTGGCAAGAAATCTGACTTTTTTGTTCTTAATTCTGTCTCTGTATATGTGCATGTGTGTGTATGTATGCATGCATACATATGGAGGCCAGAGGTCAATCTTGGGTGTCAGTTCTCAGGAGTCACCCATTTTGTTCTTGAGACAGGATCTCTCGGAGAACTGGCCTGGTAAGACTGGCTGGTCAGCGAGGCTTGGGGATCTGCAGTCCCTGCCCGCTGGCGCTGGGATTACAAGTGTACTTCAGCAGCATGCCCAGCTTTTCACATAGGCTCAGGTCTTTATGTTTGCATGCCAAGCACTTTACTGACTAAGCCATCTCCCCAGTTCCATACCTCATTCTTTTATTTATAAAAACAAGAATAGTGGCGTTGTATGCTTTGTGGCGTTGTGGGGAAGACCTCATTTAATATACTCGGGTCTTAGAGCAGTGTCTGCCATGGAATAAGCCATTGGTAAGGCGTTGCTATAAGCATATAATTTCTTCAGTAGCATAAAAAATAAATGTTCCCATTTTAGCTTTTGTTAAACGTGCAGCTGGCATTAAGTACCATGTTACTATGAGACCATCACCACCTGCTCTAGAACTTTCTCATGTACCCATTAGCTAATCCCCGTCCCTGTTCTTCTGAGCCCCACAGAACTATTATTCTACTTTCTGTCTCTAATCAGATAGCTTTTGATTGTACAATGCCTATTTTTTTTGGATGTCCATAAATATTTATTGACTGCCTGCTGTGGGCCAGGAACTGAAGAAGAGTGGAGACACGAGGGTCATCAGGACAGAGTTCCAGAGGCTTTTATTCTAATAGGTCAAGCCCAACAATGAGCAAGCACATATACAGCAGTCTCTGATACGGACACTTGCTGTTGTTGAGTTCTGGGGACCCGGGTCGTGTGCCTTCCACAGAGCATGTGAAGAGGTCAAAGGACAGCCTTCAGGAGTCGGTCCTTGCCTTTCCATCGTGTCTGGAGTAAGATCTCGTTGTCACTGTGTAAGCCAGGCCAGGTGGCCAGTGAACTTCTGGGGAGTCTCCTGTGTCTGATTTCCATCTCCCTGAAATGGAGTGCTGGGATTACAACTCCCAATACTGTGTCCAGCTTTTATGGGGATTAGGGGGATCCCAACTCAAGTCTCTAGGTTTGCAGAAAACATGTTTCCCTGCTGAGCCACCTTCTCGGCCCCTCCCAAAAGTTATTTAGTTTTCTACAGGATGCACCTGTGTTTCACTTACCTCTTGCAGTTTTTTGAAACCCCCAGGCAATGGAAGGTGACCTGTTAATTTGTAGGTTTTTAGTTAGTTGAAAGGACTAATGATTATAAATGGATTTATGACCCTGTAGGACCATAACCATATTTAGAATCAACTTTGCAAACTTACAGTATTGCTTCTTTTAAATGGAACCAGCATGAAGTCAACTTACTGGGTTCCTTCATTAATGAGTTAAACACTAATGTGCTTGCTCTATTTTTGTATGACAGTCCTGTTTTTAACTTTTGTAAATTATATGTTGACACTCTGGAGAACATAGAATGGGACCAGGGGATAGAGTGGCTGGTGCTGGTCTTGTTACACAGTGTTCTGGAAAGACCTTTTACAGGGAGTGCAATCTGATCAGGAATTTGGTCATGAGAAGGAAACAGGCCCACCAACTTTTTTCTGGAAGAAGAGCTTTCCTCTCAGGGGGCTGGGCAGGAAGGTCAGGCATACTCCTGGGCCTGTCGGACGATCAGTGGGACAGGGCAGTGGCAAGACTTTAAGATTATGTGATATCTGGGGAGCTCCAGGTCAGACCTGGAGGAGCCTTGACCATGCTAGGGGATCAGATCCAGTTTGAAACTGAGGTAGAGGAATACGCTCCACCCTTTCGTAAGAAACAGGTACATGTTCTCAGGCCAAGTTCACACTCCACCTGTGTTTAACTCAGTGCAGCCAACTGAGGGTGCTGGTCATTGTGTTTGTCTGTCCCAGACCTCTGCAAGTCTGAAGCCAGGAGTGTTGGGGGTCCCTGTGCTCAGGGCCAGCCCGAGGAGAGGAAGGTCTCCACCGAAAGGGGTCATGAGTAGGTGCGGAATCAAACTCACAGACTCGGGAGGCTGAGAAGCAGGCGGTGGCAAGCTGCTGCAAGCTCGTTTATTCAAGGAAATGCAAGGGGTCTTTTAGGTCTGGTTAGCCAATGGCCTTATGGGGTGGGGTCCCGACTGCAGCCAACAGTAGTCCCCAGGTAGATCATCTCGGTGCAGGTTCTTTCCAGATGCTGGGCAGAAACTGGTCTCACGACTGGCCAGAGGGGAGCACCATGCCCGTGGTTCACAAGACCTGGGTCTCAGCCCTCTCTGAGAGTCTCTGGGGACAGAGAAGGGGGTACTCCAGAGACTGGGTATTGGGGTACTCAAAGTCAGGTACCCAAAGTCTACCTGTATGGCAGGGCCTTGGCGTCAGCAGTCTGCTAGAGCCACCAGGGTGGACATAGTCAGGGGCTGAGTCTTAGTGCTTAAAGAAACCAAAGCCAAAGTCTCTCTGATACAGTGTAGCTGATTCCTTCCTGTCCTAACTCCCTCTCTGATATCCTCAGAGTGGCTCTTTCTGGTCCAACCCCAACATTGTCCTTCACGTCTCTGTAGAATCAAGTCTCTGGAGCAAGCCTACTGAACAGCGCCCTCTAGTGAGATTTTGGGTTTCCACCTGACCCCTGAAAAAGGGACAAGAACTGGTCCCTGCTTCCCTTACCACCCTACTGAGCTCCTACTACGCACCAGGCACAGACTGCTGCAAGGTATGCCAGCAATGTGAGAGCAGGGGCCATGTCTATCTCGCTCACCCCTGGCCTCACCACCTAATACTGCCTGGCACATAGAAAATATTCTGTACTTTTCTAATGAAAAAAGAAACAAAGAATGAATAAGATGCCATGGCTGGGCTTTAATGAAATCAGGGTGGGCACAGTTGAGTATCTCTTCAGAGCGTGCTCATGAGTAAGAGTCAACTTATACCTCTTTAAGCTTAGCAAGTTTAGCAAGCTGCTATGTATAGCTCTAGGAGCAAAAATCCTGGAGCCAGACTGCTTGAGTTCGACACAGGGTTCCACCGCTTGTCAGTGCTGTGACTGTGGGCAAATCACTTTATTTCACTGTGCCTTCATTGTTCTTCTGTGAAACAAGAAAGTTGAATGGTGGTATCATAAGGGTTAAAAATAAACCTTCTTAAGCACTTAAGAAAGTGCTTTTCATATATTGTACATCTGTGTTAGGATTTGCTAAGAGAAAATTTGCTAAAAGTTTACCTTTTATTCATCAGTAATATATTTATATATTATATTTATATATAATTTATAATTTATAATGAATATAATTTATAATTATATTCATCAGTAATATGACTACCAAATGGGATACAGTAGAAGTCCGCTGTTATCTGCAGATTCAGCTATATGTGGTTAATTGAACTCTAAAAATACTAAATGGAAAGTTCTAGAAATAGACAATTCGTACATTATAACTTTTACACCACTGTGGTAGTATGAGGAAATCACGCTCTCTCCCGCTCTGCTCCACCTGGGGCGTGATTCATCCTTTGTCTAGTGTAGCCTTGCCGCATACGCCACCTGCCCACTTAATGGAAAAAAAACACACCTGACATTTAGTACCTGATTTGGGTTCTACAGTAACTCTGTGAGGCAGGTAGTATTATCACTACTTCTTAAGCACACCAGAGGCTTTGTCTTGACTCTGAGGTCCCTCAGTTTAGAGTGACAGAGTACAGACAGCCTCCCCCACCCCCCCAGCACTGTCACTTTAAGGTGAATCAAGCTCAACATTTAGAGAACACCTGGGTGTCTGAGGTCATGCAGGGTGTGGGAACCTTGGAGAAAAGGCAGGTGAGCAATCTGTGGGCTGGAAGGACGAGGCTCCAGGGCTGGCCAGAGCCCAGGACTCAATGGAAAGGAACCTTTTGTGCTGTGGTTCAAAGGCAGAGTGAGGGTAGGAGGGAGTGGGAAGGCAGAGGTGGTTTATGTAGCAGTCAGTCGATCAGTCAGCCGGTCTGCCAAGCCCAGGCTAGACACATGTGGTAAAGAAGAGGAAGGAGGCGGAAGGAGCCCCACATGCAGGTGGTCAGGAAGGCTCTCTCAGGGAAGATAGTGTCTCTGGGGAGAGAAGGAGATGGAAAAACCTGGTAGAGGAGAGGACAGCCAGTGGATGGGATGGAGATCCAGGAGGGCTTTCCTTGGAAAAGAGGGTAGAGCAGGAGAGAGGAGATGTGGGGAACAATTTAGAAGTAAAGAGGGGCAGCTGAGGGTGTTCTAAGTTTGTCTTCACAATAAAAACAGCTGAGATAGTTTGGGGGTGCATGCAGGAATTGAGTTTTGGGGTATGCGATGACAGCAAGAGCAACAAAGAAAAGCTGGTGAAGAAGCTCAGGAGACTGAGTTGAGATAGTGCCATGCAGTGTAGCAATAACTCCTGGAATTTTTCAGGGCCATGCAAGCCGCCTCATGTGCTCTTGCTGGCCCAGCAGTGCTCCTTTCCTCTCTTTAGGTGCTCCCTTCTCGTCCTGTACATCGTATTCTCTTTTCACACGTATTCTCTGGTCATTGTCAGTAACCAAAGGGAAACTGGTTGCCTGGACCCATGGTACTTCCAAGCCTTCCCCTACACTCATTTGCTAGGCCTCTTACGTGGACATCAGGAACACAGTGACTTCATTTTCCAGGTGATCACATCAAATTTAGCAGCAGCTGCAGCAGCAGCAAAGTCTCTGAGAAGTTGTCATCTTGCTATTGAGGCATGAAGTGTCTGGTGGTCTGTAGTCTGTGGCTCCTTGTTCACATCCTGCCGGGCCTATGAACCACTCTCATTATCATCACCATTCCTGTGGACTCCAAGTGCACAGAATTGGATGGCAAACCTTGAAGTGCGTGTCTTATATTTCCCTAATCTCGTTCCAAGGGCCAACATCAATAACATCTGATGTCATGTCTCTCAACAGTGCTCCCAACAACGTCATAGAACTGTGGTAGCCGGACCTCCAGTGGAATCCTTTCTACTACCTTAAGGGTAGGGTCTGTAGTTGTGTCTCATTGTGAGGTGGAAGGGTCCCACCGAAAACTCAGCTGTGGAAGCCAGGTATTGGGGCACATATCTTTAATCTCAGCTGTTGGGAGTCAGAGGCAGGTGAACTCTGCAATCAAGGCAATCCTGGTCTACATAGTGAGTTCCAGGCCACTTGAGGCTACAGGGAGACCCTGCCTCAAACAAACAAAACCCCTAAACAACAACAACAAAATTTGAAGCTGTGGGGTGCATCCTTCGTTTATAGCTTCTCCCCAGCCACCCACCTATAGCCCTCTAGAGAGGGTTCTCTTTGAGCTATCCCACTGTCCTCCCCAGTGTCCCTGGAGCTAGACTGCTTACCTGATCACTGACTAGCAGTGATGGGAATAGCAATGGAGTCTAGCCACAGCTGCATGCTGGTGATGTCACCACTCTGAAAGAAACTAATGATGCCCATAAGACTAGCAACATAGATGGAAGAAGGCCTGTGACTATGAGCTAATTTAAAAACTGCAACCATCTTTGCCAACTTGAGAAAGTCTCACCTCTAACCACTAGCACTAGTGTTTTGAGCAGGAGCTTGTGGAGGGCACAAGTCTTCAGTCTGAAGGGAAAACTCCAGTGATACGCCTTTTAACTTGCAGAACTATTTGAGAATGAGCTAGACCTTAGAGCCCCTTCACATGCACCTCCCGCTGCAGCTGGACCTTCATTCGTATGGTATTTGGCAGTTGATAAAGAGCCTATCACTTTCAGGATCTCTTTGTTGCTTCTCCTTGGCTTGCCAGTCCCCTGGGTTTTATAACTTTCTTACCTAGTGAAAATTATAAATCCCTTTCTTTTTCTTTTATCTCCATTTAAAACAGAGAGACCCTGAAGGAGCAGGCTGGCAGGACAGTAGATTTGGGAGGTGGGTGGAAAAGGAATCCAGGCTGAAAACATTACAAGCTTAGAGACATCATCCACGGTCCCCATCTCTGTCACCTTGGGAGAGAGTGAGCAGCCAAGCTAGACCCAAGGTTATTTTTAATCCCAAAGATACAGCATTTATGAAACAACAGTCCCGGCCCAGGAGGACCTGCCAGAGCAGCATGGCCTCAAAGAGGTGTCAGAATGGCTTCATGTTGACCCTCCCTCCCCAGAAACCAGAGTTGGGTGATATGGTGTATTTTTATTCAAGCTGACTTGCTAGGCATCCTGTGTGCCATGGGACTCTGTGAGGACGACGTGGGAGCCCCATGTTCCAAGCCCTTTAGTCTGGGCCTAACCCAAGAAGCAGGCCGGCTGCCTTGGGGCCAGAGAAGCTGACTTTGCACAGGTCCCGCCCGTCTCGTGTTGCCCCCGCTCTTCTCTGCCTGCCGCCCTCCTCTCCCGCCTGGCCCTCAACTGCTCAAGAGCATTTTCCAACATCGTTTCCTTCGTCCTTCCTTTTTTCTCCCCTTTCTGTATTCGGTGTAATTCTAATCATCTGTATTCATGTTAGAAAAGATTGGAAAGTTGAGGACTGCGGAGATTGCTCAGTTGGTAGAGGGACATGCAAGCATGAGGATCTGAGTTTGATCCCCCAGAACCCACATAAAAAAAGCCAGGGTTGGTAGTGCCCATATTTCCAGTACTGGAGTTTGCTGGCCAGGTAGTCTAGCTGGATGGGTGAGCTCCAGGTTCAGTGAGAGACCTGTCTCAAAAACATTAAGGTAGACAGTGACTGAGGGACACATAGGGCTTCACCACATTGAACACAATGTACGTGTGTAAAAGCAAAATCAAAGTGTGAAGTTAGGAAATCGAGATGAGCAAAAGAAGAGAGGAAAGTCCTATGACCTCGGGCCAAATTTTTTTCTGAAATTTTCTACACTTATTTATATACAAAGCATCTGTTTGTCAAAACATAGAATCCAGCTCAAGGTTTGACCCTGGGAGAACAGACAGGGACTCGCCCAGGAAGGGTCTCCCATTTAGATAACAAATGTTATATACAAATGGGGTTCTAAACTCTTGTGTCAGGGGGTTGCCAGGCAACGATGGGGCACAAAGCACAGTCCCTGGTCTTTGTGAGTGGCAACAGAGCTCAGTGACAGACGCTTCTCATCCTCACCTGTCACAGAGTGGTTCATTTGGCCAGGCTTTGTTTCAGAGGTTCCTGATTAGGAAACCACTCCCAACCCAGAGTGACTGAGTAGGAAAACAGGCTTGGGGGCTGGTAAGTAGCATGACTCAAATCCTTACTCTGTAATGACTGGATAAAGCTAGGCAAGTGGTTCAGCTTCTTAGTGTCAATGTCCTCATTTGTGTAAACAGTGATGCAAGTAGGGTGCACAGCACAGGGTGGGTGTGAGGATTCGCTGAAATTGCAGGAAGGACATAGAAGGGATACCTAGAATGTAGTGGGCTCCAGGTGAGCATAGGTACTTCTTTTGCTATGAATAGTTTTCTGCTCAGGGAGAAGCCTCCTTATCTCTAACACCTGCCTAGCTTCCTGGATCATTTGGGAAACCGACATCTCCCTTTGTTTTCTCCTTCATTTACTTAGCTTGAGCACAAGGAGATGAGAACAGGAATACTTCCAGGTGCCTGGATATCAGAACACTTGTTAATTAAATAATTTGCATGATGGATTCATTGGAACTCAGGGAACACTGGAAGGAGGCTAGAAGCCACACACTTCTAATTGGGGCTCTCACATTGCTGTCGCCGTTGAAGGTGGATTTCGAGTGTGTGTGTGTGTGTGTGTGTGTGTGTGTGTGTGTGTGTGTGTATGTGTGAGTTCCTCACGCTATTTGTACTCACATACTGTATATTTGGACATTTCTAGGAACCTGGGGAGGTGGCTCAGCAGAAAAAAAGTGCTAGTTATGCAAACCTGACAACCTGGGTCCAATATTTGGAACCCATATTTAAAAAGAAGAACAGATGTGGTGGTGGGCATATGTACTCCCAGCACTCCTGAAGTGAGATGGGACAGAAACAAGAGAATTGCCTAGAAGCTCACAGGTCAGCTGGCCTGGAGTACTCAGCATAGCAGCATCAATAAGGTGGAAGGAGAGACTAACTCCCAAAATTGTCCTCTGATCTCTATGTGTGTGCGTGCCACTGTGCAGGCATTCACACTCACAAATACACACACACACATGCACACAGGGGCACACACATATATACACATACACCGATTAAATTTTTTTATTTATTTTTATTTTATATATATGAGTGTTTTGCTTGCACGTATGTTAAGCGCACCCATGTCATGCAATGCCCTTAGAGGCCAGAAGAGGGCGTCAGATCTCCTGGAACTAGAGTTACAGACAGTGGTGTGGTGCTGGGAACTGAACCTGGGTCCTCTGCAAGAGCAGCCATCTCTCCAGTCCCCCAGATAAAATAAGAAATAAACTTCTGAAACAAAAACTTATATGCATATATATGTGTGTATGTATCCTGAAAAAAAAATCCACCTTATTCTATTTTGACCACATACATTTTCTGAATGGTTTTAAAATACGTATTTTATATAATGCCCATACATCTTAATGAAAACAATAAAACCATTTAAAAATGCTTCTCCCCAACCCGAGATACACCAGCATTGAGAGAAGCCATCGTTGGTCTGTAATTAGTCTTTGCATTGGTGCTTAAATTCATTGCATTGATGAGAGCCTAATTTCCAGCTGGCAGGTGATGGGGACAAAGAACAGACACGCTCATTGGTAGCTGGTGCCAGCCCGCCTGCTCTCTTTACCCTTACGCTGAGTCACACTTGCCTATCTCTGTGAATGCCTAGAACATCATGTGCCTCGTTAAAACTCTGCTCCTCTGGGAACAAGAGAGGTGGGAATTAGAGACATCCATGTGGATGAACAGACATTCCTGCTCCAAGGTGAAGGGTCCCTGACAGCCCCTTTCTTCTTTCAGACCAGTCAGCCTGACTGCTTACATCTCTTTCTTTCTGAGCCTGGAAATCCCATCAGACTTTTGGCAGCAAAACTCTTCTGGTTTGAATATGAAGTGTCCCCCAAAAGGACTCACGTGTTGAAGACTTGATCATCTGCCAGTGGTGTTAGTGAGGAGTGACTGGATCCCAAGGGCACTGACTCCATCAATGAATCAGTTCATTGATGGGTTCCTGGTCTATTAGGAGGTGGTGGTTGGAGGAGAAGGGTCACTGGGAACGGATATATCTTGTCTTCAGACCTGTCCTCATTCTCTGCTTCCAAGTATTGTGAGATGAGCAGTCTCACCTTGTCACACTCTTCTTCCATGATGCTCTGCCAGATGACCATGTACTTAAGCCATGAGCCAAAATAAATCTTTCCTCTTTTAAATTGCTTATCTGGGATATTTTGTCCCAGCGATAGAAAGTGGCTGACATATCACGGCTAAGTCAGTTTCTACACAGGGTCAAGTTCACCTTGTCATTTGCGATTCATCATTCACGTGTTTGGGTTGGCTTTGTTGCTGCTACAGCTGGTATGATGAAAAATGATAGCTTCAAATGATTGATTACTTGGTGCCAACCACTGTCCATTCATAAGCATTGTCTCGTTTAATCTACACCCCCTCATTGGATGTAAGTACTTCTTTCCCATTTTGTAGATGTAAAAACTGAGGCCTACAGAGGTTGAATGCTATTCCCAGTCTTGGGGATAATACATGGAAATTTAAATCTCAAATTGTCTGATTCCAAAACTTATGCAGTTAAATGCAACCTACAGATTATTCTCCCATTCCCCAGGAAACAGAGCGAGCAGAAAAGAACATCTCACCTTCGCTAGACTTGCAATTTTTGTCCTTTTGTGTGTGTGTGTGTGTGTGTGTGTGTCCTGTGTGGTCTGCCTGAGCTGCGGTGTCTCTTGTGATGGCTCTGTGGGGTTCTGTGGGGGAGGGATGTGTTTTAGTGTGCTGCTAACTGTAAGGAGAGCAGTTTGGGGGCTGGAGAGATAGCTCAGTCAGTAACTCGCTGACTTTTTTAGCAGGTAAGATAATGAGTGGAGGTGCATACCTGCCTCTAGCGCCGCTCTGAAGCTCATTGGCTTGCTATTGTGAGCAACCATATCTCTTTAAGCCTGTTTCCTCTTCTGTGAATTTAGAATAACTAAACTTAGATCACAGTTCATCACACCAAATGAGCCCAGGGGAACACGCCATCAAAGCAGGCACTGAAAATAAGGGTGATCCTTCCTCATGTTGCGGGGTGTGGAATGGTTAATATTGACTGTCAACTTGACAGCATCTAGAATAACCTAGAAAAGAAACCTCTGGCTGTGTCTGTGAAGGAATTTCAAGATTGGGTTAACTGAGGTAGGACGATCTAGCCTGAATGTGAGCAGCACCGTCTCGTGAGCTGGGGTGCTCGACTGAATAAAAAGAAAGTGAGCCGAGTGCCAGTACTCTGCTCCCCACGGATGCCGTGACCAGCGGCCTCGCGCACCTGCAGCTCCTGCCTTTGTGTCCCCACCGCTCTGGGCTGACCGCACCTTTGAACTACGAGCCAGCATAGACTCTTCCTCCCTTAAGTTGTTCTTTAAAGGTTTTATTATTTATTTTATCCCACTGAGTCTAATTGGTGCGGCTCACATGCTTGTGGATACAGGGTCATCAACTGTGGCATGGACAAGCTACCAGAGGTCACCCCAGCCCTCCCCAGTAAGGTGTGCTCTCCCTCTCACGGCATCCATCAAATACCAACAGCTTTTCAGCTAGGGCTGGGCATTGGTACCTCTCTCCCATCCATTTAAGTGACTCACACCATAGCTGCTGTGACCTCACGTGTGCAGCAGTCATGACCATAAGACAACATTTCATGGCACTCTTCTCCATGCCCTGACTCTCACATTCTTTCTGCCTTGTCTTCTGAGATGTTCCCTAAGCCGTGGGTGGGGGTGTGGGGCGCTGCAGGTTGATATATCAACAGCTGAACACTCACAATCTTGTATTCTCATCACTTTGAATAGTTATGAGGCTCTACACTAACTTGTACCCACTGCAAAAAGAAGCTTCCTCCACCAAGGCTGGAGGAACACAAATCTCATTGCCACAGCAATGGGAAAAGTAACTACTGCAGGACGCATAAAGGTGTTTCCCAAGGCTGGCCTAGGAAGAAGACAGATGTGAGCCATGATGTGTCTTCTGGGCACGTGTACAGAGGTGCAGAGGCCAAGTGGTGAACCAGTGATCCCTAGCAACTGTCTCACTGGAGAGCCTTGTTGAGAGCTTTGGGCAGCAGTTTCAACTCTTAGCTTCCCTAGCCGTGGAGAAAGGTGCGTGCTTCCTCCCCACAGGCCTTGTCCACCCTCCTCATCCTAAGAGAGTTAACATCAGGGGCCCAGGGCTATATCCCAGAGGGATTTCTGGGCTGCGGAATCAGCCCACCTCAGCTATGAACCCTTAAGAAATCAAAACTAAGCATGATATGCATAGATACACAGAGAGATATAGGTACGACTCTAACAAAAGTATGTAAGAAAGAGTAAGAATTCGAGAGACCGCTTCAAGCGCACCCTGCAAGCATCTTGCTGGCTGCCCAGCTCCAGGCAGGTATACAGGGCCAAAGCAGAGGTGGGTCGTGGAGGGGAAGACACAAGGCCCCATGTCACATTTCTAGTCTTCAGCTTTTCAAAACCATGAAAGGCTGTGCTGGGGGCAGAACTACTCCACAGCACACTATTACATGAGGATTTAAAGGCGGGACATTAAAATGCCCAGTCTGGAGAAAAAATGGAATGTAAATCACTGGGAAAGAGGTTTTATTTTTTTGAGACGGAATCTTACTATATAGCCCTGTCCTGGAACTTACTATGTAGATCAGGCTAACCTCAAACTCACAGAGCTCCAACTGCCTCTGTTTTCTGAGTGCTAGGATTACAAGTGTGAACCAAAACACTTGACTTAGGATTTTTTTTAACCAGAAAAAGAAGTTGGAATAATTATGCCAGTTACTGATCAACCATTTCCAAAAGATGCATATATATATATATATATATAAACATAGATTATGTATATGCACATGTACAAGTCGAAATATGTATAGACTTGCTTTACTTAACATTAGAAATCTTTCAATATTTTTTATTATTAGTAGTAGGATTATTCCACAATTTATAACAAATTATACATATTACAACCATTTTGTTTTAAAAATATTTAGTTTTATTATTTTTAATTATGTGTGTGTGTGCGCGCGCGCATACACATGCACGTAGCCACTGCAGGTGCCCACAGAGGCCAGAAGAGGGCACTGGATTGCCTGGAGTTAAAGGGACAGGAGGCTGTGAGTGGCTCCATATGGGTGCTGGTAGCTGAACTATTTTACTCTGCCAAGATCAGTAGGTGCCCTTAACTGCTGAGCCATCTCTCCAGTCCCATATCACAAATTTTCCAAGTTCAGTTTAATCATACTTAGAATTTATTTAATAAATCTTGTAAAATTTCATCGAAGTCCCTTTCAAGGCCTTCCTCCTCCCACTCAGAATCCTGAACTCTGTGCATCCCAGAAACGTAGAGAAGAGCATCCAGTCTAAAACGGTCCCAATAGATTCATTGTCCAGATTCTGGTGGGCAAGTTAAACACTGTTGCTCCTTATAGATATCCTCTCCAAATTCAAAGCCACCATGTAAGTGCTAAGTGCTAAGCACTGTGGTGCCAGCTCCTCAAAGGGAAGTCACTCTGTAAGACCCTGCTACCTCCGGGTTGGGGAAGGCCCAAGGATCAAGGCCGGGGGTCCTATAGCCCTTGAATGATTTCCAGGCTCTGGATCCCCTCCTATACTCTGTCCTTCTCTAATAATTCATGTTAAGCTTCCAGACCTTTAGAAGAGGGCCTCTATTTCCTCTAGGGCAAGAGGAGCCCAGCCCTGCAAGACACAAAGGCCCCTGGAGAGGAGGAGGGAAAATTCTTTGCATTGTTTTCCCGTGAGTCTACAGAAGAAAACCAGACATGGTTGACTTCCCAATCACAGTAGTTTGTCACTTAGTTATTACTTAATTTACTAGTAAGTCAATCCTTCATCTTTGGGGAGCAGACATAGCTGTGGTCCCAAACACAACATAACAAAAGCCTTTGAATATCCACTATAAAAATCCCTTGGCTTCTGTAACCTTTTGTCTCTCTAGTGTACTGCTGCTTGGTCAGGATGCACTCACACCCACACAGAGGCCACTGAGTACCTGAGGACTAATGTGGTTGAGATAAGACGTTAGACTCGGTTACACAAGCGAACCCAGGTCAGCTCCGATGCGCAGCCACAGGCACCACACAGGCGGTCTGTGCTGAGGAGTGACTGCAGCATCAAACACTGGAGCTTAAGCTTTTCAGCCGTGGCTTCTCTGAGCAGCTATGTCTTCATTTCTAACATGCGGGTGATAAAAGTGTATCATGGGATTATGTGAAAGTTAAACAACAGACCGTAGAGAGACGGTCTGTAGAGAGACGGTGTAACTTCAGACTGTGTAGATTAGCCTCTCCTCCAAACATCTAATCTTAACACACACTAAAGAACGAAAAAATGTAAAGGACAGAGCCAGATTTGAAGAAGTGTTATCATCTGTGTACAAAAGGCTGGGGGACATTCTGTCAGCTTCCTGAGGCCCCCGGTGGGAGGGAGCCCTATTTGCCCATCTTGGTTCTTGGCTGTCCCTCCTAAGTGCCTCCTGGGCTTCTGTTCCTGGAACCATTTCCTAAAAAAACAAGGAGCAGACAAACCCTTATCAGAGTCTGCCTTTTGGAAGGCATCAACTGTCAGAGAGCTGGAAAGGAGGGAGAAATAAAGAAAACAAAGGTATACACAAAACAATATGGCAGAGGTAAGTAGAAATGTGTCATTATAATAAAGGTAGATAGGCGATCTATTAAAAGGCAGGTTATCAATTTGTTCAAAGAAATGAACGAAATTTTCAAGAGGTGTGACAAAAGAAAAAGCACAAAGAAAGATTAAAAAACATAAGGAAAAGATATGCCAGCTCAATGCTAATCAAAAAAGAAAAGAAAGAAGAAAGCAAGGAATGAATGAAGAATGAAAGATTATTGTGGTCTGGATGTGCCCCCTTCCTCAAAAAAATAAAAAAATAAAACAACAACAACAAAAAAAGCTGAACTCCTAATTTTCAGTACTTCCCAAGAAAATGGATTTGGAAGTAGAGTATAGATATAGTTATGCTGATGTCACATTGGAATCAGGCAAATTCTTAACCCAGAGTTACTGATGTTTTTATAAGACAAACACAAAGATACTATTTCATATTTTTCTCAGGAGACATGAAAAAGCATCTTCTGTTCTCTGCAGACAGAGCAGCTACAACAGACCAAAGTAATGACTGCACACAAATCTAGTTGTGGGAACCAGTGGGTTTATTGGGCTTACTCACAAGAGCATGGGTGAAAGGTTGCTTATAAGACCATAGGCAACCCCCAAACCGCGGTATCCTGCCAAGTTCCACCCCATCATGACGGTGACATTGAAGTTGCATCACGGAAGCCTCCTGCTCCATCTTTTATACACTCTGGCATCATCCCATCAAAGACCACATGCAACTGGGAATGCACCCTCCTTTTAAGGGGGCGTCTCTGAAAGCCTAGCACCATCCACTCCAAGCAAACGCCAGCAGGTAATGGAATATTAAAAGTAACAAGTCAGCATTATTCAATGTGGTAGGACAAGCCTGCATCACTTGTACAGTTGTTCCCTTGAAGAGCAATGCTAGGTGGAGCGGTGGGTTTGGGCAGGGCTTGGGAGCATTACTTTATTTGAGTTTTCCAGCCTTCCTATCCTGGGGTGCTTCCACAAGGCCACTTTGCATTTTCCTGCTCCGTGGGATAGACAAAGCTCACGCTGCAGCTTCGCCAGGCACTGGCCCGGGAGGGAGCAGGCCCATGCTTCTGACTACTGCTCTCACCACTGGAGCTGGTCTTACAAGCTCTGAGCCAGCTATGGCTGCAGATCCAGTCGTCTCCTGTGCCCACTGAGAGGGCACCGGGCTTGGCGAGAAATCCCCACCGCAGTACGCTTTCTTGTCGGGGAGAGATGTACATGGCTTACCCTTGGAGGACAGGGATGGCTACACAGCCCTGGGACCATCTTACTCTCTTTCAGTCCAACTGTTGTAGCATTTCCGTTCTAAAGCCCTCCAGAAGCTCACTAACGCAGCATTTGGCTGTCTGTCATTGTTTCCCCAAGGAATCCCGTCTGAACACAAATCCTGCAACACAGACCTAAATAGACTCCTTTGTCTGCTCTTTCCCTCTCTTATCTTCCCTCGATGCTTTAACATTTTAGGACACCTCAAATAAGGCAGTGCCTCCTTTTCACCCCAAAATTACTCCTTTGAGGAAACTATTGTAACAAACGATGGACTCTTCTGCTGTTTTGGATCTTGTTTTGTTCTTTTGTTTGTCTTTTTGTTTCGTTTTGTTTGGTTTGATACTTCTTTTTATTGGAAACTTATTGTGTCTATTCTGCAAAGGACTTTTAAAAATGTATTTAAAAAAATTTTAAGTGTGTATGTGTGTGTGTGTGTTTGTGTGTGCATGCACATGCATATGCACGTGAGTGCAGATACCCATGGAGGCCAGAAGAGGGCATCAGATCCCCCTGGAACTAGAGTTCTATGCAGTTGTGAGTCATTCAGCATGGGTGCCAGACACTGACCTCAGGTCCTGTGCCAAAGCAGTATGCTCCCTTAGCACTGAGCCACCTCTCCAGTCCCTGCAAATAATTTTAAATGCATTATCTCATTCCCTCCTTTTCTCTAGTTTTTTTTAAAAAATATTTTATTTATTCTCTTTATTTTATGTGTATGAGTGTATTGTCTAGATGTGTGTAAGTGCACCCATATCTTGCAATGCCTGTGGAGGTCAGAAGAGGGCTTTGGAGCCCCCAGAACTGGAGTTATGGATGGGAATCCAGCCAGGGTCTTCTGTGAGAGCAGTCAGTGCTCTTAACCACTGAGCCATCTCTCTAGCCTCAGACACATAATTTTTTAAAAACACTTCTTAAAAATCCAAAGTACAATTTCTATTGAATGCTCATCACATTTAAAGTATTTCATTTGGGCTTGGGATATAACGCAGCTGGTAGAGTCCTGCCCAGCAGGACTGTGTGCAACCTCCAGACCACATCAGCCAGGAGTGGTGGAGCAGCGCCCGGGAGCAGACGCAGGAGACTGGCCCTTCAAGGTCATCCTGGCCTGTGCAGTGAGTCTGAGTCCAGGCAGTGGTGCTCAAGACCAAGTATCAACAGTTTAAAAAATCTAACTGTACAGATTTATGGAATAACTAGAGTAGTAATTTGATTCATGGCCATGATATGTGATAAAATTAGAATGCTGAGCATTTTCTTCTTCTTAAACAATAAACATTTAAATTAATATAACAATTGTCTATATTTATGAGATACAATGTGACCTTCAATACATGTACACAATATACAATGATAAAAATCAAGGTAATTAATATTTCCAAATACTTGGTGTTTGAAGCTTGTGAGATCCTCATGTCTAGTTACTCATAAAGTATATAATAGGTCATTGTGAACTATAGTCTCCCATTATTCTGTAGAACATTAGAACTCATTATTTCAGTTTAGTTGTGTGGGTACCTATTACCTAAGCTCCCATTCTTCCCCTGCCTCCCTGCCCTTCTCAGCCTCTAGCCGTCACTGGTATAGATTCTGATCAATTCTTTGAACATCCACATATGTGAGAGAACATAAAGAATTTATCTTCCTGTGCTGGACTTACTTCACGTAACGCAGTGTTTTCCTGCTCCATCTATTTTTCTGAAAAATGATAGAATATCATTCCTTTTCTCCATTCCTCATATGTATAGTTGTGGTGTGCCTGTGTATATATGGGTTTTTGTATGTGTGGGGCGACATATGTGGGTTGGTTCATGTGCACATCTGTGCACAAGCACTAGGAGGATGTGAGGAATCGTCCTCTATCAATCTTCCACTTCCTCATCGAGGCAGGGTCTCTCAATCAAACCCAGAGCTTGATGATATGGCTAGTTTTACTAGCCAATTTGTGCTGGGGATCTCCACCTTCATGGTCTGGAATTGCAGGGGGTTGTCTGGGGATCTGAACTCTGGTCTTCAGGCTTCTACAACAAGCATTTTACCTGCTGAGCAATCTCCCCAGCCCCCAAGAGTGTCATTCTTTTACAATGGAATAATCCACTGAGGATATACAGCACATTCTCTTTAGTTCATTCATCCTTTGAGCAGCATCTTTGCTGACTCCATATCTTAGCTGTTGTGAATAGTGAACACTCATGACTTTTGTACCATGGTAAAGCTGAAAATCTAAGTTGAACCCTCATAAGTCAGGGACCATCTGGACTTAATAAATGAAAATTGTATTTGCTGTTATTTGATCCATAACTTTCCAATTAAAAGCTTTTTCCAGGATTAAGTTAAAACTTCATAAACAACAATGGCACGCCAAGACAAATTCTCTCTGCCTGGTATTTTGCAAAATAATTTTCGATTTTTAAAATTAATTAATTAATGCTTCTTTCAGACAGGGTCTCCCTGTAGCCCCAGCTGGCTTGGAACTTGCTATGTAGACCAGGCTAGCCTTGTTCTCACAGAGGTCCATCTGCCTCTGCTTCTGAGTGCTGGGATTAAAGGTATGTACCACCACTCCCAGGCTTAATTAAAAAACAAAACAAAACAAAACAAAAAACAGAATCTTGCTATGTGGTACAGCCTGGTCTTAAATTTGTGATCCTTCTGAATCAGTTTTGTATAACTGATTAAGTAATACCCTAACCAGATAAATTCTCTGGCTCAGATTGGTGCTTGCTGCCTCTGTTGAATATAAGTATATTCTATATTTAAAAAATTAATGGGTATATGTGCATGTATGTAGGGGTGTGTATGTGTACCCATGTATGTGGAGACTATAGGACAACCTTAGGTATCATCCTCAAGAATGCCAGCCAGCTCCTTTGACACAAGGTCTCTCATTGGCTTAGAGTTCACCAATTAGGACGGAGCAGATGCTCCTGTATCCAACTATTGGGCACTGGAATTACAAGCATGCAGGCTGACATTCTTATATGGGTTCTGAGACTCCAACTTAGGTCCTCATGCTTCTAGGACAAGTACTTTACCAACTGAACTATCTTCCCAGCCCCTATAAGCACATCCTTTATCCATCAAATGGGCTGGGGAAGGAATCTAAAGCTCAGTGTAGCTATGATGTGTTTCAGAAGCTAAGGGCCCTTGCAGGAAATGCCTTCTGAAAGGCTTGGTTAGCGTGCAAGGGAGCCCCAGCATCAGTCTCTTTTAAAAAGGAAGAAGCAATGTCTACCATAATTACAGATCATTCCTTTTTCTGAAGGTGCTATGAATACATTGCTTTCTTAAAAGTATCCCTCAAAAATAAGGGCATGACCTCAGATAGATCTTAATTACAGAGTGTCCCTTTTCCGTAAACTATACTTTTCAACAACAACATTATTTAAGAAATATGCAAAAGCCTCAAAGGACTGATCACTTGCAGAATTTGTCTGAAAGAAAGCCAAGAAATCATTGGTGGCATTTTGTTAGCAGCATTTGACTTTTCCATCTACAGTATATAAAATTTATATGTTCAAATTGGCCCCCAGAGGGGTGTGTGTGTGTGTGCAAAATCTTCTCATTTTGGAAAAAGAAAGCCATAAATCTTAGTATTTGAAGTTAATGTTTCCTTGGGCATAGGTATTATTTATAAAAGGAAAGAAGATGATGGGGGTCCCGTTCCCTGACCTTGATGTGGTCTGTGCTGCTTTGGACAGGCTTCTTGATGTCTGGGAAATGTGGTGCTTGGAGCTGTTGCTCTCACTGATCTGTGAATGGTTAATTGCTCTGTTCTTTTCAAGGATGCTGGGCAGATCCCCGGCAAAGTTCTTGTAAGGAGTTGGTTCTTAGTCTAAAAGTACCTATGTGCAGCATCTTTCCCTCGTCATTTATCTTTCCAACAGTCCATGGGTCAGAAGGGAGCGCTTTGTTGCCCGCTTTAGAATAGTGAGAAAACTCTACAGTCAGTTGCAGATTAATGACAGGAAAGGAGATCCGTCCTTGGAGCTTTGGCTTGTTGATGAGGGAAGATCTATGAGAGAGAACCCTCCGTTCTCAAGGCCCTCACCCCCCTTTTCCCGAACCCTCTCTGAGCAAACTTGCTTCTCTCTGCATAAATAAACAGAATCCACCCCAACCACCTTGCTCCCAGATAACCGCAAAATCTTCTATACCTTCTCCACCAGCCCAGCCACATGGAGTTTGGCTCTATGCTTGGTACTGGGTATACCTTGAGGAATGAGGCAGGTGCTCGAAAGATCCATGTTCCTGTGGAGAAGGGAGCTGCTGCAAAACACTCAGAATGTAATACTGATCTGCTTGGCGATCCCTCTGGAAACAGCAGGACTGACTTGCTCTGGCAATGGCTTCAAAACACCAAGCTCAGCAGAGTAGAGACCTACTATCAAAACCACAGGTCTGAGCCGTGAGGCATGAGATGGCACAGGGAAGGTGTGGCTCCCTTCTTCACGAGGCCCCCATGCCAGGAAAGCAGCTCCCAGACATCACTTACCTCTGTAGCCTATCAGACAGTCAGTCTCTGACAAAGGCCCCATTGGGGTCTTGATGAGCAACCTCCCTAGGCCCCAACCCTTTCCATTGCCAAGTCTGGCTGAACTGTAGATAAAGTGGCCAGTTACAAGCAAAATGAAAACATATAAACTATCCAACTTTGTTCCCAATTAGTTCTTTTTCTTAAGCAACTCTACACCTTTTATTTTTATTTGGTCTTATTTTTTTGAAACAGGGTCTTGCTTTGTAACCCAGGCTAGTCTTGAACTCACACTTCTGACGTAGCCTTCTGATTGCTGGGATTACAGACTAGTGCACACGCCAATCTGATTCTTCAGTTTTTTTTTTTCTTTTTTGAGACAGAGCCTCATGTATCTCAGACTGGCCTCAAACTTACTATATGGCCCAGAATGAACTTGAACTTATTTTCCTGCCTCCATCGCCAAAACACTGGACTTACAGACATGTACAGGGTCCCTCCACAGGGTCCCTCCACAGCGTCCCCCAACAGCATCCCTCTACAGGGTTCTTCTGTTGTTTGCCTCTGTGCTGTGCACACCAGGCTAAGCAGCCCAGGATTTCCGAGATTCTCCTGTCTCCATCTCCCATTTTGTTGTAGGAACACGGGGATTATGGATGTGTGCAATGGGGACCAGTTTTACATGTGTTCTAGGGATTCAAACTCTGGTCCTCAGTCTTGTATAGCAAGCATTTGACCCACTGAGCTGTCTTCCCAGGCCCTAAAATGAATTTCTCTAACAATTTCTAACAACATTGTTGCTAACTAGAAACTCACTGTCTCTCCAAAACAACCATTCTGTCTCTGTAGTGCTTTACCTTTAATGCTCCTGTTAGTGTACAAAGACTTCGATCTGAAAATTGTCAAGTGAAATGTTCTCTCGACAACTCGACAGAAGCATCCCTGTTATTGTCTCATCTCATTTTACAGGAGAGATCAGGTCTGAGGGAGGCTCAAAGACCTTCCCAAGGTCACAGCGCTCTGGAGTGGCAGAGCTAGGTGTAACTCCCAAATCTGTGCCCTTTGCCACCGCACATGCCCTCAAGGACTCCCCAGTGTGCACACCTTTCTTGTTGTGTCATGGGTACACTCAAGGTAGAGTTGGTCAGTTGGTCAAATATTTTCTTAGAAGTGTTGGTACTTGGAGTCTGTCCTGAACACAATGTGGCCCAGTGTCAACTCACAATTTCCCCTTGGTCACCATTTCAAGGATTTAAATGTCACTGACCAATAGACTAGGTTCCCGGAAGGTAAAATGTATTATTGTGTGTATTTAACGTTCAAATCATTTTGGTAACCACTTCAGAATCCCTGTAGATATTATGACTGCGTATAGGCCAAGTGCTAGTTACTTTCCGAGTGTGGTAGGAAGGACATCACAGAGAGAGCTGAGTTCCCTTCTCTGCTGCTACCAGACTAGATCCCACTCCCTTCTCTGACCAAGTCAGAAATTTCCCCATATGAACGGGATGATTGGCGTCATAGTCACCCTTTGATGATAGCCAGCCTAATGTTAGAGCTCTCCCAGACCATAACATGGTGGCAAGGTCTGAGAGAACTAGCCTGGTACTCAGCTGACATTGTGCCCTCAGTCTCCCACACAGGAAGACGCCAGACCACAGCTGAGCCATGGGATTGGGTTATGGGGAATAAAGCCCTTTCCACAGACACCGCCTCCTTGTTCATCCCTTACATCTCCTAGGACAGCAACAAGTAGAAGTCTCGAGTGATTCAATCTCCAACTTTCTAGGAATGTCTATTAGCAAAAGGTTTTCAAATGATCTCAGTGAGAAACTTAAGAGAATTTCCAGATATTTCTTTAGGGGTTGCCTCAACAAAGAAGCAAGGATGGAAACTGGTTTGAAGTTGCGGTCACCAGTGTATTGGCCACTGTTTCATTCCTTTGTTCGTTTATGTTCGAAGTTAATTTGTGTGTGTGCTTTATGTGCACACAGGTGCATACGTGCCACATCATGTGTGTAGAGGCCAGAAGGCAGCTTCTGTGAGTCGATTCTCACCTTCTACCTTGCGGAGGCAGGGTCTCTCTCTTGTTTCTGCTGCTCTGTATACTTCAGGCTACCTGGCCCTCAAGCTTCTGGGAGATTCTCTAGACTCTACTTCCCATCTCTCTACGGGAGAGCTGGCATTGCACATGTGTGCTGCTGTAGCTGGCTTTTTATGTGAGTTCCTGGACTCGCACTGTGGTCACCAGCCTTGTAAGTGTAGTATAACCTTTACCCACTGAGCAATCGCTCTAGCCTCTGCTCGTTTATTTTGCAAATATTTTTATGTCTGTCTCAGCTCTGGGCTGGTGGCACAGATGCCGTGAAGAACAAGACTGGAGCCTGTGCCTGCCCTCAGGGCTTACAGCTTTTCTGGAGAAGGAAATAGAAAGCAAATGATGACATGAAACTGACCCCGAAGTGTGATGAAGTGTGGGCACAATAACCGGTGCAATCTGGTTCTTATAGGATTCTTGGCAAAGCTTTTTGAGCCACATCTGGAAAAGAAGGACTGTCGTACAGTTTAATAAGCCCCTTCCTCCTCTTCGTGTCTCTCCACTTTTCCTTCTACAGAAGACCAGGGACCGGGTTTTCTAATCCCCTGTGTCCATCAGTTAAGTTAGGGAATCCTAACAACCTGAGGATGGGGTTGGTTCAGGAAAGCCCTCCTAGAGGAAGACACATTTAAACTAAGACCTGAGAGCTGGGCTTGGGGATAGCTCAGTCAGTAGAGTACTTGCCTCACAAGGATCAAGATCTGAGTTCGATGCCCAGAACCCCTCCTCCCGAAAACAAAACAAAAAGACTGGGTGTGGTAACACGTCCTTATAATCCAGCACTATATGATAGAGACCAGCCAGCCTAGCCTGCCAGGCTAGTTCCAGGCAGTTAGAGACCCTGTCTCCAAAACCAAAAAAAGTGAATGAGGAACAACATCTGAAGTTGTTCTTGGACCTCCATATAAAAACACACATGTACACGCATGCATGTATGCTTGCATGCACATGAACATGCACACACACACACACACACACACACACACGACCTGAGGCATACAGATGGTGGGACTGGGGCATTATCTGATTTATAATAGACAGTAGATGGCGGTGGGGTCCAGACTCAGTCCGGGTTCAGCCTTCCATTGGCTTCCAATTTTGTACACATCCTCCATTTTCTCTGGGCCTCAGGTTCCATTTTGGCTTTGTTTGGTTTGTTTGTTTTCTATGTGTGAAATGAAGACTTGCTGCTTAATGTGAATGATGTGCAGCATGTAGGAGAGCAATGGCTATGAGATGGCCTTGAAACCTGCTCATTGGTACTGGTCAGTCTAAAGGATCCATCTTTTCCCCTGAGGTCCACCTTGTCTGTGAAGTGAGTATCAGAGTGGGAACTTCACCCGACATTGAGAAACATTAAGGTAAGATGGGCTTTCCTTATTTGCATCCTCCACTTTTTAAAAAATATGTCCTGATTATATGCAAATATGTACGGGGGATCTAGAGGGACTGGAGAAGCTGCCCCAGTGACCTGGTCAGGGAAAGTCGACAGACACGTGAAGGAGAAGGCTTATTAAACAAGCCTCTCTGACAGCCTTCTCCATTCTTTTCCAGATGCGCCTGCAAAGGCTTTGCCAAGAATTCTAACAAGAACCAGACTCTGGCATCCAGCCCTTCACCTGCAGATTTCTAAGCAGAGAGGCCGTTCTCCTCTTCTGCTCAGAGGCTAGGAGGGGTTGTTTGAAATTCTTCCCTGCAGGAATTGGAGCTTTGAATGTTAGGAAAAACATCTCAGATTTCCCCTTTTATATTTCAGCCAAAGAGAATGGGCTTAAAATCTGAATGGAGGAGACATGAGGCCATTGGGTAGAGACTTGGGACTGGCCACCCACCACAATCCTGGGGAGTTAATTAGTAAAATCTTTAGGTTGAAAGAAAGGGGAGGGGGTCCTAGTGTGCTGAGAAATGCCTGCTGTGTTGGGTGATGGTTCCTGTGGGTTTCCAGCTGCCCACTCTGTCCTCTGTACCTCCAGACGTCAGTGTAGGTCAGTGGCTTGGTGGTAGAGCAAACGGCATGAAGAGCAGACCTTGGCCAGAGGAACATGAAAGAGAGTTTTCCTTATGCACCTGAACCAAGCTATAAAGGACATTCGCCAACCTCTGCTGTGTTACAGGGAATGCCAGTGTGTTCACGGCTGCAGGAGGCTCTGAGAGAGACACGGTATCTGCTCCTGGCCTGGTGAAAATCTAGGCCTGTCTGGTGTCTCTGGAGCTATGCATTGTCTTCTTTGGGCCTCTTTCTGTCTGGCTTATGTGCTTGACTTTTTAGTCTTGGTTTGTTCATCATGAGGCAGAGGGGCCTGCTTCATACTCCAACAATACTGCAGAGACCCTCGGCTCCTTCTCTTCCTGGTTTTCTTTTCTTTCCTATGTTACATTGTCTCAAAAAAAGACTCTTTAGTCTTCAAGCTTCTCTTTTTATGAGCAATGGGGATTTGAGCTACCTGCGTGCATATGGTGGGAAAGCCCAGTTCTTTATTTCCCTGTGGCTCTGCCATCCCAACATCCACTCTCTGAGGCCCACACACCTTCCCAGAGTGATTGGCCTTTTGCACCCGGTTTCATCAACAGCCAAATTTGCCAAGACAAACTCTACAAGGGAGGGCTCTCTACAGCTCTGTGTTTGCATAGTATGCCATTGACTAAACGAGCGCTCCAAGGCTTACCTAACCAGGAAGCTGTTTCTGTCTCAAAGGCTACATTAAAAAAAAACTCTGGAAGCAAAACCAGACTTTTCATATGTTCAAAAGGATGGAACCTAAACATCCCATCAAAAATAAAAATGCTCGCTTAATAAAGTCTATAAAGAAGTAATCCAGCAGGTATTGGGCCTGGAGATGCAATGGGATGGAATCAGCTTCAGGGCTCTGAGCAGCTGCTTCCAGAGAGTTCTATGCAAGTCATCAAACGCCTTAACCCTCAAGTCCTCGTATGAAAATGAGAATTATGCCTGTCCCTCAAGAGTTCTTGCGAAGATTAAATGAGGTGAGGTGTATAAAAGTTCTAACATGGTACTGGTCATACAAAAACTTTCCTTTGCCTCATGTGGGCTACTGTTCTGCACATTTGAAACCTTCTGTGCTGTGTATTTTACCCTCATAATGGAGAAAACTAAGGTTAAAATAACCACACCGCCAGTATGGTCCATGCAGTATGGACATTTCAAAGAGGGGAATGTTGCCCAGACTAGTGTTGCCCAGGCTAGGGAACTTCAGTGGTAACTAACCTAAATACGCAAGCATTTTACCTGACGAGAGCTCTGCCTCAGACCTCAACTTGCCATTTATATGGGGGTTGTTTTTTGCTTGTTTGTTTTAAGGGTCTCTTTACAGGGTCTCTCTGTAGCCCTTGCTGGCCTGCAACTCTTCTACGTAGACTAGGTTAGAACTCACAGAGATCCACTTGCCTCTGCCTCCCAAGTACTGGGATTGAAGGTGAGTGCTACCACATCTGGCTTTTATTTTATTTTTTGGGACAGGGACTCATGTATGCCAAGCTGGCCTTGGGATACAGTCTCCACCTCTGTTCTGGAAACAGGGTCCCTCACTCAGCTGGAGCTCAGATTAGCTAGACTGGCTGGCCAGTGAGTCCAGGATCCGCCTGACTCTGCGTCCCATGCCAGCTCTGGCATTACAGATCATGGCTTTTACATGGGCGCCAGGGATCTGAACTCAGATCCTCATACTTGCAAGCATCTCCTCAATCCCTTAACCTGCCATCTTAGAGAGAAGGCTCCATGTCTGAGTAGCTGGACCACTCCACGCAGCACATTTCAAGAATGCCATTGCCTCCCACGGCCATACCGGGAACTTTGCTTTCTGCTTTGGAAGGCACCCCAGCAGGCCAGATACCTCCGAGAAATCCGAGTCCCGTCATCTCCTCTGAAATGGCAACATTCCTCTCATCAAACTTTTCCATTGGCAACCCATCATAACCCATAAAGTCTGTAGCAGCAGCTTGTAGGAACCCACCTGTTTTCCATCAGGACTTCCACCATAAGCCAGCACAAACATGTGTGATAAGTTGATGCTAAAATACCATGACACACTCCTTGGATTTACTAGTATTTAATAGATGAAGGAGAAAGCTTTGCCTTTTATAGCCTTGAGCCTCCCAGGCCTAAAGCAGCTGGAGCCGTTGCCTCCTGCTATGTATTCATTACATATTGCTTCCCAGCCCAGGGAACAGATACCCGGGCTCTTGTGCTGTAAGAGTAGGACTCTTCTATTTGAGGCCAGCAGGTCCAGTGTTCTTGATCCTGACTGTAATTCAACACCAACTGGAAAGCTTTTAAAAAATACTCAGGCTTGGGCCAGCGAGATGGCTCAGCAGGTTAAGACACTTGCTGCCAAGCCTGATAACCTGAGTTCATTCCCCAGGACCCACGTGGTAGAAGATGAGAACCAATTCCTGAAAATTGTCCTTTGACCTCCACATGGAGTAGCCCATGTACACAGACACACATAGACAGACACAGACACATAAACAGACAGACAGACAGACACACACACACACACACACACTACCCAGACAGCCATAATTTTTCACACAAACACACACACACACACACACACACACACACACACACTACCCAGACGGCCATAATTTTTCACAGCTTCCCAAAGCCTCTCACATACAGACAAGGTTGGTATTGCTAACGACGATTTGGATAATACTCAGGCTAGTGTGGTAGGAAAGACATGGACTTGGAGACAAGTGATGGTTTTGTATTCATCATCTGAAAAAGACAAGCTTGGACAGATTTCTCAGGCTGTTTAGAGCTCAGTTTTTGTTGCTGTGGTTTTTCATTTGAACAATGGGGTAACTGGCTATGGAAATGGCTCAGTCCATAGCTTGCAGACTGAGGACCCGCGTTTGAGACTCACTGGTTGTAGTGGTATACACTGGTCATCCCACCACTGGGGAGGCAGAGACAGGTGGGTCCCTTCAAGCCAATGAGGTGACTCTGTCTTAAAGTCAAGATGCGGGGCTGGAGACATGGCTCACTGGTTAAGAGCACTTCTGCTTTTGCAGGGGACTGGAGATCAGTTCCCAGTACTCACAGCAGGTGGCTCAAAACTACCTACAAATCCAGCTTCAGGGGATCCAACACCCTCTTCTGACTACCACAAGCAGTGTACTCACATGTATATACACACACAAGCTTAAAATTTTTAATAAATCTTTAAAACAAATCAAGGTGAATGTTGCCTGAGGAATGACCCTTCAGGTTAACCTCTGCTTCCACACATACATGTACATGTGAACATGCATATATATATGTGCATATATACACAACATCTGAGAAAAGAAAGAAAAGAAATGAGGTAAATATCTGTACCATAAATCGAGTGAAAAGAGCAAATGAAATATTATCTATCAGCAGCAGACTGCTCAGGCTTGAGCATAGCAGGTGGTCAGACAGGTCTTAAATATCGATGACCCGAATGTCATATCACTTCCTCCAAATGAGGGTTCCATAGCAGAATGGAAGAATTCTTCTGTCATAGTATAGAGATGTCTACTGCATAATTGCTCAGATTTGCTCTAGAAGATCTAGGATGCTCTAGAACTACAAGATGAAATAAAATGCAGATTCCAAAGGAAATAGAAAACCGACTTTATCTGTTGTTTGCATGAATAGAAAATCTTAAGTAATCTTAAAGGATGCCACTGGATTTAGTAAGTTGAGCAAGGACACAGGTCGATATATGAAAACCAATTGTATTTCTTTTCTTTCTTTTAAAAAAATAATGTAATAGATATTTGTTTTTATTATTGTGCGTGTGAGAGAGAGTATTGAGTGTGCCTCTGTGTGTGTGTGGAGAGAGAGAGAGAGAGAGAGAGAGAGAGAGAGAGAGAGAGAGAGAGAGAAAACTCATGCCACAAAGTGCATGTAGAGGAGCCCAGAGGACAACTGTGAGGCGAGATCTCTTATTTCTGCTGTGTTGTATACTCCAGGTTGACTGACCTGTTTCTTGTGATTCTCCTGTCTCAGTCTCTCACCTTGCTGTAGGAATGCTGGGATCACAGATGTGTGCTACCATACCTGGCCTTTCTGTATGAGTTCTAGAAATAGAACTTGGTCTTCAGGCTTGCACAGCTAGCACTTTTACCTGCTGAGTCATCTTGCCACTCAGAACTGGGAGCTTCATGCACCTAGGAAAGTGCTGTACCACTAGGCCTCCTAATTATGTTTCTATATGCTAGCAATGAACAATTAGAAAGTCCAGTTTAAAAAGCAATACCATTTATAGTATCAAAGCAACAAAGTCATGAAATATGTAGGTGAATATTTTTTAAAAGTATGTATAAGATACACTATTCTAAATCTACAAGTAACCAATAAGAACGAGGGGACTAAATAAATGTAGCCTTATGAACATTGCAAGTCTAAATGTTAAGACATCAATTTCTCTAAAATTGATTTATAGGTCAGCGTAATCCCTAGTCAAAATTCCAGCAGGATTTTTTGTTTTTGTTTAATAGAAACCAGCTGATTCTAAAATGTGTCTGAAAAGGTAAAGGAACCAGAGCCAATAACTCTGAGACAGAAAACGAAGCGAAGGATGCATGTCCCTCGGTTTAGTTTAATCTGTGCAGGGAAACCTTGTCATAAATTAAACAAAACAAATACAAGACTTGAACAGGAATCTTGCCAAAGAACAGATATAGATGGCAAATAAGCGTATGAGAATATGTTCAGTGTCATTAGTCATTAGAGGATATATTAAGATGAAGCCATCATATGATTATTAGAAAAGCCCGAAAGAAAAAGCAGACAGTATCACATCCTAGCAATAACAGGAAGTGCTGAGGATGATCTATAGTAACTGTACTTTTGGCTTTGAATAACTGAGTTTACTAAGCATGCAGCAACCAAAAATAAAAAAGCAGGAAGCAAGCCGCAGGAACGGTCATCAAATCGGGTGCTCACAACATCCAGCAGAAGGACTGAGGACCAACGTGCTGGAGTTCCTGATGGAGATTTCCACATAGAGTGTCCTCTCCATTCTCTCCATGGATGAGCTTCTGGCTTCTTATTCCCACTCAGGCATTTTTATACCAGGGGATAAACAATACTAACTCTGTTGGAAACTGCTTACCCTCTAGTTGTTTTCAAGGGCACAAATGTTTCTAATACCCTTTAGCTACTTGCTATCCTTCTTTCTCCCTGCAGGGCCAGGGGACTGGCCTGTCCCAGGACAGAGAGTCTTGGACTTGAGATAAGCATGCTTGAGACTGAGACAAGGGGGCCTTGTTCTCAAAGTCCACTCTCTACAAAGTGAAAATAGCACATGACAACTTATAATTTGTATTTCAGGGAAACATTGTGGCTCTCATCACTGCCATAGAGAGGCCAAGTGGTTCATTCATTTTGGAAGACTACTTGATCTTTTCTCATAAAGTTAGATATATATGTATCATATGGCCAGCAATCTCATATCCAGGAGATTTATACAAGAGTAATGAAAAAATACTTTCATATAAAAATCTATACACAAATATTTGTAATGATTTTTATCAGAATTACTGACTATGGAGCTACACAATTGTCCACCAAGTTGTGAGCAAGTTTTTATAAACCTGTGGTATAGCCAGGCATTGAAATACTACTTAACAATAAGAAGAAAAAAAAAGACTGACATATTCAACGATATGGATAAATCTCAGATTTTTTTTACTAAGTGGAAGAAGCCAGACTTGAAAGCCTATTGTATCTCGAATGCTTCTTTTGTGATATTCTATAAAAAGAAGCAGTTTAGGGACAAAGTATCAGTACCCTTGTCAAAGCCTAAAAGCAGAGGGAAAGGAAGGCCATCTAGTGGCTCAAGGAATGTTTTGGTGAAAATGGAATTGTCTTATATGTTGAGGGTGACAGTGATTATGCAAGGGTATATATCTGTCAAAACCCATAGAATTTCACATCCAAAAATAGAAATTTGCTGAATGTAAATTATGCTTAAATGAAAAAAAAAATCTGACTCAGTAGTTAAGAGCACTTCCTGTTCTTGCAGAGGACAAGTGCTCAGTTCCCAGCATGCACTTGGGTGGTTCACATATGCATGTTACTCCAGCTCCAGGGAACCTAATGCCCTCTTCTGGCCTTTGTTCTTTTTTAAAAGTATTTTATTTATTATTTTTATCTTATGTGTATGCACACACATGTTGTGAAATGGCCTCTTCAGCCAGAGGGCATTGGATCTCCTCAAACTGGAGTCATGGACAATTGTTAGTCACCATGTAGGTGTTGGTGTAAGAGGAGCCAGTGCTCTTAACCTGAACCACTGAGCCATCTCACCAATCCCTCTTCTGGCCTTTGGGAGTAATGCACTCATGTGCACATGCCCATCACAGACACATATTCAGGCATGTAATTAGAAATAAAACCTATCTTTTAAAGAAATTTGTTTTAAGAAATATGGTATGTTGTTTCCTATGTAAACTGGAGGGGCCAATGGTATGTTGTTTCCTATGTAAACTGAAGGGGCCAATGGTATGTTGTTTCCTATGTAAACTGGAGGGGCCAATGGCATGTGGTTTCCTATGTAAACTGGAGGGGCCAATGGCATGTTGTTTCCTATGTAAACTGGAGGGATCAGTGAATGGTAGCTGACCTCAAGGTCAACCACAAAGTTAAGAGAACCATGTTAAATAAGTTAGACCAGTAGTTTGAAATCCAAGTCAATGGAGCCCTGAGGATTTAGATGAAAAGGCAACAAGAGGAACCACAAGGTTACCCCCACACTTTTTAAAAATCACATTTGACCAACTATAAGCTTCCCAGAGAGGATGGACAAAACCTAAAGTGTTTTGGTTTTGCCTAGAATTCTATTTTCTGCTTTTTTATATTTAATGCACATGGAATTTTTTTTTAAGTTGATATACAGCATGTTGAGTAAAATCCTTTCAAAGGAAAAGACTACTGGAGCTGTGGCTCAGTTAGTAGAGGGCTCATCTGGCATGCTTGAAGCTCTGGGTTCCCTCCAAGCACATGCCTGTAATCCCAGCTTTTAGGAGGTAGAGGCAAGAGGATCAGAAGTTCAAAGGCATCTTTAGCTACATGGTAAGGTTGAGGCCAACCTGGGTTACTTTGACCCTACCAAAGAAATAAGGAAATAATTAAATTTTTAAAAGGCAGGGATGAGGGGATAGAAGGAAAAGAAAAAAAGGTGCCACAGGGAAAATTATTAAACGAGGTTTTGGTGATGAACAGATATTCTCTAGTCAGATGAAAGCGTTCTTTGAGGGAGATGAAGGAACACTGTTCTTTGGGAAGGTCCAGAAACTCTGTCGAGTTTTAATTTGCCCCAAATAACTTGGGTATCCTTCTAGCCAACACTGAGGAATGGCTCTTCCCGCTTCCACTGTAGGTCTCTTCAGACCAGGAAGAGGAGGTAAACACATACCTGTATATAAACGGAAAATTAGGAAAAACACTGGGTTCTGATCAATGCCACATGTCAAAGTGCCACCTTCCTCAGGCTGGGATGTGCTTCAGGAAGAGAAACACATTTCCAGAGCTGAAACTGAGCATCTCTGTTGACATTTAACACACCAGTATTATGATCACTCATTATAACAAAAAGAGTTATGGTTTTCCACCAATCAACACTCGGGAAGGTGACAGGAGCCCTGGCCAGGGTGGGAAGATGTAGGAGATTCTAACGGCAATGTTAGACCCACCTGCTCTCAGGCCAGTTAACACGCCTCCCTTCCCACCTTGCACAGAGCTCAAGAGAGTTTAGCAGGATTAGGAGTAAATATCTTGTTATTTTTAGCATAACTAAACTATTTGTAAGTCCTGTCAGTAACAAGGAGGTATCAAACCCAACAAATATGACAGGAAGGAACAGGCACACATTCACCTGAGGTCTTACCCATGGATTCTAGTACCTAAAAGAATGGGACCTGGGACTGGAGAGATGGCTAGCTGGTTAAGAGGACTGGCTGCTTTTTTAGAAGACCTGGGTTTGGTTCCCAGTACTCACATGGCGGTTAACAACCATCCATACCTCCAGTCCTAGGTAATCTGATGCCCTCTTCTGGCCTCCTCTGGTACTACATGCATAAGGTACACTTACATGCAGGCAAAACACCCATATACAATAAAAATAAATAAGATATTTTTAAAGGAATCCTAGCACGGTAGGGAGTTCGTGGGCTCTGGAGCCAAATAGCCTTGGATTTGAACTCTGTGCTGATATGAGTCTTGGTCAAGATATCTCATCTGTTTTCAAAAAAAATTTAAAATTTACTTCTATTTTATGTGTATGAGTATTTTGCCTTCATATATAAGTACATCATGTGCATGCAATGTCCATGGAGGTCAGAAGAGAGTGTTAGATCCTGTGGAACTGGAGTTATAGATGGTTGTTAGCTACCATGTGGGTGTGCTAGGAATTGAACCCAGGTTCTCTGCAAGAGCAGCCAGTGTTCTTAACTGCTGAGTCATCTCTCCAGCCCCAAGTTCCCTTGTCTCCGAAATTCAGTTTTCCTTAGAATGAGAATAGGGGCTACAGAGATGACTCAGTGCTTAAGAGCACTTGCTGGGCTTTTAGAGGACTGGAGGTCAGTTCCTAGAATCTATGTCCCAGGGCTCACAACTGCCTGTATCTGCAACTCCGAGAGAGAGAGAGAGAGAGAGAGAGAGAGAGAGAGAGAGGGAGAGAAAACAATTAAAAGAAATCTTTGAAAGCTAAATAAAATTTAATTAGGGGCTAGAGCAATGGCTCAGAGGTTAGGAACACAGTTTACTCTTGCAGAGGTTCCTGGTTTGATTCCCAACACCCACATGGTAACTAACAACTGTCCATACTCTAGTTTCAGGGAATTCAACGCCCTCTTCTAGCCTCTGAGGACATCACATGGCATGGATGTACTTACACACATGCAGGCAATACACTCATACACATAAAATAATAATGAAATCTTCAAAAAATAAAATTTAATTTAATTTAAATATAAAATAAAACGAGGAGGTTGCCTAGTCCACCAGTGACAGTAAGACTAGACTTAATGATCAGTGTGTCCTTGGTCACATGGTAGATGCTCAAGAAGCAAATATTGGCAGAACATATGTATACATGTATATATTCAAATTCTAATTAATGCCTGCAGGGTGGCACGTTCCTTGAATCACAGCACCCAGGAGGCAGAGGCAGGCAGATCTCTGTGAGTTTCAGGCCAGCTGAGGTTACAGGGAGAGCCTGTCTCAAAAAGACCAAAAAATTAAAAAAAAAATAATTAGAAGAAATATAAAATGTGCTTTCCTTTACTGTTATTGTTTTTGAGGTTGGGTAGCACGTTTTAACTGATGGTGATCAAAGTTTGTTAACAAACACAGCGTTACAACCTGGTTGCCATTACTGGGATGTATAACCCTAACTAAATCCCCCTAAAACTTGAGAAGCTGTTGTACTTGGCTAATTTGTGCCTCCTGGAAGAATATCACTAGATATGACATATCCATCTGTCAAAAGTGTCTGGCTTATTTCCAGATTTCCCGTGATATGTCATTCAATGACAAAAAAGGGATGAAACTATGAATTTAATTAAATGTATACGAACGTTGGCATATTAACTGTCTTTACTAGATACACTCAGGAGGTCAAATTCACAAGCCCAGGATGTGAAAACCTATATTTCTCTAAGAGTATTTGGTTTGACTTCAAAATGTGAGGAATCTTATATCTTAAAATGTGAAGAAAACAAAATTAGCTTCCGAGGATGACACTGAGGACGAATGTTCTATGCACAGTGATTATTCAGATAGAGAAACGTACCCTGTAGTTAGGCTGTGAATGTTGTGTAATTTGAGATGGTATTTCTGTTTCTTTTTCTGAGACTCTATATTAAACGGGTGGTGTGCCTTACAAGCAGGGGCATCTTATAATATATTAAATATGGTAATCCTAAACCAACCCCTCCTAGGCTGGTGCTGAGTTCTCACGTTGATGCTATCTGTGACATTAGCTGACAAGGCTGGGTCAGAATTAGCAGCAGCAGTCAGCATAGATAGTCAGAGAACGTCACCTCATTAATGATTTGAAAAACAAAATTAAGACTGTAATGAAAGACCATTCCATGGTTGTTATTCATGTCGGAAAAGGGAGAACATTTGACAATACTAAGTGTTATGGAGAATGTAGAATGAAGGGATTTTTCTGGAAAATAGCCTGATATTTTTACACAAAGTTTGACAGGCACAAAGCCCATGCCCTAGAAATCCCATTCCTAGTCCCGTTCTTTAAAAAACTTTTCTATGGAGTGGTAGAGATGGCTCAGCAGTTAAGAGTGCTTACTGCTCTTGCTGAAGACCCAGGTTCAGTTCCCAACACCCGTACCAACATTCTCATGACTGACTCTGACTCCAGTTCTAAAGGATCTGACACCCTCTTTTGGCCTCTGAGGACCTGTGCATGCATGTGGTATATATAAAAAACTTGAAGGTTCACACACAAAAATAAATAGATAAATAAATCTTCACACATATGCATGCCATGGTACACATACACACACACACACACACACACACACACACACACACACACACACACACTAGAGAAGCTTCTTGGGGGTTTGTAGGGAGCCTAGAGACCACATGGATTCCCCTCTTCCCTGCCTGACTGGGCAAAACTGAGTGTCTGTTCCTTTAAGATTATTTGACATCTCTGAGACTGGAAGCAGACTCCCCAGAGGAGGCCAGCAGTAGTTGTGGAATGCTGTTCTAAAGCCACTCTGGGTGTATTTCAGCTGATACTCCCACTGGCAGGCTTTGGAGAGAAATCACCTATTATGGTCCTGGAAAAGGCTCCAGATCCTGTCCTTCACCACATGAGTTGAGCGAACAGGGCTATTTTCCTTCTCCAGTGGAGATCTTTCTCCGGTTCTTAACTGATCATCTGACCCTGAGGTTCCATGTTGGATCTGGGGCGCAGAGCTGTGAGCTGGGGAGGGTGGTGCAGGGTCTGTCCCAAGGGGTCCTTAGCCCGGCTTACTGGAGACGCCTTGGTGGAAAGCCAGACCTCCGCTCAGCTTCCCCTTCCCAGGTGCTCACGTGCCTCCTTCCGCAGACAGGCGTGTTGGAGGCTCTGCCTGCTTGGCAGGAGGAGGGAGGTGGTGAGGGGAGAGTGTTGACCTTAATACTCTTGTTCCACCCCCAGGCAAGCAACTTCCCCCGTGGGGTCCCTCCCTCCAACGTAAGAACTCCACCTGAACCCCGACAAGTCCTGGAGCTCAGGAGCCAGGAAGAACAAGGCTGAAGTCTGGCTTGCTGTTTGGTGACCGTGTGACCTATGGCAAACTGTTAGGCCTTTCTGATCCTTGGTTTCTCCCTCTGTACAATGGAAATAGTCATCATACACACTTAAAGATAAGGAAATGAAATTTTACATATATATACATATGTATATATATATGCTGCAAGGGAAGGTTTCAAAATGTGGTCCAGGAGTCTCCAAGACCCTTTCAGGGTAACTGTGAGATCAAAACTGCCTTCAAAGTTTCCAAGATATGGTGCTAGTGATGTAGCTAGGTTGATAGAGACCTTGCCTAACATGTAAAAAGCCCTGGGATCTATCCCCAGCACTGCATAAACTCAGTGCAGGCCTATAATCGCAGCATTCAGGGAATGGAGATAGGAGGATTAGGTGTTCAAATTTAGCCTTGGCCACAAAGTGAGTTTGAAGCCAGCCTTGAGGCCCTATCTCAAAATAATAAAATGAAATAAAATTAAAATAAAGATCTTGAGGTAGGGAACTTATTCTGGATTATGCATGACGGTGAGCCTCATGCAATCCCTTATAAAGAAAAAGAGAAAGGTATGGAGCTGAGGCGGAGGGGAGATGAATGACTTTTAGTTGGGTGGATGTGTATGTGAACGCGTGCCCACAGAAGCCAGAAGAGGGATTCTCTGGAGTGGGGGTGGATACGGAAGTTGGGTCCTCTGCAAGAGCAGCATGTACTCTTAACCACTGAACCATTTCTCAGCCCCAGAATAAGTGATTGGATTTACTTGAAGATGCCTCTTCTGGCTCTGGAGATGGAGGAAGAGGCCACTGGCCAGGAATTGAGGCAGCCTGTAGAAGCTGTGCTATGTGCACTATGCCCGAAGTATGAACAGGGCATGCCATTCAGAAACATTGCTACTGCTTGACTATTTCCTCTTAAGCATTCCTGATGTATATTTTGGAGAAAAAAAGCTCCTTGTAAAACAGACACGTAGATATGCGTGCATATAATTGCATGAGTAAAATAATAAAAGAATTGACAAATACTGTTCATTTTATGCATGTTAGACTAGCATTTTACCAACTAACTCAGCCATATCCCCAGCCATTATTTATATATGTATATTTATATGTATGTATATATGTGTATGTATGTATTTATGTATGTATGTATTGATTGATTGTGGCTTTAGGGATCAAACCAGGACCTTGTGTATGCTAGTCAAGTACTGTACCACTGAGATACCCTCCTGGCTCTCAACATCTTACTTTAATTACATCCTCACAATCTCTTCTCTCATGTAAGGCAAAATATACTTTTGGTTAGTAGGATGTGAGTATCTTTGGAGCCATTACTGTACCTGCTCTATTCATAAATTATGAAGGTTAGTGACATCATTAAGCATGAAAGCAAACATCTTTCTGGCAATGTAAATAAATAAAACAATTCAACAAATGACAGAACTATGAGGTTTTTAAAACTTTTGTTCAATGACTTTCTTTATTCTTGTACATTTCTCCTCTTACTATATTTGGAAGAATGTAGAATTGGTCACCTTTAAAACATTATTGAATTTTTGAGAATCTCATACAATATTTTGGGGGGGCTTTGTTTTTGTTTTTATTTTGAGACAGGGTCTCCCTATAGCCCAAGTTGGTCTGGAACTCTTTATGTAGACTAGACTGGCCTTGATCTCACAGAGATGCACCTGCCTCTGCCTCCTAAATGCTAGGATTGAATGTGTGCCTCTATGCCCAGCTCACACATGTTATATTTTGATCATATTCAGACCTCCTCTGCTCTGCACTGCCTTTACTATCTCTCCACACATTTTCATGTATTATTTTTTAAGGACTACCAAGTTTAATTTGTGTCTCCAAACGCCCTTCTGCTTGGGTCATCCCCCAGAGCTTGGTCAATTTATCCAGCATCAAACCCTTAAAAAAAAACTGACTCTCTTAGGTTCAGTTCCCAGTACTCACATGATGGCTAACAACCAAACATAACTCCAGTTCCAGGGGGATCTGACGCCCTCTTCTGACTTCTGTGGGCACTGCATGATATAGATACACCTGCAGGTAATACATGCATACACATAAAATAAAAACAAATAATTTCTTTTTAAAAAGAAAGAAAACAGACTCTCCTTCTCCTGGCAGCTATCGATCAGTTGCCAATAGAACTGAAGAATCTTTTTCCCTTTGATAATATGCCAAATTAAAATTTTTAATGATGAAAATAAGATGCTATTTATGATAGTAAGGTGAGTTTTGGGATCCATTCCGATCAATTATAGAGGACTTCATATAGCCAATACCCCACCTGCCCTATTAAATATCTTCAATTGCAAGGAACAGGAGAGAGAAACAGGGACTGAGATGAAAATAATTACACTCATAAACAGACAATGTTTGTAATAAGGCCACCAGGAAAACTGAATATTAAACTATCTTTTTGCTGTGATAATGCAAAAAGTGAACGCTCTGCAACTAAAACCTGGTTGTAGAGTCCTTTCTCATCAGTAGAATTCTAATGAGGGTTTCAGGGCTTAGAAGTTAATAATCTCCCCAATTTAGCTGCCCATTAATTACTTATTAATACTTTCACTTTCTCTATAAGACTCCAAGGAGGCTCTTAAGCTGATTGGCCGACTGGCTAAAGTCAGACTTAGAGGCTACCAGAATACATTCTTTTGTTGCCTCTGGGGCTAGACTGTGGAGGGGAGGGCAGGTTCCTCCAGACACACCTGCTCAGAGCCACCTGGTGTTAGTCAGCAGGGCTCCTGACAGCCACACCCAGACCTGCTGCAGGAGAGACTTGAAGCCATATTTCTAGTTTTGTTTTTGATGTGCCAGTCACCAGCAGGTTAAAATTTTGCCAAGGTCAACACCCCAGTCGCACCCCTGCCCGAGTTCCTTCTCTGTGACTATATGGTTCGGAAAGAGGGCATGGGTCTTGACCGACGGCACCTGTGATGGCTAATCCTCCTGTGATGGCTAATCCTATCAATTTGATTGGATCTGGAATCAAGTAAGAAACACAGCCAGATCTTTGAGGATACTTCCAGGAAAGATTAGCCAAGGGGAGAACTTTCTCCACGGTGGGTGGCATCTTCTCTTGGCAGTTCAGATATAAAGAGGTCTGAGGAAAAAGCAGTGTCATTCGCCCCCTTCACTACTTGCTAGTGTGTCTATCCCTTTGCTGCCATGCTGTGGCCGTCTTTGGCTGACATCAGAGCCCAGCGTCTTCAGCCTTTCAGCATAAACTAAAGCTCTCCAGGAATCCTCTGGGCCTTCAGTGCCAGACTGGGACTGCTGAAACATCCAACCTTGTGGACTGAGAAGCTACTGAACCCTCAGCCTCTCCAGCAGGCACATGGCCATTGTTGGACTACCGGGTTCACGGGCAATCCAATCTAACAACCTCCTTTGCCCTATATGCTCATTTTATAAGTTCCATTCCTCGAGAGAACCCCGACTACATATATCACACAACCTGCTTCCAGGTCGCTATGGATGGGAGGCCCCGTTAGTACCTCCTGCTCATGGAAACCCACTCCATCTTATGGCTCAAGCAGTAGACTTTGCTTCCACGGGCCAGGATGGTTCCATTTGGTTTTGGTTTCATACACATCACTTTTTTACTTGAGGAGGTGGGAGTTGTGCCACAGAGAGTTCATGCGAGAGTTTTGCAGATGAGGAAGGGGTGCGAAGGAAGAATAGAGGGGTAGGAAGCTTTTCCTTGGGGAAGAAAGTCTTTTTGGTTGGTCTTAAACAAATCATGCCTTTGGGAGCATAAGTCCAGTTGAGGCTGGAAAGGACCAGTGGTGAAGGTGAGAGTAAAAGCGTAGATCTGGGGTAGAGCAGAGCAGAAAGATGTGAGGCAACTCGAAAGGAGCAATGCTACACCATGGGTCTTAGTCTGAGAGGGTCTGATTCAGTGATGGTCCATTCTCTCTTTTGGTCTGGAGTTGACTTGACATGGGAATGGATCCAGGCAGGGATTCTATCGACCTTGATGGCAGTCAGTGTGTTGAGGATGATGGTGTGAGGTCCTTTCCACTCTGGGGTAAGCCCTCCTTTTGGAAGGTTTTGATGTACACCAAATCTTCAGGGCAGATAGGTGGCAGGGTGTAGAGGAGACAACCAGGAGGACATCTCAGACATTAGAATGGACTGCAGTTTGGAACTGTTGGAGAGAGGCGAGATACTTTAAGAAAGACTGACTGATAATCTCTTCTAGAATAGGATCTCTTAATCTAGGTAGCAGGGGAAGTGGCTTTCCGAACATAATCTCATAGTGGGTGAATCCCACCTTATAGAGAATATGTCTAACCCGAAGGAGGATCAAGGGTAGAAGACTGGACAAGCTTTCACTGGTCTCTAAGATTAGTTTAGTGAGGATAGACCTAACAGTCCAATGTATACATTCAACCTGTCTAGAGCTTTGGGACTGGAAGGCATAACAAAGTTTCCAGGCAATGTTTAATGTCTTACATTTGGGCTATTTGGACATGAAGCCACATCCATTATCTGTGCCCATTGACGGGGACATCTCAGTCCTAGGAATTATTTCATATAGAAGACTCTTGACCCCAGCGGTTTCTTTTTTCGTTGCAAAGGCCTCCACCCAATCTGGGAATGTGTCTACAAATACCAGCAGATATCTGTATCCTATGTGAGGAGGCTTGATTTCGGTGTAGTTGATTTCCAATTTTTCTGAAGAGTTTTGTCCTCTTAGGAGGATGGCTGGTGTACCCTTGGGCCCTTCTTTAGGGCTGACTCTTGGAGATGCATCAAGTGACCACCAGGGCGGCCAGTTCTCAAACTTATGGAATCTGGTCTCAGTTTGATGGCATCCAGGTGGGTTGTCTGGTGAAGCTGGTCCACAATGAGGTGCCCAAGGGCAGCAGTAAGGCTTGGGCCAAAATGACAGCCTATGATTGGCCAATGTGGCTTCAGCCTGCCAAATCCCCTTTTCTCCAAGGCTGCTTCCATCTGTGAACAAATTGGCATCTACCTTAGGTAAGGGGATGTCTTGGAGGTCCAGGCAACTGGCCTTGGACATGCCCAGCAGATCTTCACAGTCATGTAGGGGTACCTCCACGTAATTGTCAGGCCTTAGTGTTGCCAGGTTGAGGCTCTGAACAGCTGAGAGGTGAGATGGGGCTGATCGAGGAGCAGACTCTGGTACTGAGAAAGGCAGGTATGTACATCCATTGATCACTGGCTCCCTAGAGGAGGACCTTCACCGCATCGGGCCATAAGGGTTAAATCTTGGCCCAAAGTGAGCCTTTCAGTCTCCTTTGCTAGTAGAGCAGTGGCTACTGTGGTGCACAGTACAGTAAGTGCCTATGGGATCCACCCTACTCTCTTGGTAGGGGTTTCCTTTTTCTCTGGTTGGGCCAACCTGTAGTCTGGAATAGACTGGCTGGAAGGCGGCCACCATGATTTTAACCTTTCTGCAGGCCACCCGGTCTATGGGCTGGGTGGCCAGTCTCTGTCTCTCAGCATTTTCTTTCAGATATTGGGAACTGACTGGGTAACAAAAGCCAAATTTAGAGCTCAGGTGTTCTCCAGAGGATCTAAAGGATTGTGTGTATTGAAGGTTTCCCACTAGAAGAGTTTGGTGAAACGTGTCCAATGCCCTGAATCTGATGGTGGTTTCAGAATCCCAGTTAGGCAGACAAAGGAGTGCTTTCTCCAGCTCAAGTTGCTTTTTGTCCTCTGTGTTGGACACAATGCAGGATGGGCCTAGCCAGCACCTGGGAAGAACCTGCCTACATGGGGACAAACTTACTATTGGCTGTATTTGGGACCCCACCCCATAGGGTCATTGGCTATCCAGGCCTATAAGAGCTTGTGCACCTCTTCAATAAACGAGTTTGCAGTGCGACCCACTTGGCCTGCTTCCCGTCCAGCTCCCAGAGTTTGTGTCTTAACTCTGCATCTATTCACCCCCAAGTCCCACGGTGGAGGTCCCCTCGATCCCCTCAGTCCCCTTGGGCTGGCCCCGAGTGCTGAGACCCCCGATATACTCTGTCCCTGCTGACCATGGCCAAGTAAGCTTCTTAGTCTGTCCCCTCATATGCTCTTCAGAGACAAACAGGGTCAAAAGCAATTGCTGGAAGTCATCCTGGGTGGGTTTGTGGTCCACATAATAGACTCGATGAGAACAGCCAGCACGCGGGGCTCCTCAGAAAACAGAGGACTTTCAGTTATAGAGGTCCAAAGTGGAGAAAGGCAACTAGGAATGGATTGGACGTTCCCTTCCCTCTGTCCCCTGGGGTGGGGAGGAATCTCTAAGGGGGAGGACAGGGACAGGGGCTTGACCTAGACCAGATTTTGGCTCATGCTGGCATCACAGGGAGGCGCTGAGGGCAGAGGTAGCGGAGGGATGGGTGGTGGGGAGGTAGAGGAGGGTGGTCGTGGGAGAGGTTTTTATTTTCATTTGTATGAGTGTGTTGCCTACATGTGTATGTACGTGCACCCATGTCGCACAATGCCCATGGAGGTCAGAAGATGGCACTGAATCCCTCTGGAACTGGAGTTACGGGTGGTTGTCAGCCACCATCCATAGCTGGGAATCAAACCTAGGTCCTCTGTAAGAGCAGCCAGTGCTCTTAACTGCTGAGCCATCTCTCCAGCCCTTGAGACCTGAGGCTTATCACCTATCAATATGACCTCAGGCAAGAGGTCAGCCCCACTCAGGTAGTACAGGCAACAGAGTAGAGGAACTGCTCCCTATTGAGGTCAGCTTCCAGTTGTTGTGATGCAATACTGAAAAATGCCTTGCAGTTTGGGGTCGAACCAGGAATCCTTTATTAGCTGGTCAGAGAGGGGGCTCATACCCAAAAGAACTCTTGACCTAAGGAGAAGCAGGGCAGGGTTTATAAAGTTTAAAACCATAATTATGGACTAAAGAGATGGCTCAGTAGTTAAGAGCACAGGCTATTCTTTCAGAGGACCTGGGTTCAGTTCCCAGCACTCACATGATGGCTAACAACCATCCTTAACTCCAATTCCAGGGGTTTGACGCTCTCTTTTGACCTCCTTGGGCATTTCAGGACATGGGTATACTTACGTACACGCGCAGGCAATACACTCTACACATAAAATTTCAAAAAACCACAATCACATTATGTCAAGGGCAAAGTCAATAACCATAGCTACATCAATCACTATAATTACCTCAGACCAGGGCCAGGTCAGTTAGCAAAGAGGTTTTCAGTTAACAAAAAGTTTGGGTTAGGCTGGGTGGGAGGACCTGCTGCCTGGCTACTTGTGAGGTACCCAGTGTTGTAGAAACAATGTATGTTTGTCCCCTGCCTGCATGAGACGTTCTGCCTGGCTGGCGGCAGTGGGAGTGATGGGGCAAAACACAGGGAAAAGCGGAAGCCACTAGAGCACAATGGAGTTACCTCTGCCATTTTAATTAAGGCAAGATGAGCTTGGAGGGCAGGCTAGCTCCCTGGTCCCCAAAGAGGATCAGGAGGGAGGGGACAGGGGAAAGACGCAGGGCAGCCGCAGAAACAAATGAGGGCACACCCTCGTTCCATGACAGATAAGACCGGACCGCCTGGACAGTTAACCGCCCAGAGCACAGTCTGCTGTGTCCGTGGTGTCGGTCTCCCCGCCCCAAAGTGGGAGGAGATTTCAGTGCTTCTTCAGTGGGTGGATGCTGAGCTTCCACTGCTTAGCCGCATGAAGTTATAGCTGCTTGGGGCCCAGTCGGACTCCAAAGTCCTTGCTGGATTCCCAGCTTGGGCCATGGAGCCTGTAACCCAGTGTGTGACCAATGGAGGCTGGTATACTGGACTGTTCATTCATTCATTTAATCACACACATAGAAATAAACATTGAATAGGGATTAAATCAATAAGTTCCCAGCCAGGACCTACTCAGTTAACATCTTCACTCTTAGAAGTTTCCAGGAAGGAATCCTCATTCGGATCTCACTCCTGTTACCAAATACCAGATCAAACCAGAAATATCAGGACCTACCTCCTAGGAAGGACTGTGTCAGTATTGGTGTCGGGAAATGCAGCAGTCACCCTAGATCTCTCTGGCTCTGGTGTGAGAGTCATGGGGCCCTGGAAAGTCTTAGGGGGTTCTCCCTGTAACAATTCACCAAGCCAGGAGACCCAGTGGGAAGTTGAGTCCCCTGAATGGTGATCTTGCTGAGGCCTTCCAAAATGTTATACCTAACATAAGTCACAGAGGAATGCCACACAATGATGGTTGAATCAAGAGTACGTTACTGCCAGAGAGCTAGAGCAGACTCACATCTGAAAGAACTCTCAACCCCGAGAAGAAGCAAGGTAGGATTTATAAAGGCCAAACCCATAATTACATCATACCAGGGGCGTATCAGATAACAAAAGTTTCACTTAGGCAAAACACTTTTCTCACTACTACAGAAACAATAGACCTCCTGGAACTTTCTGGATGAGAATGTTCTGCCCAGCAGCATGTGGTTATCAGAGGCAGAGGTGGGGAGCTGTTGTGAGAAGCACAAAATGGAATCACTTTGGACAATTCACCCTTAGAGCTTTAAAAAGTTATAAAAACAAACAAAAAAGCAGGCTGGTGAGATGGTGGCCAGCCCGACAATTTTAGAGTTCCGGCGCCAGAATCTACCTGGTGGAAGGAGAGCCTGGACTTCCACATGCCCTCAGTGGCGTGAGGGCACCTCCTCTAGTAATAAACACTCAAAAGCAAGTCTAAAAGAGTCTGCTATGATAGAAAAACAAGTTAAGTTGTAAAAAACAAATACAACAGGGCTAGAGAAATGGCTCAGTGGGTAAGAGAACTGACCGTTCCTGAAGAGGACAGGAGATGGTTCCCAGGACCTACATGGCAGGTGACAACCGTCTCCTGTTCTAGGGGATCTGACACCCTCTTTTGGTCTCCCTGGGCTTTGCACACATGTAATGCACTTACATACATGCAGGTAATACACTCATACACATGAAATAAAAATAAAATAAGATAAAAAGTAACAAAACCAAGAAAAACATGCAAAGTTTTAAAAAAATGCAACAAGAGAAATTCTAGAAGGCCCACTAAGCCCAAGATATTTACACTTCCAGCCCCTTCTGGGAAAAGTGTGCTGCCTCTGTTGAAGACTGGGACACGTGTGCTTCTCTGCTCAGCCTGGGGTGGCTGGTGAGATGACACTGGGTCATTGTGTTCTTCCAAAGATTTATTGTCAAAAATAGGTTTTAATGAGGCTCTGAATCATTCATGTGATTTAAGTCTTTGAAAACTAACGCTCTTTGTTCTGTTGGTTTGCAGGTGGAGCCTGCTTATTTGGATGCCTCAGTGCACCTGGGAACATCAGAGGGCTTTGTGACTTTTCACTTCTACATTGAATTTTGCACCAAACCTCTCCCTTAACCTTCAGAGGCTGGGGTCAACAGTTATTCTTTCTAGAATCAGAAGCCAGAACAGTGACCCACTCGGTCCTATTATATCCAGTCTTAGTTGGTATAGCAGGAGTCCTGTGATGTTTAAGAGCAGGTATTGTTATCATGATTAAAAGATTTTAAAGAAATGAAGACAGCAAGCAAACAACAAAAAAAAAATCATGTGTAGTTGTGCAAGATTTTAATCCAAACCAAATCCATGGGAGGCAGAGGCCATCTGTAGATCTTTGAGTTGGAGGCCAGCTTGGTCTACATAGAGAGTTTCAGGCCAGCCAGGGCTACACAGTGAGACCCTGCCTAAAAAAAATCTTTCTGGGTGTTGGAGAGATGGCTCACCAGTTAAGAACACTGACTGCTAGGGCCTGGGTTCAATTCCCAGCACCCACATGGTGGCTAACAACCATCTGTAACTCCAGTTCCAGGCGATCTGATGCCCTCTTCTGACCTCCACAGGCATTGCACAACATGGGTACACTTACATTGCAGGCAATACACTCATACGCATATAATAATAATAAAATATGTTTAAAACCCTTCTTTCTGTCTTCGTAGAGACAAGATGTCAATATCAGGTAGCTTTCTCAACTGCTCTCCGTGTCATTAATTTTTGAGTATTTTTATTTATCCTTTGACCATTTCATGCATGCATACAGTACATCTTAATCATATCCTAACCCCTTCTCGCTGATGAAAACAGGAGATAGGAACTGAAAAGGCAGCTCAAGGCAGGAACCCTAAAAGCAGCAGATCTAGAAATGTACTTGGTTCTCTGACCAGGACTTCCAGAAGGGAGATCTGGATTTATCTCCTTCAAAATGAACACCCCTGGTTGGAGGCTAGACACGAGGGCAGAGACCTGTCCTCCACACTGGAGGACTTCTCTGATGGGCAGCTTTGGAACTGGATCTCAAGATTTTCACAGCAAAATTGAGTTATATCTAGTCCCCAATTTTATCACATCTCCTAAGTGATTTTAAAGAGGTAGCTCTTTAGAGAGGAATGACACAGCAACTGTAAAGACCAATTAAGGGAAAACTATTTCCTTCTGGTCAAAAAAATGAAATCCCTGGTCTGGGTGGAGAACTAACATTCCGGTTGGGCTGGTCACTTAGCAGGCCAAAGAACCACCCCCTCAGGAAGGTGGGTTCACTTTAAGCCATGCTAGAGGCAGAATAATCATCTCTTTAAAGAGATAATGGACTTTTCCTACCCAGAATTCTTGCCCACAAGACAGTAGCTTACAGGGCCATAGCATGCAGCTTTTTAAGTCTGCCCACTTTTCTGACTTCTGAAAAGCAGAATTTTTCCTTTTCTTCTTTCTATCTCTGTTCTAAGCATGCTTTTCCTAACACCTTGGGCTTCCTGGCTCTCTCCTTTAAGTTCCCCCTCCCTGTCAGGTAGTTGTCTGCTGCCACGTGACTGCCCGTCATGCAGGCTTAACTCGAAGTACATGTAGTTTTTTCTCCTTCTCCATTCTCCTCTTCTGGGCAGCTGCTGGGATTTACAACTTGCTTGCTTTTAAACTCTGATAGAATGGTTCTCCAGCCTACATTTGAGTCTGCTTAAAAATTATTTTATTAATGAGACCAAGAACTCCAAGAAGGAATCCCAGTTTCCCTGGTATCATCTGGCAACCATGGAGGGACTTTCCAAAATTTCTGCTAATACCACTGGCCCCAAATATATCAACCTCCCACAGTCATGCCCCTTCCCTGCCCCTTAAAGAAACAAAACAAAACAAAACCACCGAGTTCAATTAGTGCCGCCTCTGGGATACTGACTGATGGTGCTGGCCACCTGTCATGTGCTGGTAATCACAGCTGCCACGGTGAGTTCACGGGAACAATGGCCATGGCAGGTCCAGAAAGCAGCACCTCACCGCACTCCTCCGAGCTTCTGTTCTTACATTCCTTCCGTTCCCTCCACGCACGGTTGAACCCCTGAACCTTTGAGGGTCAACTTCATTTTTTGAGACAGAGTCTGTCATTGAACCTGGAGCTCGAACTAGCCCGGCTAGGCTGGCAAGGCAGCGAGCTCCAGGGTCCTCCTGCCTCCACTTCCCAGACCTGCAAGTATAGCTACAGATCATTGTGTGACGCTTTTTGCATGGGCGCTAGTTATATGGACCCAGGTCCTCATGATTGCTTGGAAAGTGCTTTACAGACTTAGTCACCACCCCGTTCCCTACCTCCTTAAAAACAAAACAAAACAAAACAAAAACCAAAAAATCTTCCTCACAGATGACAAAACTTTGGCTCAGAGAACATAGGGATTGACATAGCACACAAACTGATGAACTTGGTGTCTAGTCTTCTCATCTTAAACCTCATTCTCTCTTTCAACATACATCAGTCTTGGATGGCTCAACACCATGTGTTTAGACAAATATACAGCTGTCTTCCCTTATCCAAGGTTTTCTTTCTGCAGTTTCAGTTACCCATGCTGAACTGCATCCTGATAGTCAATGGGAAAAAAAAAAACAAAAAAACCCCACAAAAAAACAGAAATAAACAATTCAGAAGTTTTCAATCATACACAGCCCTGCTCTATTCTATCCAGCTTGTGACATATCCCTTGTTCAGTGTATCCACACTGTATGTTTCCTTCCTATTAGTCAACCAAAAGTTACAGTTTTGCTAACTTATAAGGTAATCTATTTTGTAATTTCACAATCTTTTCTCAGCATTCTTTATTTCAGTGATGTCCCAGTTTGCTTTCCATTGCTGTGAAAAAACACTGACCAAAACCAACTTGGAAAGGGTCTATTTCACCTTATACTTCCAAGGCACAGTCTGTCTTTGAGAGAGGTCAGGCAGGAACTCAAGGCAGGAACCTGGAGGCAGGAACTGAAGCAGAGCCCATGGAGGAACGCTGCTTGCTGGGGCTTGTGCAACTTTCTTTCTCATTTAGCTCAGGCCCACAAGCCCAAGAATGGCAGACACCAGGCCAGTCCAACGGAGGAAGTGTCTCACTTGAGAGTCCCTCTTCCAGATGACTCTAGTTTGTGCCAAACTGACAGAAACTAACCAGTGTAAGTGATGATGAATATTCTCTCTATTTTTAGATGAATCTGGACATTCCTGAGTTACATACATCTCTGATATGTGCTCACTATATATCTGTATGAGAGATGTTTTTAACTTAAAAAAATTTTTTATGTGTATGAGTGTTTTGTACCACGTGTTGCAATGCCCATGGAAGCCAGAAGAGGGCATGAGACTCCCCAGAACTGGAGTTACGGGTGGTTATTATCAGCTGCCATGTGGGTCCTGGGAACCTAACCTACATCCTCTGCAAGAGCAGCCAGTGCTTTTATCCGCTGAGAGTCTTTTGAGCATTTTGAACTCTTTGAACATTGTTGCTGAAACTTTCATCATGTCTACAGATGGAGCCCTCCAAGATCAACTCTACCCTAAAAGTCTGAGGTTTCTCTTCCTGCTTTCACCAGTCAGGAGGAGGCACCAGTGAGAGCCTTTGGTTGGCACCCCTGGGTTCAGTTCTGGGCTCCCCCATTTACAAGCTGATAATTTGATTAAATTGCGTGACCTCTCTTGGACTTGGTTTCTTCATCTACAGTATAGAGACAACATTGCCATTCATTCTAGGAACACTGAATGGTGTATATAATGAGGCAGGATAGAAAGACAAATAAATTGGGAGAGGGCGTGAGAAATGGAAAAGAACCCTGTCATCTGGGAATCCTTTGAAAGCTTGCTAGCAAAGTAGCAAGATCCCAGGACAATCAGCAACAGTTCAAGGCCTTTCTCTCTTCCCGGGCATAAACCTGAACTTCTCAAGGATTTGGCTAGAAGCCGCATTTATGGGGAAGGGCATGCACTGAATGCTTTCGCAGCTCTGGTGGCTCCATCCCGGCATCCCCAGAGCATCCTTACTTATCTCACTTTTTAAAAGAGAGAAAAGGAGAGAAAACAAAGCTTCTAGGCAACCTTTTGAGATGTAATCTAAGAGCACCAAGAGGGTAGATATGACTAATGCTAAGACGCTTAATTGCTGGCTCTCCCTTGAGTTCATCTTTCCCTTACTCCCCCCGGGATGCACACCCCCACTTGGGTGTGTCCTACCTTCTTTTGAGTTCCTTTCTTTCCCTTAACCCTTGTGCTTAAGCCTATATTAACATATCTCTAATGAAATCTCCAACTCTGCTTCATCCTAAACCAATTAGTCTTGAAATTCTTTTGAGTGTCTAAGCTGTGGATCCCAGTTTGGCCTGAGTCAAGGTTGCTACAAATCTAGGGGAACTGCTCTGGCTGAGGGTGGCAGTGTGGAGCTGTGTCTCTAGGTTGCCTCACTGGTTGTTACGTACACATTCTGAGAGGCTGCCTGGCTTTGGCACTTAGGCCTGCTGTTTATTTTCTACATAAACTTGGGAAACTATTCAATCTAATTGTGCCTCACTTTCCTCATCTGTATAATGGAATTAGGACCTACTTTGTAGCAATACATATGTTAGTTTTAAAAATCTGTGTGGACTGTGACTGGCATATTGTAAGTACATAATGAATTTCGCTCTAAAGAGAGAAATGATATTGTAAAAATACCTACTTGAAGGCTGGTGAGACAGCTCAGTGGGTAAGGGCTGTTGATGCCAAGTGTGATGACCTAAGTGGTCCCATAGTGTGCGAGAGAACCAACTCCTGAGAGTGATCCTCTCATCTCCACACCCATGCCATGTTCATACAGGCGTGCGTGCACACATACGCACACTAAAAAACAAAACAAACAAACAAAATGTTTTTATAAAAAAAAAAAACTAAGCTAGAGAGATGGCTCACTGGTTAAGAGCCACTGGCAGCTCTTGCAGAGGACCCTGGTTCTGTTCCCAGTACCCCACAGGGCAGCTAATAACCATCTGTAACTCTAGTTCCAGGGGATCTGACACCCTCTTCTGTCCCCCATTGGCGATGCATGACATGGGTGCACTTACATACATGCAGTCAACATGTTCATACGCACATAATATAAATAAATAAATAAATAAAAATTGTAAAAACCCTAGTAGAACACTGAGCGTGGAATTAATTCTCTAAGAACTGCTAGTTGTCAAACATCAATATTGTCTGCCATCCAGCCCCAAGTCAAATCAAATCATGGCCAAATGCCTGGTTACACATGAAAAAAAAAAGTTCTGATATCCAAGACATGTGCCCAAGATGACCTAGCCAGAACTAAGACCATGTCTCATGAATTCCAGCCCAAATCCTGTGCCTTGTGATTAGCTAGGGAGGTCGACACAGAAGTAGAAGAGGACGCTTACCAAGCTCTCCTCCCTGCCCTCTGCTTCTCTGCAGCTGTCAGAGACTCCACTCTCCACTCTCCCCACCCCTCATCCCCCACCCTCATCCCCCACCCCTCATCCCCTATCCCCCACCCCTCATCCCCCACCCCTCGCCCCACACCCCTCACCCCCCACCTCTCATCCCCCACCCCTCATCCCCCACCCCTTATACCCCACCCCTCATCCCCCATCTCTCATCCCCACCCCCCTGCCCCCTACCCCTCACCCCCACCCCTCATACCCCACCTCTCATCCCCCACCCCCTGCCTCCCACTCCAAGTACTGATTCTTCTAATTCAACTTTGTGCTGGAATCGGAGTCCAGCTGCCAGGCCAGGTGTCCAGGTCCCGCAAAATCAGCTTTAGGAACAGGAACAAGGTCAGGATTACGCTCCTCACCCAGCCAGGGGTCCTCAGTGATACCCCAGATAAAAGAGCTAGGGATTTCCATCCTCAATGGTGGGGAAGCGGGCGTGGGGGCGGGGTGGTGTGGGCCCAGAAAACCAAAACACACCGTAGCACGCCACATACCCGAAATTCCAGACATTCCTCAGAGGTTTTGCTTTGTAGGTGATGGCCACAGATGCTGGTAGTTCACTCAGGCTTGCTGGGTGTCAGGAAACAGAAAAAACTGCCCCAGTTGTTCTTCCCAGAGTTTAGGAAAAGTCCTGGGATCCCCACTTCTGTGCTGGGTCTGTCAGCACTTTTCACACTTACCAAGTAACACCTGTTCTAGAATCCAGGCAGCACCAGCGTCTCATTCCAGAGGCGTCTGGATGGTCAGAGTCATTTAAACATTGAAGACCTACTACAAGTTTGGTAGGAGGGCAAGCAAACTCTTCAAAGTGGAAACGAAGCTACTTTGGTTGCATTATCTTTCTTCTTCCTGTTGTTATTATTATTATTATTAGTCTTTTTGAGACAGGGTCTCCCTATGGCCCTGGCTGCTTGGAACTCTCTATGTAGACCAGATTGGTCTCATTTTCACAGAGATGTCCCGCCTTTGCCTCCAAGTGCTGCTACTAAAGCTTTGTGCCATCATGCCTGGCTGCTGCTGCTCCCGCCCCCCTCCTCTTCCTCTTCTTCCTCCTTCTCCTCCTTCTCCTTATTATTATTACACACACACACACACGTGCGTGCACACGTGTATTTGCATGAGCCACAGCGTGCATGAAGGTTCAAAGGCAACTCTATTGCAGTCGGTTCTCACCTTCCATGGTGGGCTTCAGGGATCAAACTCAGGGTGTCAGGCTTGTAAGTCAAGAGCTTTTACCTGCTAAGCCATCTCACTGGCTTTCTTTGTGTGTGTGTTCATGTGTATGTACATGTTTGTATGTCCAAGTGTGCGTGTAGGCCAGAGGTCAGTATTGGTGTCTTCCTCAATTGCTCTTCAAAGAAACAGGGTCTCTTAGTAAACCCAGAATTGCTGACTGGTTAGACTTGGCTGATCAGCAAAGCCCAGGGATTGTTGTGTCTCTGCCTCCTAGGTCCCAGGGATCTAAACTCAGATCCTCACATTGTCCCACTAAGTACTTTACCACCTGAGCCATCTACCCAGCTCCAATGGTTGCATTTTCAAGATTGCTTTTAAATGCCAAACAACAGTCTTCCTAACATGTAGACAAATGGCTTGCTGGCCTTTTCCTGTATGGCTGCTCTCTGGGGTGTAAGCCAGTGTGGGCTGGCTTAAACATGGCAGAGGGGGATTTGAATTGGAAGGGTTGGAAGAATTACAGTGGGAAGTGAGGTTCTCCAAGGAAACTCATCTTTGTGGAAGATCTTGCTGACTGACTAACTAGAACTTACCGACTGGAGAGATGGAATGTTGCAGATCAGGAGCCAAGATTATATCTTGAGTTATCTCTAGTTTTCTTAATAGCCATTACAGCTAACCTTTGTATCTGACCAAACATCTTTGTGACTATTAGGTAAAACTTTTGGAATGTATTGTTAAACTTAGCAGACCACTAGCTTTTGCCAACCTGAATGCTAAGAATATTAAGCTAACAATTAAAATCTATAGAAGAGATTTCCTGGCCCTTCTATAATACAACTATTTAATCCCTTGATCAATATATTTGGTAAATACGATATATGATTATCTTTTGTTCTGTGAGTGGGCCGTGGTTATTCATGTTTGCTTCAGAATAAACTATTTCTTACTTCCCGTGGTGTGACATTTCCTGAGGTGATATGAACAAACTTTTATTCTAGGGCACCAATAGCAGACCAACGTAACGAGTCTGTCCACTCAAGTCCAACTTGGTGAGCCAATGAATTTATTGAGTTTGCTATTTACAGGAACATGGTGAACCCCAAAGAGCTGCATCCCTGTAAAGTTCCACTCATGGAATCTGTATCACAGAGTCCTCCTTTCAGTCAGTCTTCCACTTCTGATAGATTCTAGCTCCTGAGACTATGCGCAGCCGGGGGCAGGAAGGTAGTGAGGGGAGATGTATACCTCCTACCTCTTCATTATTCTCTTTATTTTGTTGCCAAGGCTACTGGGCATTACTATTTCTCTTCCAACATGACAGTGGGATGATCATGTTTTATGTGGATAAAACGTCATAGTACAGCACCCCCTTTGGAGCAAGAGCTGGATTCTGCATCTTCCAGAGTTAGACAATGCCACTAAAGATGCGGAGTCTTAATCGCCTTCACTCTGCTATGTCTGGATGGCGTTCACCCCAGGTTGCTTGTCCTTGTGGCTAGAAGGTGGCTTCTTCGTTTGCCACTGTTATGGGAAAGAGACGTCAACACTTCTGCAAACATTTCTTCTCTCCAGCTTGGCCAGAATCAGGGTATATGCTTAGTCCAGAGCCAACCATCACCAGGAGGAATTGTGTTTTCCTTGACACAATCAGAGAACCTGTGGCTTGAGGTCAGCTCCCCACAAATACCACTGCATATAAGGAACATCAAATATTAGTTTTTTCTCTCAAACCCTGTAAAACTATGGTTTATGGTAAGGAATTAAAATGTTTTAACCTCCACCCCCTACATACACCCTGTAAGACTTATATTTACCAAAAGGTCCTGATGCATTCCCAGAACTGGATGGCCTGGGGCGGCAGAGCCATTCTTTCTCTTTGGCCAACCTTCTTTCTCTTCCTTTGCCTTTTAAACTAGCCAACTGGGATAGACTGTGAGTGCAGCTCCAGCCAATGAGGAGAAAACACAGTGCTCTTGTGTTAGGGATAGATACCTATCAAACTGAAGCTGGAGAGATGATTTAGTGATTGAAGAGCACTATTTGCTCTTGTAGAGGCCCAGGTTCAATTCCCATCACCCACATGGTGGCTAACCATTTGAAACTCCAGTTCCAGGGGACCTGATACCTTCTTCTGATAGCATTGCATGTACACTCATACACAGTTAGAAAATACAAAGTCTTATAAAACTGCCTGGTTGGGAGTGCTTGCTGGGTGTGAACCAGCACTCAATGGATTCTTTTGCAAAAATAAACTGCCTGACTTCTGTGCAGTTACTCCTCGTATTTACGTAGAATTAGTAGGGTCCTTAGACCTCAGATTTTATTTCTAACAGGAATTCTGTAGGGAAGTGGGGAGTATTGGTGAGAAATCAAGTAGAATGTCAATCATGTGTGCCCAACAGGCTTGAAAGCTAATCACTTACTCAGAGCCACATTTCTCCGAAGCACCGAGCTCTTGTGTGTGTGTGTGTGTGTGTGTGTGTTATTTTTTTTCTCAGTCCTTTTGTCTGCAGACTAGGGAAAGAAGAAAGCCCAAGGCATCGAACTGTAAGTGCTCTGTGGTCCATAGGAGGAAATTCTGGGTTTATTAAAGAAGCCCTGACCCCATGCCTTCAACTTCTCTTCCCGAAGGCCTTCTGTGGGTCCAGGCCATGGGTACCATCTTGTAAAGACACATCACACTGTCTGAAGTCTTTTTCATATTTCAGTAACAAGAACCTTTGAGTTAGATCCCGTCTTTTAGATTTTGCTTGTTGAAGTTTCTATTAGAGTGTTTAAGATCAATCTGTATTTCCTTGAAACAGAATTAGGAGGAGGTGCCTAGGAACGCAATCTTCAGAGAAACTATTTTGGGTAATCCTGTTGCTTTGGGCTAGGGTGGGGCCACATGGGACATGAGCTGAGGAAGGAAGAGGACAGCTATGGTGGGTGGTAGCTGTTTAGGAACAATCTTTTTGTTGTTTGTTCAAGGTCAAATCAGAGTTCAAAACAGCTGCCCCTCAAATAGATCATAAACACCGGTCACAAACTCAAGTTCATCACCTGAGCTATCCATCTTTATTACATATCCTGTATGTTTCATAGCTTTGGAAATTGGGGAGGCTCCATGTGACAAGATCTGAGCCCGGCCTGTGAGCTAGAAGAGGCTGCTGCATAGATGGGGCATTAGCTAGGAATACTAGACAGTGTGCTCTGTGTGCTAAGGAAGGTGGGCCATCAGGGAATAATTCCAGGACATTGTGGGTTTTTTTGTTTGTTTTTAGATGGGAGGGGGGGTCTCCCTATAACCCTAGGCCCATCTGGTCTGGAACTTGCTATATAGACCAGGCTGGCCTTGATCTGATAGAGATTCACCTGCTTCTGCCTTGTGAGTGCTGAGATTAAAGGTGTGCATCATGACGCATGGCTCCAATTTTGAGAGTAGGAATATGATAAATCTAAAGTGTAGTTCCTACAGCATTTCTTCCTAGAATACACAAGAATTAAAAAAAAAAAATCTCTGAAGAGCAAAAAAAAAATGGACACGACAGATTCTCTTCGAGGATCCTTTTGGAGATGTGGGTGTCTAGAAGCCTTCAAGAATTTTCAGAGACTTAGGAAGCTACTCACCTATATTTCAGTTCTTAAATTTGCCCTTGAAACATCTCTTTCCTTCCAGGGAAACAGGGTACGGTATGTGTCCCATGGAACCACAGTGCCCCCTGTGGTCCGAATCACCTGGACCGAGACGAGCCCGCCGGCGCCAAGGGATTTCTTTCCTCCCTGTGCCTGGAAAACAGCTTGGTGCGAGTCAACTGCTCGGCCAGGGCGGACCGTCTTAGCAAATAGCGGTCCCCTCGAGAACCCAAGTCAGAGGGCAGGGCTGTTTGATACTTGGCAGTAGTCAGACAAATTGACCCGTCCGGCCCGCAGGTCTGAAGACCGGCACCGTCACGAGGTCCGCGGTACCGTCACGAGGTCCGCGGTGTCGCGCCCGCTTCCCCGCGTCCTCCATCATTTGGGATGCAGCTTGATCCCAAGGTTTTAGTTCTGGTGGGTGGCCTCTGGTCCTACAGTTTTAGGCCTCCCGTGGTCCTCTCTCCCAACCTCCTCTTTCAGACCCAACCTCCACTCTTCCATCTCTTAGCCCCAGGCTAGCTGCCTCCTGCTGCTCAGCCTAAACTTCTGAAATTCTGGGTCTTCCCAGCCTTGGCCCACATTGGACAAAGGACTGCCTGACTTCTAGAGCAGTTTCCTTCTCTTCTGCCCAGTCCCGGGAGCTGGGCTACCAGTCCTGCCTCTCCCTTCCTGCTTCTCTGCCCATCCTAATGGTGCTGGTTTGCTGGGAAGGCAGGCCCAAGGGCCTCCCTCCGGGCCTCTTCACCGAGGTTACTTAAAACCGGAATACCTATCTTAGGACCTGGAACATGGCCAGCCTTCTGATGAGGCGGGGAAGCATTTCTACAACATTGTGAGTGGACTGAGTGGAACAGAATTAAACTGTTCTAGGTTGCAGTGTTCCTGAGGCCAGAACTGACAGGAAACTCTGAATACAGCCCAGACAACCTGGGACTTTGCCCCGTGTTTCTTGAGCAATCTTAACAGAGTGGCTGGGGAACTCCAGCTCTGTGGCTGTGGGAAAGTTCCCTCATGTCCCTATGCCCAGCCTCGTTTACAAAACGGGGCCGAACACCCGCATATCTTGCTGTAAGGAAAAGATGAGGGAATGAAATGTGCAGCGAGGGTTAATGTCCGGAGGGAAGCTCTGCTCCTTGCCTCATTGGCAGCAGTTTCCTGTCTCTGCTCATCCTTGTCCTGAAACTTTCTGGGGTCTGCATGGTGTGTTCTTGACTGCCTCCTCACCGTCCCACAGGCCCAGGCCTAGGCCTCACTGTGGTCCTTTTCCCCTAGGCCATTGCCTTGTTAAACTCTGGCCTTTGCACCGACCATCCTGCTCCACCCTTTACTCCTTCTCTGCCAGTGACACTCCTGTACATGTGAGTCAGGCAAACGCCATGCTCTGGGAAACCTTTCCCACAATCCTCTGGGAAGCCTTTCCTATCCTCAGGGCTATGCCCTGTTATCCCATGTCTCTGGGTCAAGTGTTCATACTTCCTGAATTGTCTCTGAGAAGTTGAGTTGGGCCCCAGTGTCCTGTGCACAGCAGATGCTGGGATGTCAGGTTAAGGTCCTTGTTGGCATGTCAGCCTGACTTGATTTCCTGCACAGAGGATGTACATTCCAAGAAAGAACAGCAAACTGCATCCTTCCACAGCCACCTTGCTGAGTCTCAGGCTGTCCCTCTGCAGAAGGACCATACACCTTCTCTGTGGCCACTGAGCACCAAGTGTGTGTCTGACCACACGTGGCTGTCACTAAGGAGACTCAGCAAACGGCAGTTTCTCACCCCTCTTCCTGGTCTATACTGCAGGCTTCCCAACTCTGGTTTCGTGATAGTCAGCCCCAGCCCCATTTTTGTTGTTCATGTTAAGTCAGTGATATGAAAATTTCATTATCAATTGTCCTAGAGTGAGTTAAAAAAAGACTCCTCTTATTAGTAGGTGGACATACCAATGACACTTTTGGTTGCTATGGTGATTCTGTGACACGCCCATCTTGCAGATTAGGAATGACTCACATTTTTCTAAGTCTGGCTGATTTGAAAATAAGGACTTCTGGCCAATCATCCTCCCCCTCGAACAGGAAGGAGAGCTGAGGTGACATTTTTGGCCTCAGCTGTTGGAGGTGAACCTAACCTTCCTGCAGTGGGTCGCTGGGTCACGTGCCTTGTACGTGCCCTTCTGTATTTAGATGTTCAGTCTTCTAGTGTGGGTGACACGCATGGTCAAAAGTCCAAAACTACTCGTTGAGGAAAGTAGCCACATCTTCCCACTCAGTCTGTTTCTTCTTTGAACTTTTTATGTCTCTGTTGTCTCTCTCATACACACACACACACACACACACACACACACACACAGTCCCTGACTGTCGTGGAGATGGCTTGTACTCACACCAGAATTTCTCCCACAGGATAAAGACACTCTCCTCCGTCTTTTCCACTCCTCCCATTGCCATGAAACTTCCACACAAGTTCATTCCTTTAAAAGTTTATTTTTGATGAATAAAAAAAATAATTTATGTGATTAGATAAATTAATTTAGGTGACGAGACATTATGACAAGGGCAGAGCTTCCCTTTCCTGTCTTCTGGTAGACGTGGTCGCAGAGGGACTCACAGTGGTGCTGCCTGGGGGGCTTGGAAATCGACTGAAACCCAACCTCCTTCACAGAAAAGCAGTGGCTCTTCTTCATGGTATTTCCAGCCTTACAGAAACTCCATCCCACCATCACTATCAGCGACCATAGCCTTAACACACCAAGCACGAGCACAGTCAGATGGAGCAGTGGTGTAAGACTCTGCAGAAGATTCCTCACGAGAGGGTGCGTCCTCGGGCTGCCCTGTGGGAAGGACTCTGGAGAGCACGCACCAGCACAGATAACTGCAGACCGCTGCCTCTCAGCCTGCTGTGAGCCTTTCTCCCAATTCCTTGTGTCCTGCGAAGGCTCTCAGAAGCAGCTGTCCCCTTGGTCGACACAGGGTTTATTTCCTCTAAGGATCTGAGCAGGGCATGCAGACAAGTATATGTTGGGGTTTTAAGGTCTAAATCCCAGAGGTCCTGCCAGAGTCCAGAACCTCAGAGATGGGAGAGAAGAGTTGGGAGATCATCAGGCAGGGAGGGAAGAGGTAAGGTGACAGGTCCTTGAGTGCCCTGGGTGCAGATAGCACAGCTTACCTCCTCTACCCTGGTTCCTTTATGGGGTTTTGGTTCTGGGGTCACTTAGGAGATGGAGACACACTCTTTTAGGTGGCAGTAAAATTTTGTTATACTTTTTTTGGCGGGAGGGGGTTGTACGTGTTAATGGGAACAAACCCAGTGCTTTGCACTGACTAAGTAAGTACCCTAACACTAAGCCAAACTCTTAGCTTTTGATTATAAAAGACAGGATCTTGCAACAAATCCTAGGCTGGCCTTAAACTCATGATCCTCCTGCCTCTACCTCCCAAGTGCTGGGATTACAAGCATGCGCTACCGTACCTGGGTGGACTGTCGGTGATAAATTGGGGACTGGCTTCAGTTGCCCATATACTCATTAGTTGGCAGAACACTCAAAAAGCAAGGTGAGTCCTACAAGAAGCTCAGAGGGCTTTCTGGGCTAAGAGCTGTGTCAGCAGATCTGTGGGTGGCTCAACCCTAAAACCCTGTGCACAGACCTCAGGTTGAGCAGCTGCTTCTGGAACCTACCAGCAACAATTGGAGGACTGGCCAGATATCGAACACTTGCTTGGGCTGATATCCATGACCAACTTGCCTGGTCACTGGACCAGTCCTGCTACACAGGCCTGCCTGACCAAACATGGCCTTGGCATCCCAATCCAAAGACTTCCGAAGGGCTGAAGCAAGCGGGATTCCCTTTTTTGATCACTGAAAGCAGATTCTGGACAGAATGATCAGCCCAAGGATTCCAAGCCCAATTTTATCTTTCATCATAAGGCAGAAGGTCAAGGGTCCTCATCCATACCCTAACCCCTCACACAGAGCGGTGCATTTCTATGCTCCAGGCCTAGAGCCACTTTCACCCCCAAATACAACTGGCACCTGTGCTCCACCAGGAACCAGAGGCCCCCTCTGAGCAATCGGGGCATGGCATTTAAGTAATGCCCACAGTCCGGTCTTATAACCACTTTATGAAATGAGGAAAGACCAAGCTGGCCACACGTCCATTCACATACATGGACACAGCATGCGGGACAAAGGGACGAGTGAGAAACAAGACAATGGCGCGGGACACCAGGAATCAGCTTCTCCCAGCCTCCCAGCAGCAGACCACTCCCAGCAGGAGCGCTGAGAGCGAACACACAGCTCCACGCCCATTCTTCACCTGGGAAGGACCTCCCTGGAGGTTTTCTGTGGTGTCCTGCACCCTCAGAGGCAGGGGCAGAGAACTCACTGTCTGTCCTGCCCTGTGCCTGGGATACAGCATGTGACAGGCAGAAGGAAGAGGGGTAGCTGCCCGAGGCACAGCCTTGAGGAAGAAGGGTGAGCTGGCCCAGGGAGGGCCTCTCACTGACCATGGGAGGTCATTACCACACCTCAACTGTTAGGTCTGATTTAAGGTTTGGGAAAGCGCCCTGCCCCCGCCTTCAGCGTTCACTCAGAGCGCGAGCAAGGCAGTCTGCTTTTCTGTGAGTGGCCAGGTTCCCGGCACCATCCTCTCTGGCGCGTGCACACTGCACTCCCTCCCTGCATTCTCGCTCCACTTGCTTTTCAATCACACTGCAGTGTTTCTAATGTTCTACCCGTCTGAAAAAAATTCTTATGTGTGGCACTTATAAATCTCTTATAAATATGGGAACCTGCCAGAGCTTAATTATGTTTTAAAAATGCAGCATGGGATAGATAGAGTCTGCTAAATCAGAATCGTCTAACGAGACTGAAAGATGACATGATTTTGTGGGCCGGAAAGGTGGCATTCCTCTTCTGTCGGCATTTGAAACCACGCGATAGTACGACGTGAAGGGGCCACAGCCTTGTGCCGAGGAGGGGCCTACCTTCAGCAGCCTGTCTTGAAACCTTTAACTTTCTTTTTCCTGACGTGGGAGACAGTCTCTTGTCGTCTGGGCTGGCCTCCAACTCTCTATGTGGTCAAGCACTGAATTTCTGGTCCTCTTGCCTCCACGTCCAATACAGGCATGTGCCACTACACCCAGTTTCTGTGACACCGGAGTTGGGACCCAGAGCCCTGTGCATGCTAGCCTGGCAAACACTCTACCGACTGAGCTACAGCCCCAGCCTTATCATAACTCTTGTCTTTTCCTCCGGAATTCACTGAGACATACTGGTACTTGGCATTAGGCTCTATCCCACAGGCCATTCAACCTTCATGTGTAGTCTTAGGCAGAGATTAAATGTAGACTTTGGGACTTCTATTGCTCCTTCTAGAAGTGGGGCCAGAAAAGGAAAGGAAAGGGGACAAGAAATCTGAAGTGCCGGAGGCAGTGCCGGAACCGTGGGCTCTGAAGACACGCCCACCACGAGAGGCAATGCTGCTGCACGCAAAGGTCCACAGCAAGGTGAGGCTATGTTTAGATTTTAGGAACATTAAAAATACAGAAAAAAAAAGCATCCTCTTGGGATGGAGGACAGGTGATAGCTCTAAACCGGTAACTTCCCATCTGTACCTTCTTAATGGTACAGAAAGTGATGTGGGACTTGAAGATGGAGGTTCCTTGTTCCCCTGAAGTCCCACCTGACCCCCTCAGGGGCACTGCACTGAGTGCAATCTGGGACACAGTTTGTGTGAGTGCATCTGTAGGAACCGAAACAGCCTTGCAGAGTAAGGAGCCCACATCTTTTATTCCAGCCCCTACCCACCAAGCCCTGACAGTCTCCCATGACTCTGCCCTTTGGATTATGGAGGGAAAAAAAAAGCAACTTGGATTTTCTGGGCCACAGAATACAACATGGGTGCAGATTGTACAAGGAGCTTACACACGGAGGCAAGAAAGCGTGCAAACAGGGCAGGGATTCTTCACCCCTATGGGTGAATCAGAGTGCTCCAGGACCAGAGGAGGACCTCAGTCACTCTAGGCCCCAGAGTTCACCTGGGTTTGTGTTTCTTTGTTTAACCGTGTCTAACTCCGACTTCTGTCTTCTCTCGAGAGAAGGGTCTATGACATTGATGCTTCCTGTTATCCACCGCTAGTATTTTTTCCTGTGTCATTTCACAGAGGCCCTGGAGCAGGCCTGGAGGACGACAGAGAGCAAAGGTGTCCGGGAACGACATAATACTGACTTCTCTTTCTTTTGGTAACAGTCCACAAAACGTGCACCCCTCGATCCTGAGATATCGGGAGGCTTGAGGGGAGGCAGCTGAGGAGTTGTGGGTGGACACAGTACCGTGTGACATCACGATCATGCAGCCAGTGGTGACAGGACTGAGAAGTGAGAACGAGGCTCCGGGGGGCTCTGGGATCACCCCAGGAGGTCGACAGTTCCCGTAAGTGCCCGGCTCTCAGGAACACTGTCCAGTTCTTGCCAGGGACCACCTCCTGGGGCTCACCGTGGCGACCTGACCTTAGCCCTCATCCTCCCTCAGCTCTGTGGGCAGGAATTTATACTGCTGCTGGCGGATCTGGGCCAGCTTTTTCCTGGCTTCTTCCAGTTCTCGTTCTTTCTTTAGCATTTCCTCCTGGGCTGCGATGATCTGGAAGGAAAGCAAGAGCAAAATCGGCTTGATGCTGGTAGGGAAGCCATTGTCTCCATGGTCCTTCCACGATGGACAGAGGGCAAAAAGAACAGCATTCTTTTTGAAAAAAAAATTATTTTAGGGGCTGGACAGATAGGTCAGAGTTTAAGAGCACTGGCTGCTCTTGCAGAGGGGCCTGGGTTTGGTTCCCAGACCCAACATCCACATGGTAGTCTGCAACTCTTGTTCCAGAGGATCATCACCCTCTTTGGGCTTCTGTAGGCACTGCACCTACATACATACTAATGCACATGAGATACAAATAAATAATTTAAAAAATTTAAGCCAGGTGTGGGGGCACACACTTTTAATCCTGTACTCAGGAGGCAGAGGTGGGCAGATCTCTCTGAGACTGAGGTCAGCCTTCTCTACCTAGTGAGTTCCAGACAAGCTGGGGCTACAGGAGACCCTGTCTCTAAAAGACCAAAAAAAAATTTTTTTAAAAGATATCTACCTATCTATCTATCAATCATCTATCTGTCTGTCTGTGTGTGTGTGTGTGTGTGTGTGTGTGTGTGTGCCTGTGTTTGTGTGTATACACATACATGAGTGTGGGTAACTGCAGAAGCTAGAAGAGAATGTCGTATTTCCCTGGAGACGTAGGTCCTGGGAACCAAATTATGGTCCTCTGAAGAGTAGCAAGGACTCGTAACTGCTGAGCCATCTCTCCAGTTCCTCTTTAAAGAAAAGTTTATTTTGTACATGCATGTGTGTGTGTGAGTGCACACGGTATGCAGAGTATGCAGAAGTCAGAGGACCGCTTACAAGAGTCAGTTTTCTTCTCCTAGCATGTGGGTCTTGGGGACTGAATTTGGCAGCAGGTGTGGCTACATATATGAATACCTTTACCTGCACAGCTATCACATTGGCTCAGGAACAGCATTCTTAGGTCTAGAGACCAGTCTCTACTACTGTTTGGGTTTTAAGGCCAGTGACCCAGCTGATCTGAAAAAAAAAACAAGCTGACTTCTGGCTAGGGACTTAGTAACGACATGAGGATGAAATGAACTTGCATCCTGTTTAAGGTAGTGTTATCTTCTGAAAATATTTTATTATTTTTATTTTATGTGTATGAGTGCACTGCCTGCATGTAAGTGCACCCATGTCATGCAATGCCCAGAGAGGTTAGAAAGGACATCAGGTCTCCTGGAACTGGAATTACGGATGGTTGTTAGATGCTATGTGGGTGCTGAGAACTGAACCTGGGTCCTCTGCAAGAGCAGCCAGTGTTCTTAACTGCTGAGCCATTTCTCCAGCTAAAAGGCACTGTTATCTTGAGTATCTATTATAAAATAACCTTCATTTTGAGAATAAATACTAAGTTTAATCACTCACCTGAGCAATGCCCCCCACAAACTTTGTTTTCACAACGACATCGTCATCATCAGCTTTGCCAAATGCTGCCTTCTGGGCTGCACGAACAAGATTGTCTGAGGCTCTTTTCACAGCATTTCCTGCTGCCTAGAGAGGGAATGAGACACATGTGATATCATTAGCTACAGCACATGGCTCTGGCAAGAGCAGACATGAAGGTACGATTCATGAGAACGCGAGCTGTAACACAGCAGTTCTCTGGAGTCAGTGAGTCTCCACGGCACTCCACCAACACTGGCTGGCACCTAGCCACAGATCATTCACAGATAAATCAGATACAATTTGTGGCCCTCAAGGAGCACATGCTTTAAAAAAGATGCATGTGTGTGTGTGTGTGGGTGCATGTGGAGCCCTGAGGACAGCCTCAGGAAGGCCATCTACTCCTCTGAGACAGGGTCTCTCACTGGTCAGAAGCTCTTCAATTAGAAGGAGTCACAGGGACCCTCCTGTCTCTGTCTTCCCAGTACTGGGAATCCCGGCATGTGCCACCAAGCCCAGCTTTTTTTATGTAGGTTCCAAGGATCAAACTTGGGACCTCATGTTCACAGGGCAAACACGTTACTGAATAAGCCATCTCTCCAGCCAAAACATATGATCTTTATGGGGAATGATAATCCCCATAATAAGTAGCTGGGATTAGAGGTGTGCACCCCAGTCCTGGTGATTAAACTCAAGGTGCTGTGTACTAGGCAAGCACTCTGTCAGCTGAGCTGACCTGAGCTCTCTCCCAGCTTGTGTTTGCCTCCCAAACCTAGGAGTCCCACATTCAAACTTGCAAAATAAAATAAGACGTGAATCTGGAAGAACGGTCTGAACACTTCTGCTCTTTATGATTTTATTCATGACTTATATAGGAGATACTTTTAAGCAATATAAACAATATTCTAACATTTATCATACTGAAATTCTAGAAAACTAATTCTAGAAACAAACACAATGTCTGAAGCATGGGGTAACTCTGACATAACCCGCTGATATAATACCATGCAGTCATTAAAAATGGGAGTCATGAAGAATGGAGCCCTGTCCTCCAGGAAAAATCGTGCACAATGACACATTACGTGAAAAGGAAGCTGGATGTAGCTTGCTGGGATCAAAGCCAGACAGGACTGTCTCACATAGATAACAGTAGAAACAGAAAATGAACATCTGATGTTTGAGGGCAGGGAAGCTATGGGATTATTTTTTTCTCATTCAAATGTTTCCTTCACTGTATTTAAATTTTATTTGTTTATTTATTTTTTTAGAGACAGGGTCTCTCTGTAGCCTCAAATGGCCTGACACTTGCTATGTAGACCAGGCTGGCCTTGATCTTATAGAGATCCCCTTGCCTCTGCCTCCTGAGTGCTAGGATTAAGCCCAGCTCTTAAAAATGGGGTTTTAAAGAACTTAAAAAACAACTTGAAGAGAAGTTGGGTCTTTCCTCCCACCATGTACTTTCTAGGGGTCAAACTCGGGTCATCAGGCTTGGCAGCAAGTCTCAACAGCCTCATAATAGTTTTTAAATTACAATAATCAGAACAACTTATATACATGGGGAAGGACTTGATTGTCACCTTCATAAACATATTCTCTGGGCTCTGGGAAGGAAACTTCAGTAACAGTTTTATAAGTCCTTTCTGTGCTTTCTCTCCCTGCTGGAGCAAACTCCAACTTGGAGCCTCCTCTGAATAAGGCACCATGATAAAATGTGGTACCCGAGATGCTCATAGCTTTGGCATATAAAAGCAAAGGCAGTGGTGTGGTGTGACAGGAACCATAGGAGTGGCCAAGCCAAGCGCTCTGACAGAATAGAGGAGTGGGAGAGGCGGGGTTTCCCAGAGGAGGTGACTTTCAGACCAGCCATAAAGGATGAGTAGGGATTTGCTGGGTTGGGCTGGTGAGAAGCCAGGTCATTCCAGGTGAGTGGTGGCCCCCCAGACAGAAGCCCAGAAGTCCCAGGCACAATGTGAATGTGGTGGGCGGTGGTTGTGGGATGCATGGATGCACACACCAGAGGAAAATGAGACAGATGATGGAAGCCTGGTGGGTCATGTCGAGGAAGTGAGACAGTCCCCTTCGGTGACACTTACCCGCTCCAACAGGAGTATTTTCCCACCAGCATCAGTGACCATTACCTGTAGCCGCCTCATGGCCTCTGAATCCTGGTCAGCTTTCACCTTACAGGCCACCAGCAGCTGAGCTGTGGAAGCGGCAACCTGCTTGGCGGATGAGATGAGCTTCTCCTCACTGGCATGTCCCTGAACAGAGGCATTGGCTGCCTCACAGAGACTGCTTGTCGCTGCTGCCACCATCCGGGCCTGAGGACAGTCAACAGAGAGGTTACTGGAGGCCCAAACCTCCCGTGGGGGAACCCACAAAGAAAATGAAGAGGAAGGACATGACTCACAGCAGAAATCAGCCCCTGAGACCACTGTCCGTCGTCGGCAGCGTTGGCAGGGATGGAGCCCACCTGGAAGTGGAAGGAAGAAGCTTGCCTTGAGCAGGTGGTCTACGGTCCTCTCAGACCCTTCTGTGCCTTGCAACTGGACACCCAGGATGTCTGGACACCTTTTCCCACAGCACCAGACTTGAAATGGAGCAACTGTTCCTCTCACAGGATCCTGGCCACAAGTCTAACTGGGCCTTTCTCTCTCTCTCTTTCTCTCTCTCTCTCTCTCTCTCTCTCTCACACACACACACACACACACGTGATCAAATTTTCTCAGATCTACAACTATACAGGTTTCTTGAGTGTCTCTGTACTTGGGAGTCTCTACTAACAACCCAGTCTGGATAGGGTGGTCCCACATATAGGGACAAAAGAACAGGTGATATATTTTAACTGTTTTTTTAAAAAGAAACAAAACCAAAAAACCAGCAATGCTTTTATACCAGTGCTTTTATGCAGGTGGAACGGGGTAAATGGTGATGAGGTAGACTGGAGCGATCTCAAGTTTAAACCAGACTGGCCTTCTGACACACAGGCTCAGCAAAGCACTAACTGTAGAGTTGGCTAGCATTCAGTTCAATGGTCCTAAAACCAAGTGGAGGCATTTGGTTGGAAAGTCGGATTATAGAACCTCCAATCACCGGACTTATTGGGCTGTTCACCAGGAAACTCTGACAAGTTAAATAGCCTAATGTACAGTGGGACTATAAGTGTCTCTGTCAGACTCTGGCTGCTGCCTGGAGTGGGATGCTTTTCTCTAATGAGAAGCAGATGAGAGGCCCAAAGCCAAAGCTTTCATTCAGAGGGTGGGATTTAAGCAGTGTGCAGTGATAGGGCAAAGACTGGTAACCCAGCAACGGAAGCCCATTGTGCATTTCCTTTCTTAAGCCAAACTTTCTTCCTTTCCCTTCAAGGATATTCTAAGGCTCAGCCAGCCAGGTTTACCCACCTTGCCTTGGGCTACCAGCTCCCTCTGGGCTGCTGAGGCTGATTTGACCAGGGCACTTGTGGCAGCAGCAATGGACTTAGCGGCTTCCAAGATCTGTTCTTCAAAATCCAGGGTCTCATCCGCTTGCTATAATCAAAAGAAAAACCATATCCATATGCAATGGATACCCACAGAGGGAGGGCGGGGGGGGAGCTCTTTCTGCCAAACTACTTGCTGCTTGATTACCTGGCTCTTCAGTTGCCTATTGGGTTTTTGTTGATAAGCCACACCCACGGTAGAGACCTAAGCTGTCAGGAGGCTTCTCCCTATGCCCCGCCCCTCCCTCTAGAAAGCGAAAGCTGTTAGCAGTAACATTTTACATGCAAGCTTTGCATCAGAAAAGTCTAAGACAAACTACTTTTCCAAACCACAATCTTTAAAGAGACACAAGTTCAATGTGAGTTAAGATATACTCAAAAAAGTTCCACAATATCAATAACCCAACTCAAAATAATTAGCAGTCAAAATCAAAAGAGTGGCAGCATGTTGATTCAGCATTGCAAACTCAAAAATAGGTTTGAAAATAAGGGAAGATAGCTATTAGTTCTGCAAAGTCTCATTTCACCTGGACAAAAGCTAAAGCAGCTCGGGACTTACATTTCTGTGACTGAGTATAGGTAGCTATGTATCAACTACAGGCTACCACTCACGAAGCTGGAAGCTGCCTGGGAGAAATGGGAAAGGTATAGAGAGATGGTGGTTCCTGGCTGGGAGGACGGAGCAGTTTTGGGTGCAGAACAGAGGAGCTCTAAGATCTGTTGGGTAAACATTCTGTGTGACCGTAGGTCAATTTCGGGGCATTAAGAGGTGATGATTCATGCACTGGAGTCTGTTCAGTGTCTAGTATCACTCCCTTAGAGAAGATAAAGTCTCCCTCACCCAGCAGAGATCAGCTGCCAATACTTCCTCAACTAAGGCTGGGGTCTACTGCTCATTTCCCCAGTTATTGTCTAAGTTTGCATGGGTCTTGTTCACGCTGTCACCACTGCTGTGAGTTCGTATGAGCAGCTCCCGGAGCCTGGAGGACTGTTTCCTTGTGGTCATGCACCGCTCCTGGCTCTTACAATCTTTCTGCCTCAGTGGTTCCTGAGCCCTAGGTGGGGACATCCAGCTACACAAACTTGACTTGATAGGCCTTAATATATATGACAGAATGCATGGGTAGGCTGTGGGACGGGGTCTAAATATGATTAAGACATATTATATGAAATGGACAAAGATTTAATAAAAAGATATATTTAAAAAAAATTTTACCGATGGTCATAGCAATGCTTTTCTTTCTAAAATATTCAGAAGTATAAAATGATCTCCATAACCGATCTTATGTATACAAGTCCATAATATTAAGTGTATTCACAATGTTTAATGACATTTAGGAGGACCTGTTATGTGGCCAGGCATTTTGTTAGGTAGATCTGGGTACAATGATTTATTTAATGCTCTCTCACATGTAAAAAATCCTACATTGAAATTATGTTTACCCATATTTTTATAGTGAGAGAACCCAGACTCAGTGAGGTGGTTGAGCACAGTGTTTCATATCAACATACAGTACCCAGTGGTGGCAGAGAAATCAACACAGCATGGTTTCAGGGTGGAGCCTGGTGGGCTGAAGGTCGTGTGGCAGCAGGAAGAATTTAAGCCAGAATCTAACCCTACATCTCTCTAAACTTAAGATGATATGCTTTTACTAATGTGATGGTTTGAATAATTTGTCCCCCACAGGGGGACAGGCTCTAAGTATTTGAGACTTGGCACCAGTCGGTGCTGTTTGTGGAGGCTGAGGAGCGGCAGCCTTCCTGGAGGAAGCGCACCCTGGAGGTGGCTTTCGGAGTCTTTACACCTTGTGGGACTTCTAGTTATGCTCTCTCTACTTCCAGTGCCTGCTTTATGAAACATTAGACAGGATGGATACAATTCTTTCTCAGATCCCCATTGTGTGTGTGTGCATGTACACGCATTCATGGAGGCCAGTGGACAACCACCTTGGATGTCACACCTCAGCAGTCCTCCATCTTGTTTTTCTGTCAGGGTCTTTCACTGGCCTGGGGCTTCTTTATTTGGCTAGCCCGAGGATCCTTCTGGCTCTGCTTCCACAGTTCTGGCTGGGGTTACAGGTGTCTGTCATCATGCCTGTTTTTTTTTTTAAAACATGTATCTGAAGACTGAACTCAGATCTTCATGCTTGCACAGCAAATGGTTTACTGATAAGCTCTATCCCCAGCCCCTAGGTCTCTGTTCTTGGTAGCCTTATCTCAAGCTATGAGACACACCAATTCCATTTCTTTTTTACAATTATACTACCAAAATAAGATTTGAACCCACTTCCAATGGACCTTAAGGGTGACAGCAGCATGCAAATAACTTCTGAGAGATCACTGGCATATTTTTCCTCATTTCTGAGAAAAGTCTTGCTCAAAGGATATTCAAGGTAGAAATGGATTTAGCTCCACCAGGTTCATTTTAGGTTGGAAGAGTCTAGAATTTGTTTCCTATACCACAAAAATGACTCATTATACAAGAGTAGCATACAAGGTAGTCATATGCATAAGCCCCAAATATATGACATTAGGTTTATATACAGAGAATATATATGAATGTATATGTGTATATATTCATTTAATGACCTTGAAATTAAGAGCTTTTCTGGAATTTCCTTCTGCGAAAGTAAGCACACACAGATTAAGCCATTAGGAGGATCACCATTGTTGAGGCCAAAGCGGGCACCTCCTCGTTTTCCTGATGAAGAATTGAAAGCCTGGGGTAGCTCCCCAAGTGTCTCTGATCCTCATCTTGGGGGGCGTTGGAGCCCAAACCCACTCTGCAGCATAGAGTGACCATTTTCAGATCGTGATTCCCCAATTTTAAGATTCATAAAAATGGAATTTCCTTATATCCAAATGCTTAGCAGACACAGGTCTGAGGGAGCCATTCCCTTACAACTGATCTGAAGGGATTCTATGCCTTCGGTAGCTTTGGAGGCTTTTATTTTTTATTTTTAAAAACACACGCTTAAAATAAGTATTCAACTTAGAAGTATTTTCAGGATTCACTTATTTTTATGCAATGGCAACTATTTTAATGTTTTTTGATGGATTCATGTTTTTATTTTTGTAATATCTCTGGACGTTAAAACAGATACAGTACAGGGGTTAAAGAGATGGTTCAGTGGCTAAGAGCATTGGCTGCTCTCGCAGAACACCTAAGTTCGATTCCCAGCACCCACACGGCACTACTAATCATCTATAACTCCAGTTCCAGAGGATCCAATGCCCTCTTCTGACCTTTATGGGCATTGTACAACACAGGCACATGCAGGCAATATACTTCTACACAAAAAAGAAAGATAATAAAGATATATTTAAAGAAAACAAACACAGTACAAAGTTTCATCTTCAGAGATAATGTTCCGATTAGAAAAGTTCCCCCAAGAAAGGTTTGGGAAGGCTGCCATGGCTACAGTCCTGCAGGGCAGATGCTCAGATGCTTTGGCCTACGTAGTCTCAAAACTGTCTCCTGGATCTCTGTCTTTCTCCATGCCAACGGCATCACTGGGAGGAAATGCTAACCCTATTCACCTGTCTTGCTGAAAACAGACTGGCGCTTTGTTTCCTAGAACCAGCCACCTGAGTAAAACGGGTTCTCCTTCAGCTGAGCAGAGTTGCCAAAAGGCTCAACACTGGCCTGACCAAGCTATGTAGACCAGGCTGGCCTCAATCTCAAAGAGATCTGCCTGCCTCTGACTCCTGAATGCTGGATTAAAGGCATGTGCCACCACGCCTGGCAAGAACACATACTTTGACCATACTGTAAAAAAGAAAGCCTTGGTCATTGAAGGACTGTCTTATATACCACAGTGAATATACAGGATGTGCTTAAAGAACAGTTCCCTCAGAGCTGGGAGATGGGAGAACAGCAGTGTAGAGCAGTGGCCAGGGGACCTTGGTGGAGAATCTGCAGCCCAGGCACCATGAAGCCCCTTCACACAAAGCTCTTGTTCCTATCTCTTCCTCAGAGGCTGAATTGTCAGTTTTCTCTTTAACTGAGAACTTTAGCTGACCTGACTTGGACCTGGCTATGGAAAGCTGAGTACATACAGTTAGATGATCACCCCTGAGGTATTTCCCACAACTAAATCAGGAAGGAGTCACTACTATTGTTAAAATTACCTTTTAAAGAGCATGACTGCAGCTGGGGAGATGGCTCAGCCAGTAAAGGTGCGTGCTTTCAAGCCTGATGACTAGTTCCCAGGACCCACATGGTGGAAGGAGAGAAGTGATTCCCAAAAGTTGCTCTAATCTCCACATGAGTGCTGTGGCACATGTACACACACACACACACACACACACACACACACACACACACACACACACACACAAATACATTTAATAAGAAATACAGAGCATGAATTGATCCCCGTATATGGCTACTTATATTTCTTTATGATTACTGGATCAAGGGAAGCCAATGACCTTAAGAAGACACAGGGTTGGCAGGTGGCCCTTTTGCAGAATGGCCTGACAACCTGGTTGAAGACACAGATTGTACCTTAGTAGGCTTGGGTAAGGCTCAGGAATTTATTTGTAAGGGAAGTGATTAATGACCACTCTGCGGAAAACAAGTGCTGGTTAACCTCATCCCACTAGCCTGCGATGTGCTCCAGGGTACACCGCGGGTTTTATTCAATTAAACTTTCTCCAATACAAAGTTAGGCTAGGCAGAGGGGTGCAGGTGATGAATGCCAGTTGAATGAATGAATACATCATTCAAAAGAAGCTCCTAAGTTCCAGGGCTCAGCCAGAGGGCAATAACAGAAGTAAAGACTGGGGATGGAGCTCAGTTGGTACAGTTCATGCCTAGCATGCACAAGGCCCTGGGTTCAATTCCCAGCACTACATACACCAGATGCGGTGGTGCACACCTGGAATCTCAGCTCTCAGGAGGTGGGGGCAGTAAGAGCAGAAGTTTAAGATCTTCCTTAGCCTACATATACATGTTCAAGGCCAGCCTGGGACACATGAGACACACAGCAAGCATCCCTGTCACTCACTGCCCATTCTTGAGCCATGGGGACAATGCCCACAAAGCCCAGGAGCAGGCCCCTGCCCTGCTTAAGGACGTGGTAAGTCATACGCTCTGCACGCATCCCTTAACTCTCCTACCATGATTCCTGTCGTTTAGACGCATGCATATAGATGTAAACACAGGGTGTTTACACTACAACTGGCCTTGGAAAGACAACAGAGTAGAAAGTGCTCAGTCTCTCCCTTTCTCCAGTCTCCTCCACTGGGAAGGCTATTAATTGGATCACTGCCAGCTCTGAGCCCTGTTTGTCCTGGGCAGTCTGGCTGACTGTAGCTGAGGATGGGCTGTCTTCACCTGGGCTACTTAATAGCCTCCAGGAAGAAGTCTGGGTGCCCTTTGGCTGATGGCTTCCTGTTTGCTAGTCTTCTTCAGGGCCCACTGTCTAAAGTTAGAGAACCGCTGGGAAAGCCTGAGCTTTGTCCTGGCTCCTGGCCAGCTCAATTCCCACGCTCAGGAGTGAACTTGAAGGCCCAGCTTTTGCTTAGATACATCTCAAATTTCAGGATCCCGAGGTCCCACTGGAGCCAGAGAGAGGAAAGGAGGGGAAAGAGGAGCCTTTCCCATTTTTATCTTTCATTTTGGTCTTCGGGGAATTCTGAGAACATAACTTTTGCAGGAACTCTTCATTCCCTCCATCTCATCAGACAGGATTGCTATAAGTAAGTTGTATACGTAGGTGCTCAAGAATGACTAACAACTAAATTCTTATTATTTTTCCTACTAATTCGTTTGCGCCCTTGTACTGGGGATGCAACCCAGGGCCTTGCAAATGTGAGGTAAACAATCCACCACTGAGTTAACATCTTAGGCCCCCATCTGTACACTTTTTAGTGGTTTTGATGATTTTTCCAGGTTTTACACTAAGCTAGTCTGTTTGAATCTTGCATTCATAGATCCACTGAAGACTCCACCTGCCCTTTCTGATTACATTCTGGTCATAAACAAACAAAAAAAAACACCAAGCAAGGGATAAAAGAAGAGTCATGGAACACATGGTGTAGATCAGATGGGCATTGCTTGTCTCTCAGCACCAGACCGGGTGACGGACAACTCAGACACTGGTCACTGCTCCACACTGTGTGACACGTGACTTCTGGCTCTGCATCGTCTGATACAGGTGCCAGATCATCAGTTTTCCCTGGTCTTGAGCTTGGACATGTTTCTGTGTCATATTAAATTCTTGTAAAGCATTGACTAAAATAAGTAGGAAGTGCATTTTCTTGTCTACCCTCAGGAGTCTTGTCTACTTCCTGTTGTATCGTTATTGACCCACTCGCTCTCCCTGCTGTTCCTCTGGGCAAGTGTGGGCAGGGAGAGCATTTGCTATGCTCCTTCTTCTTACTTACTCTGGGAATTATGCTTCCAGTGAATGGCCCTGACTGCTGTCTGCCTCTTAGAAAGCCTTTGTTAAGGAATTTGACTTTTTGTCTGTTGTATTCCTCAGACAGGGTCTCACGTATCACAGGCTGGCTGCAAACCTGCTATGTAGATGATGACCTTGAACTTGTGATTCTCCTTGCCTCTACCTAGTGCTGGGGTTACAGGCAGGTATCACCATGTCTGGTTTATGTTAGAGATTGGACGCAGGGCTCACACAGGCTAGGCATTCTGCCAATTGAGCTACATCTCTAGTCCTGATGATAGCTAACTTAAAAAAAAAATGTTGCTATTGTTGTTGTGTGTATATGTGTATGTGTATCCACATGCATGAACACATGTACAGAGGTCAGAGGAATACTTCAGGAGTCAGTTTTCTCCTTCCACCATAGGATCTGGGGATCGAACACTGGTCATCAGGCACGTACAGCAAGCACTTTTACCTGCAGAACCATTTTGTTGGCTCAGCCCTGACTTTTTGTTTTGAGAGGCCCAAACTACCATGGCCATATTCATCACAACCAGGTACATGTACCAGATAGCGACTCAACGTATCACCCTTCCTTCAGTTCATAGCCTGTTTTCCTCTTGGAATGGTGGCTACAAAACACCATCATACCAATCAGAAATTCCATGGATACAATTTATTATTTGTTAAGTGCAAACATTCTGTGTATAATTTAAATGTCCTTGAGGGGAAAAAAGGCAGGCTAACACCTAGAGCTGTCAGAGCATGCATGAAGCATCTCCCTGCCAGCTGGACGCCTGAGTGGAAGAGGCGGCCACATTTCTCCTTTCTAGTGCCGAGTGTGGCTGCTACTGGCAGCTTCTGGTTTTGACCTGAGAGGCGCCTTGGGAGGAAATCTTGGCCAAACTGTAGAGAAGTTACATCAGCTTGTCTTCCGGAGGACCCATGAATGGGCTGGCTGTAGGACCTAGTCCATCTTGACTAGTTCTGAAGAAAACACTACTCTCCCAGAATCACTGGCTGCTTAGAGCTCAGACCTGGACAGGTGCCCTGGCTCTGGCACTCTCCTTCACAGATGGCTCAGTCCCAGGGAAAGTTCAGGGCGACACAGAGGAAACCATTGTTGCCTAGTTAATGGTTGGGACTGGGTAGGTACCACCTCCACATCCAGATGTACAATAAGGAATTTAGTTCATGTGGCATCTATTGGAAAAGACCCAGGCTTGCATGGTTAGTGCCTCAGGAGTGATTTTCCCACAATACACATTGTTTTATTACATTTTTGCTGTTTATTTTCAAAAGGAAAATTAATACCACTGAGACAATATTATAATCACTTTCAGACTGACAAAAAAAGGTTCTTCGGGATGCTGCCATTATCCCAGAAGAGGGAGGGGGACCAGGATGTCTACAAAGCCAGCATGGAATTCTTTCCAGCACTAAATGAGATACATTTGTCTCATCTTAGGAACCTCTAGTACGAGTCCCCTATGTGCCAAGAAGAGTCTCACAAAGACCTGGTAGAGTCACCTGGGAACGTGTTATCTACACTCTAAAGTTCTCCACATTCTACACACCTCCTGTCCTGGGACCAACGACTGGCATATGAGCTCCAAGCCTATAGTTTAGCCGCTTGGAAAACATTGTGCTGCTTTCCTCTTTATAAAGCACCTGGTTGCCTTTTTCCGCTCACCATAGTAATCAGTGACAAGGGAATGCTGGCCAGCAGCAAAGATACCGAAAGAAACATGAACATCCCATCACTTTAAACAAATGGGCTTCATCTGAAAGACCTTTCAAAACTATGCTTTTGAAAAATATTGTAGTAACCTCCTGTTTCTTTCACATGGCTACTTATCATCTCAGTTAAACAACTAAGTATACGTAGTATCCCCAAGCTATGTGAAGGTGGGATAATTAGAGCTGGCTCTGACACCCTCTCAAACAAGCACCTGATGACACACTGTCCTTGTCAATGGTAAAGAACCCCAAGAACAGATTGACACTTCACAACTCTGGAAGCCAGGGCCCGACCTTGAACATCTCCTGCCTGTGCCACGGCCTCCCCCGGCGCTGTCTCTGACCCACGGCTACACATTCACATCAACCATGGCTGCTAGGTACATTAAGGGTCCTTTTCTGACAGTCTTGGTTAAACTACTGGCTCGCCTCTTGTGAGGTGAGGGGTTCACTCCTCCGTATACTCAGGAATGTGCATTCAAAGAACTGTTATCTCTTCTAGAGAGCACAGCACTGTTCTTTCCAGAAGTGAGAACTCAGAATGAACTCACACACTTCACAGACTCATTTATGGGAAGCGGTCAAACCAACCAAAGAAGGCTGATATATACCAGAAGGAATGTTTTCTAGGTCATAATCCCAAACTTCCTGCCACAGCCAATTAGACTATGGAATTACCCTCTAATTCCTGGCTCCTTCTAAATACTATCAACCTCTGCTCACAAGTTCCTACAACAGGAAATTCAACAGACAGAGCACAGTTCACATCACATTGTCTTTATTAGATATATTTGGTCCCCACTGAGGTTTGCATAAAGCCCAATGACTCACCGTTTATATAGTTGGCATAGTCAACATAGTTTATATTTGTTACTGTGAGTGGAGAGTTGTTGCAGATAATTTTGTGTGCCTTGATTTGATTTTTTTTGTACTAAAATCTTGATTTTTATAAAAATTACTGTGTGGGTATATGTACTAGGGATCAGAGTCAGGGCCTTACACATGCTGGGCAAGAACCTGGTGAAGAGCTACATTCTCAGGCTTTAAATCACTAGCTTTTAAATTGAGAATTAGGTTAAAAATGAATCAAAATGAAACGTCAGTCTAGATCTTCTTACAAATTATAATCCCAAACTGGGTGTGGTACACACCTTTAATCCCAGCACTCGGGAGGCAGTGATAGGCACATCTCTGTGCCAGCCTGGTCTACATAGTGAGTTCCATGCCAGCTGGGGCTACAGGGAGACCCTGTTTCAAAAAGAGCAACCCCCCCCACCAAAAGAAAACAAAACAAGTTATATTCCTGACCTTTATCCCACATTTACACACATGGGTTGAAATTTTCCATTTTTTTCCACTGAACATTTTCCTTAAGGATTCATCACTGCATACAACTAAACTTTATTAAATATCTCAAGCTCTTAAGAAGCATCAATAATTATGATTTGTTTCTACATTACACAAACTACGTGGTGAAACAAGTTGCTGTTTGAATATGAAATGTCTCCCATAGGCTCATGTGTTTGAACACCTGGTCTTCAGCGGGTGGTGCTGTTTGGAAAGGCTATGCAACCTTTAGGAGGTGGGGCCTTGTTGGAGGAAGCATGTTTACTGGGGTGGGCTTTGAGTGTGTCTAGCCTGGTACCAATTCCTGGTTTCTCTATGCTTCCTGACTGCCAGACCAGTCTTACTCTGTTCCCGCCGTAATGGACTGCATCCCTTCTAGAACTGTGAGCCAGAATAAACCCTCTCTCCCTTGAGTTGCCTTTTTGTCAGGGTATTTTATCACAGTAACAGAAGAGAAACTAATACACAGGTCTTAAAGGTGACAAGAAGAAATGGAATAAAACATAACAAAATGAGTACTCCGTCTTCTAAATGTACTTGTGATTTTTAACATAGTCTTTCCTGTTGCCTTCTAACTTTGTTAGGAACCCCCGGAGACAGGGCAAGACACTGTAGGAATATGTTTGATATATAGTTGGATTAAATAACAACCTAATATATCAAACATATCACACAGAGGCCTGCAGAAAAGGCATCCAGGTTTGACTGAGCTTCACAATAGGCATAGTATTGAAGGCTGCGGCTGCGGGCGGTCACCTCTGCAGCAGCTCCCAGCCTGCCTTTGGAGCACAGGTGTGGAAACGGTGCCATTAGCAACACTGTTGGCACATGCTCTGTGCCCGGGACACTCTCCCTGTGCCCTTGCGCCATTAGCAACACTGTTGGCACATGCTCTGTGCCCGGGACACTCTCCCTGTGCCCTTGCGCCATTAGCAACACTGTTGGCACATGCTCTGTGCCCGGGACACTCTCCCTGTGCCCTTACACCACTCTCCCCACTGAAGAGGGGATTTAGTGTATTTGTTCATTTCTCATGTTTGAGAGATTACAGGTAAAAGAAGATGATTAAATGGTCAAGGCCTGAGGGTGGGACTACACGAGGACCATCTGCAAAAGTCACTGACCATTCTCTTTTTAAAACAGGTAACCCGGAAATGAGGTGAGTGGAGCTACTTGAACCATCAGCAGCTTCTAGCCCCAAAACTATTTCTCAAAGCAGTGCGGATGTTCCCTGGTTATGAAGGGCATGTATGTACAATTGTGGTGACGTGGTAGACAGAGTGATGAGAATGCAATAGCCACTGTTTGTTTATGGTATCCTGAGCACTTTGCTTAATGTTACAGGAAATGACAGAGAAAATTAACCTCAAAATACTGGTTAGTTGTGGTGTTCAAGTATTATTTTCTAGGCTGAGGAAAAATCCCCTCATAAAGGCAAGGAGGATATTTTATTTTGTCTAATAGTTTTTACAAAGTGGATCTTAGATAGACATAAAAAGCATGCTTTGGGTAGATGGTTTCTTCCGAACGGTTTCATGGATAATATCCATAGGCAGGAGCCTATGATCATTGTAAACTGTTCTAGAAGCTCCAGGCACTCTTCCTAACACGAGAATGAAAGTCATCTGAAGTAAGCACCCTCAAATGAGGAAGTCAAATCATCAATGGTATTAACTGCCACCTTCTCTGAAGCATTCCTTAGCTCTCCAGTACAACTACTACTGCAATTGCAATTACAAAGCGTGTACAGAGTTCCCACTGGTCTCCTTGAGCAGTCATCATTACTCAATGTATGTTGGTTTGCAAACATTATTTTCTAAAACTTTAAAACACATAGCCCAGTTCCACCTTTATTCTTACACATTCTCTATTGATCTCTTCCATTTGCAAGCACTGTTTATGTAGCTGGGTCTATATAGATCCATAGGTCTATACAGATCTATATACCATGGGTATATAGATTCCCCTTCACCATATTCCATGAGCAACTTCATGCTATAAAGTACTGGTGACCATTACTGTCTATTGCTGTGAAGGCTTAATAGTCTTCCTTCGAGGAGACCCCAGCTTAAATATCAAGAACAGCCCTCTTACACACATACTATTTCTGGTCTTGGATTCTTCCCTAGGACCAGAACCCACGGAAGGATTAACAGCTTAAAGGGCACATGTAAATTACAAATGGCCCTGAGGGACCAGAGTGTCTTCTCTGTCAACGGGGACAAATAGGGGACGGGATAGAAAGTTCTAAAACTGACACTCCAGGCCACATGTTTCCTTCTTTGCTCAGTCATGTGGTCTGACTGAGGCAAGGTTATTCACCTCTAGGCACATGATGAGTTAATTCAAGGCCCAGATGAGTTAAGACATGTTAAGTACTTAGAAGATGGGCTTGGCATGTGCCCTGTAGTCAATGTGGCCTTCCTGCCCCACTTCCTTCCCCCCAGGGACCTATGGAGAATTTTTTTCTTTCACATATTTTCCCAATATAAAGGATAAAGGTCTCATAAGCATATCTTGGTCACAGTGGTTGTGACATAGTTACCATTTACTGAGTCTTGCCAGGTGTGGTGACATATACCTTTAACCCCAGCACATGGGAGGAAGAGGCAGGCATCAGATCTCTGCGGGATTAAGGCCAGTCTGGTATACACATAGCAAGTTTCAGGCCGGTTAGGGAGACCTTGTTTACTGAGTCTTATGTTAGCACTATGTTCTTGAATTGTCTACTTAAATGTTTTAATAACAATCCTACAGGTTGGAGACTCTAGTATGTCCGTGTTTCAAATCAAGAATCATGAAGTTAGAATCATGAAACTAGGGTTGAGACAGATAAGAGCTCAGAAGGACCCCAGAGAAGGACAGGGGACTGGAATGGAAACTCAGAATACGGTGGAATGTGAGTGTTAATGAGCAGTGGCCCCCTTCAGCAGACTGCAGGTGTCAGCTGACGACTTCGGGTACTAGCCCTTCCTACTGTGGGAAAAGGCCTCTGTGCTAGACTGAACAAGGAAAAGACAGGAAGCTAAGAACCAAACCTCGAAATCTTAGTTTAAGATTCTTAAGGTTTATTTCTAAAGATTTATTTTATTATTTTTGAATTCTGTTTATATAGGTTAAGTCTGCATATGGGTAAGTGCAGCTTCCTGCAAAGGCCAGAGTTGTTGGATTCCCTTGGAGATGGAGTTATAAGCAGTTCTGAGCTGCCTCACATGGATGTTGGGAACTGAACTCTTTTTTAAATTTTATTTTATTTTTATTTTATGTATATGAATGCTAAGCCTGCATGTGTGTAAGTATACCTGTGTGGTGCAGAGGCTGTGGATGACAGGAGAAGTCATTGGATCCCCTGGAACTGAAGTTATGGATAATTGTTAGCCACCAAGTGGGTGTTGGGATTTGGATCCAGGTCTTCTGTAAGACCAGCCAGTTTTCTTAACAGCTGAGCCATCTCTCCAGCTCTGGAACCGAACTCTTAACCCCTAATGCCACAGCTATCTCTCTAGCCCCAAGATTCTTAACTTTTAAGTACACTTTCCATCTATGATTAACTTGATTTACAAAGAAGAAATAAGATCATGACCAGAAAAAGAAGTTGTCCCTAACCCACTCTTAGATCTTATAAGGAAAACTCTGACAATATTAGACAACCCAAGACCCTTAGAGGGCCAGCAGCAAAACACCCTAGCAAACACAAAAATCAGAAGTCAAAAATCTCAAATTACATCTTGATGAGGAAAATTTGAAATGTGTTTTCCAAATCTAGGGCAATGATCAGGAGCCTGGCTCTTTACTCAAAGACTTTTAACAAAGCTCCCAGCCTTAGCAGACTCATTATCCTTGCATCTGTTGTATACACATCTGCCAGGGCACTGCCTTCGAATGGGTTGGTAGATTTCAGCCCTCATCTCAGTCTAACAAAAAGGCAAAATTTTAGAAAGTGCTAAACTGGAAGACTCTAATATTTTTTTGGGAAGAAAGAGCCAGATGTCATTCTCAATTTCCCTTTGGAAGGGAAGTTAACTATAGGCACCCACAAAGATTTATTTAAATAGGAAGGAAGTTAAGTCTCCTCTGGTTTCATATTCCTACTTAAGATGGCCATGGTATTGGGTGGGAAGTTACAGCTGCTTACCAAGACAGGGACTGACCCTGGAGACTGGTCATCTCTGCCCCTTCAAGAATCTCTTTCCTTAACATGGCAACTTATCTTATGGAAAAAACATACCAGCCAGTCATAGTCTTCTGTATACACTATAATACTTATAATACTATATATACTTATAATACTATAATACTATAAGTCTTGCTGCTGGGTCTCTATTTTTTGGGGTGTGTGTGTGTTCATGTTTACCTCTCTATCATATTTTTCAATATACAAATATATATTGATTTTTAATTATGTGTGTCTGTGTGTGGGTATGCGTGCATGAGCGCAGTGCCCACATAGGCCAGAAGATCCTCTGGAGCCGAGGTTATGAGTAATGAGTTGCCTGATGTGTGTGGGTGCTGGGAATTGAAATCAAGTACTCTGGAAGAGCAGCAAGTACTCTTAACTGCTGAGCAATCTCTCCATTCCCCACAGTATTATTATTATTATTATTATTATTATTATTATTATTATTTTGAGATAGTATCTCTTGTGGAGCCCGGAGTGCACCGATTCAGCTAAACTGGATGGCCAGCAGACCCCAGGAACCTTCCTGTCCGCCTGTCTTCATCTCCCCAGTGCTGGGGTTACAGGCACATACCACAATGCTTGGCTTTTTATGTGGGTGCTGGGGATCTGAATTCAGATCTTTATGCTTTCACAGCAAGCACTTTATGGACTGAGCCATTCTTTTCACCCCTGTTGTTTCTAAGAAAATAAGACACCCAGCATTGTTATTTCACTGTAAAAGGCACAATGGAAACTAGCGAACTTGGGGCTGAAATCTTGTTTTTTAGTCACAGGATCTTGTTCCCGGAAGCATCTATAACTTGCTTTACACAGCAGAATTACAAGACTGTAGATACTCTGCTTCTTTCTCTAAATATTTTTCTTGGCAATTAGCTTGAGCCATTCACTTTCCCCCGACACTTTGGAACAGGTTTGCTGCTTCCTGGTGTAACCATGAAAATGGAGAGAAGACTAGCTCTATGCAGTAAACTTATCTCCATTTCACATCCACCTACTGGAAGACAGACTGTCACAGGCCAAGTGGTCACCAGTGATACTCACCTTTGGTTTTGCTCTTGGCTTCAGTTGCTCTAACTTCTTAGCAGCGGCCTCAATGGATGCTGCGGCCCCCAATAATTCGGTTTCTGCAATGACGGTTGGGTCTTCTGGATCTACCCATTCTGTTCCTAAAAATCAGTCCAAAAAAGGTCATTCCTGGTGCAGACATGAAGGCACTGGCTTAATTGCAAACAAAATCTAAAACTGCATTCTGAAAGGCCAATGAGCCTGCTACCTGCCTAAAGGAACCCTTCCTAGCTTTCTCTCACCCCTCTGCAGGGGCACTGGGGAGGTAATCTGCTTTTCTAAATCACTTGTGTGCATAGCCCTATCTGTAGGAATGCTGATCAATAATAGCTTCAAAAATCCTTATCTCATGGAACAAGGCTTGAGCTCACTGTCCTCTAAGTTACAGCTGATGAGTCAAGGTGGCATCCTCAGGGCACTCGTGTGCCAGAGCCTTACCATTCTCTTAAGGGAACATGAGGAACAGCTACTCCGATTCAGAGTGACTTTTCCTGGCAAGTCAACCACTTCTCTGTGAGCAAGAAGGAGTGTGCGGTGACCTCAGCACTCTTTCCTACACATGAGATTACTATTACTGTTATTAATTTTTTGGCATTATTGGAGGTTGAAACTACAGCCTCGTACATGCCTGGTAAACAGTACTGCTGCGCTATATTCTTAGTTCTCACTCCCAACCTTCTCTTTTTACTTTTCGAGACAGGGTCTTGCAAAATACTAAGTACAGCTTTCACTCGGCTCTGCAGCACAGTTAGGTCCTGAACTTGCGCTCCTCCTGCCCGAGTCTCTGCATAGCTGGGGTTATAGGCTTGCTGTCAACCAGGCCTGGCTCACAAGGTTATTGTATCTTGATGAATACAAATGCAGCTAAAAATAATAGGTGAGATTCCCAGAAGGAGGGAAGAGTTGCAGAGGGACTGGGTCACTTGAGCAGCAGCGCTCACTACCAAGACCAGAGCAAAGTCATGTTATTTTAAACATTTTGAAAATGAATTCTATGCTTCATTTATTCTTTCCTTAAAAAGACTTTATTTTTATTTTACGTGTATGTGTTCTATGCCTGAATAGATGTAAGTGTATCACATGTGGGCCTGGTGCCTGGGGAGGCCAGAAGAGGCCTGGACCTGGAGTTAAGGATGGGTGTTAGCTGCCATGTAGGTGCTGAGAACCCAACGCATGTCCTCTGGAAGAGAAACCAGTGCTTCTGAGCTATCCCTCCAGCCCCTTCAGTTATTCTTTATGAACTCTCAACTTGCACCTGCCGAGGAAGGACCTATGTTGCTTCTATGTCCTAGCACAATGCTACAAGACAATGTGAGGCCCTGACCTACCTTTCATGGCTTCCGCTGCCTGGATGAGCTCTGTCACAGCACCAGCGACTCGCTTGGAGAAAGCAGCCAACTGATGCTTGAGTTCTGGGGTTGGCTTCTGAAGGATCTATGGGTGAAGAAGGCCGATACGTGAGGAGGAGGGTGACTGCTGTGGCTGAAGGTACATTTCTACTGCTTGACCTGGATCTCTCTTTGAGGATATCAAGCTCTTGAGGAAAAATACTTCAGACTCTCTGGGCTTCAATGAGAAATGAAAAGCTGCGACTCAAGGGAGCCCCTATGGTCCCTTCTGACCCAGTGTACAAAGAATACAAAGGAGATTCTTATTTGTTCTTCATTTCTACTTTTGTTTTTAGGCAAAACAAATATAGAAGTGTAAAAATCACATAGAAGAACACTGTGAGTGAATACATAAGTCTCAGGTTAAGGTCAGCTTGGACTGGAGACAAAGCAAATATGGGAACAGAGGAAATGTGTGAGGGAGATGGCGGGGCTAGCTTGCAGGCAAAATCTCCATACAAGTAAGAGCTAACTGTTCAGAAGAATTGTTCCTCAGCCAACAATCCAGTTCTAGGATTATGACCACAAGTGGTCTTTGTAGAAAGTCCTGAGGATGTTCCTTTTTTTGACCCAGTTCAAGGTTCTAAAATATTATTATATCTATTTATTGTGTGTATGTGTGTGTACATCTGGAGGTCAGAGGAAAACTTGAAGTACTTGGTTCTCTCGTTCTACTATGTAGGACCTGTGGATTGAACTCAGATTGTCAGACTTGGTGGCAACTGCTTTTATCTGCCTAGCCATCTTACCAGTCCCAAAAGTTTTAAAGATTTCTTTAAAAGAACATATTTAAAAAGATACTAAAACTCTCAAATAGCAATCTAGTGTATATCTTTGACTGATCTCTTTTTAAATTCCCTAAGAACAGAACTAAGAAACAAGATGAGGGCTCTTTACCATCTTCCACTACAGATTTAAATTCTGAGGAGCATCACCCTACCCCTTCCAGGATGATTTTGAAATTCTCTTCTAATACAGTTTCCTGCATCTTCTCCCCGTGTTCCATAATGGAAAATTTTAGGTTCAGCCATGTTAAGATGGTCAGTTGAAAAGTACAACTGCTTGGGGCCAGAGAGAAGAGGACCTGGGTTCGGTTCCCAGCACCCACATGGTGGTCAACAGCCATTTGTAATTCCATTTCCAGGGGGATCTTACACACTCTTCTGGCCTCTGCAGGCATTGCATGCATGTGATGTACTTATATCCATGCAGGCAAAACACTCATACACATAAAAAAATTATGTATACATATTAAAAAAAGAAAAGTAAAACCGCTGCCCATATGTGCATAATCCTGGAGCCTCTGAGTTGGGGACCGAGCATGGGTTTTAGAGTTGGACGAACCTGTGTTTGCACTTGGCTTCCTTGGTTACTGGTGTGATTACTGAAACCTGAGATAATGCTTGTCTCTGAAGACGGACATACAGACCATATTGAAAATACACGAGAAACACCTCATCCAATGTCCAGAACACAGCGGGCATTCATTAAGCACCAATTCTCTTCTTGGTGTCCCATACTCTTGGCATCTGGCCAAATAACGTAGCCTTTCTCAGAAGTATAGAAAAGATGGTTCTTGGACCTTAGGCCCTTTACATCATATCTCTAAGGGGCACCTGGTAGAAAACTGGGCTAGAGCAATTAATGGGTTACATTGTGACCAGCCTCAAACACACCAGTGCACGATGACTTAAACTGATGAATCAATTATTTTTCAGTATTACTTTGCATGCATCTCTCCTTATCATCCTTCCTCTGGTAACCTTTTAAACAATATTTTATTTTAAAATTGTGTGTGTGCATGTTCATGTGTGAGTGCAGACACCAAAGAAGCCAGAAAGGGCTGCTGGATCTCCTGGTGCTTGTGAGCCATCTGACATGAGCACTAGGAACTGAACTCAATATGTATGTATGTATGTGCTGTTAGCCACCATCTCTCTAGCCCCTCTGGTAATCTTTATTTATATATATATTTTACATTTGATAATGTTCTGAGATTCCAACTGTTCTGTTATTCTCTCCCCAAAGAACACTGAGATTGTAATCAAGATAACATAATATTGGTTTACAGACATACAGATCAATGGAGAAGAGTCTATAATTAGATTTAGACGTCATAGAGATGGTGAAGAGACTTTCAATAAAAGTACTAATATACTTGAATCCAGTGAGAATGGGATAATGGTGCTAGTATACAACACAACACAACACACACACATACACAATACATATATTCCTATGTACTAACAGCTATATGCATATGGATATATATCAGATATTGAGATATTAATACAGACCTGGAATGAGTGGGAAAAAGTGAACAAATGAATAAAAAACAAAGACCAACATACTACTAACACAAGCCCTAAAGACAGCTTCCTAGACCAGTTCCTACAGAGCACTAAAGTCTCTAGGAAGGTAGAGGAAAGATGGTAGATGCCTTTTGCAAGCTAATGTAGTCAGTGATGGGCCATTAGTTAAGTGTAACTTAACTGCATTCAATGCACCTGTGTAACCTACAGCCCAATCAGTTTACTTACTTTTAAAAGAGTTTAACAGTCCTTTCCTTATAGAGCTGTGGTAGGTGTATAAGTGGGCCATATGAAAGGCCCTAATATAACTACTCAGGTATAGTCCTGGTACCAGAAATATATATATTTGGAGACAGGTCTCCTTGTAGCCCCAGCTGGTCTGGACCTCCCTATATAGACCAGCCTTGAACTTACAGATATCTACTTGCCCCTTCCTGCTGGGATTAAAGGCATGTGCCATCACACCTGGCTGCTGTCAGAGTTAAAACAAAAACAAAAACAAAAAAAACTTAAGTGGTTCTTATACGTAGCTGTAACTGTGAACCACTCAGGTGGTGGCAGTTTCTACAACTTTATTGTAAAAAGCTTGTACCATTTTTGTCTAAAACAATGCTCTGAGGCCATCAGCTGAATAATGGCTATAGTTCAGGATATGAATGGCTAACTAGTCCATAAGTATTGTTAACTGATTTCTCTAATGTGGTCAAAGACTGAGTATTTGTCCTCCAAGATCAAGAATAAGAAGGCTTTTTCTCACACTTCTATAAACACTCTATTAGAAATTTTAACCAGTACAAGGCAAGAAAAGGAAATAAATGATACACATGGAAAGGGAGATTTAATTCTTTTTGTCAAAAATGAACATTTACATAGAAACAGCTAAGGAATCTGTGTATGTGATACAGACTTTCAGAACTAAGAAGTGAGTTTAGGAAGACAGGATATAAAGTCAACACAATATACACCTGAATGAAAAAAAGGATGATGAAGCTATTCTACAAGCCAATTAAAAGAGAGTCATACAACCCTGTGAGTATACTAAAACCCAGTTAATAATATAATATGACTGTTTAGTGTGTGTGTGTGTGTGTGTGTGTGTGTGTGTGTGTGTGAGAGAGAGAGAGAGAGAGAGAGAGAGAGAGAATTAGGGATGGAACCCAGGGCAGTTGGGCTGTTTAAAAGCAGAGAATAAACATCAGATTCAAAATGAGAGGATAATAGGAAGAAGAATATTAAAAGTAACCTGTGAAAGGACACACAGTCACCTTTGATCTTTGCTATCCGTTCATTCTAATTTGCATATTTATTCAAGACTAGCTGTTATTTTCCCCCTGAACTCTGTAGTGCCACCATTTTCTCTTTTTCTCGTCACACACATGTTGCCCTTACTTATCTGTAGGACACTGTTATGAAAGTGAGAAGACAGGCCACATCCTGGGAGAAACTACAGAGCACACATCTGACAAATATTAGATATCAAGAAAACCTAGAGAACCCTGAAATCTGGGTAACAACAACAACAAAAAATCCCCTCAAGGGAAAAGATCCCATCACACATTTCAGTAAGGAAAATAGAAGGCAAACAAGTACACAAAAATGATACTTAAACCCCATCGGGCAATGGACACACGAAGTCACAGTGGCTGTGACTGTATTACAAGAGAAAGGCAGTCAAAATCTCAGCATGGATGGGGAAGAGGGTCACAAAGTCCCGCCTCTAGCTGGGAAACTATTGGCACTTGATGGCGGCTAGGAGAGAGAGAGTCAGTGTTCTTCAGGGATGTGGCCCGAGAGATTACCCGCACTCCAGTAGACGCCCTGAACCCATACACATACGACAGCACTAAATGGATTCAGATTTTTTTTAAAAAAGCACACGAACTTGGGCAGGAATAGTGGGGGGTGGGTGGACAGGGTAGGAATTGGAGGGGAGGGAATTAAGGGATGAATTTGATCACATTATATACATGTATGAAATCATCAAATAATAAAAAAGATAATTAATGTAAACTAAAATCACAAAGGGAGGCCAGACCTGGTGGTACCTGACTGTAATCTCAACAACTGGGAGGATGATGCAGGAGAATAGAAAGTTCTAGGCACACCTGGGCTGTGTAACAAGACTCTGTCTCCAAAACAAACCAAAAATAACAAAAAAAGCCCAATCACTGTGCTGATATTGCTGCGAAGCCTTCAAATGATGAAAACAAACAAACAAACAAACAGACTCTAGAAGTGGTAACAAGGATGCAGGGCAAATGGAAGCAGCAGACACTGCGATGGAAAGGTCAAATAGTGTAACCACTATTGAAAACACTTAGGTAGTTAAAACATATACCTGCTCTTCATAACACAAACAATCCACTTCCAGATATTTACCTAAGAGAAATGAATGCATACTGAGATGAAGACTTGTATGTAAGGACCTAAAACCTGAAAATAATCCTAATTTCTATCAGTAAGCCAATGGATCAACATGCCAGGGTGGAGTCATATGGAACAAATTACTTAGACATGAAGGGAACAAATTATTGAGACACACGACAACATAGATGGATAGGCAACACTGAAAGGGCAGATACTCCATGATACCAGTTAGAAAGAAGATCCAGAAAATACAAGCAAATCTATAATAAAAAGCAGGTCATTGGCTTCCTGGAATACTTACAGATGCTAAATATATTCATTATCCCCGATTATGGCAGTGTGTTTACAGACATATGTATGTATTCGCATGTCAATACACAAATCGTGCACTTTAAATTTATGTGCTGCTTTTTCTATATTACTTATGCCTCATTAAAGCTGGAGAAAAGTTACAGGTGTGGGAACTTGAATCATCAAAGTGGAATGATTAAAGATGTCTGCTGATAAAAAAAGAGCCCTTGATGTGTGCAGGAAGTGCCACTTGTGGGAGATGGTTCTTTAAATACAGCCAGCAGTCCTGAGTTAAGACACCTTCGCTCTAGACTGACAGGAGGAGATTCGGTCTATTTTTAATTCTGCTATTAAGTCAGCATGGTTTCTAATATCAGGCTACAGAAAGACAAAATTAAACTTCTGCCTGTGGAAAGGAATGTTAACTGTCCGAGGTCTCCTGCTGCAGCAACACAGAACTAAGAGGCCAGGGGCTGACTTGCCCTGCAGAACAAATCCTCCAGCACAAAGCAGCACCCAGCAAATCAGGAGGTAACACAGCTCCCATGGGCATCGCAAAAGCTTCCTGAAGCAGCAGGAACACTGCCTAAATTAGACCCTGTGCTTGCTGAAAGCTGAATAGTCTCACAAAAGGACAGAAGGGGGCGGGGGAGACATTCTGTGTGTTTATGTTTCTTTGGAGGTGGTGGTAGTGGTGTGTGTTGTGTGTGTATGCAGCCATGTATGTTGTATGAATGTGTGTGTATGTGTGTGTTTTTATGGCTTGCAGTTCAAAGGGGCCCCAAGAATCACAAGAGGATAAAACATGCTAAAAATCATGATGATTTTTTTTCCCTACCCAGAAGAATGAAGGACTGGGATTGGGAAGAATGCAAAGTTAATTACTCTGTTTCTTTAAAGCATAAGACTCTTGTAATTCCAACAATCAGAAGGCTAAGGCAGGAGGATCGAGTGTTCAAAAACAGGCTTGATACATGAGTCTGTCTCAAAAAAATAAAATAAAATAAAATAAAATAAAATAAAAAATAAAAGCAAAACGAACAAAAAAGAAACTCCAAAAAATAACAAAAACCAACAGGAAAAAGCGTATAAGGACCTAAAAGCAAATGGGACAATCTATAATTAACACTGGTTGGAAATTAGCTATATAGATAGTAGGCATGTGGATGCCGGTATTATTTTGTTGCTTTAAGCCTTTCTAGCTATCAAGCACAACTAAAGTATGCACCAGTCATAAAAGATGAAGAACCCTAGGCTCTAAAGTCTTTGATTTGAACAAGACAAAAATTGGGTTAAAGTCACCTACATTCCCTGCCATCATCATCTAAACTGAAGATGCATTCCGCTGCACCAGCTGAAGATGATTCATTCATATTCTCTCTCTCTCTCTCTCGCTCTTCTTCTCTTTCAACAATAATAAATTTTTCAAGTATTCCAGGAAGCCTCCCCTGGGCTGTGTTCACTCTGATCTATACTAACTTTCTTTATGATGGAGACACTTCATTCCTGACCCCACATGGTCTTTCTGCAAAGACTAAGGATGGGGTAAGGAGCAGGGGATGCGGACATGTCAAGAATTTCCAGTTTTCCAAATTCCAATATTTATATCTCCAGTGAATATTGAAGCTGATCTTAACATTCGTTTTCTTCTACCCTAAAGAGAATTTAAACAAAATTTGGTTGTTTCAAAACCCACAATCTGGCTTTCATTTAGAAATTCTCAACAGTAGCTGCCACATTTGGAAATTCTCCTCCTCTCCCCTCCTCCTTCTCCTCTACAGTTTCAAGTTCTACAATTTTTAGTTAGAACTTAAATTTTTTCTGTATTTATGATAATTCCTTGGAAACAAAGACTTGTTTTATTATTACATTTTTATTAGGAACTACTCCTCAAAAAGTATGTCTAGCTTTCTAAGGAAAATAAAAATAAATCCACAAATTAATAAATATATGGGACTGGAGAGATAGCTCAGCAGCTAAGGGCTCTGGCTGCTCTTGCAGAAGACCTGATTTTGATTCCCAGCACCCACATGGTGGCTAACAACCACCTGTAACTCCAGTTCCAGGGGATCCAATGTCCTCTTCTGTCCTCCTCAGACAGTGTATGACATGGGTGCATTTACATACATGTAGGCATAATACTCATACACATAAAATAAAAATAAAATTTAAAAATTAATAAAGATGTGATATTAGATTTTGTTTGTTTGTGAGACAGGGCCTCCCTATATGCCTGGAACTTTCTATGTAGATCAGGCTGGCTTTGATCTCAGAGCCTTCCTCTGCTTCTGCTCGGATTAAAGGTGTATGCCACCACACCAAGCTTATGTGATGTTATATGATTTTGGAAGTTAGAGCCAGAAGTAAGTGTTACCACTAAGGTACACAAAAATTCTTAGTACAAAAGATGGAATATTTCATTTCACGATGAGTTCTATTATTATCAAGTTCTTCTGTTAATACACTCACCCCAGCACCAGTCAGTCCTCTGAAGAGCCTCAGAGAAATAGCACATTTTTATGTCTATCATAATTATAGACTACAAAAACAGGGGATACACAGAATGATGGAAAGAACCTCAGGAAGCACACCATCAACAGATACATCAACCACTCAGATCTGTAACCTGTGAGGTTGAGTCTTGATTCTACGGGAAATACAAGAATCCAAGCTGGAACACCAGCCACGCAAAATGTGAGCAGCCACAGCAAGAAGCTCATCACCAGAAAGTGTAGCTCATCCCTCCTGGAGTCCTGGCGCAGAAAGTAGTGGTTCCTCCCCTTCCTCCCAGCCTCTGGCCCACACCAGCACTTGCCAGATGAAGTCTCATCCATGACATGTGGTGTCAGCCTCCTTTGGCCAGCAGCCTTCTTGTTTCCACGGTTGAAGCTGGACACAGGACTTAAGCAGCCCTTAGGCAGAGTTGCCTGTTTTGTGCAGCTTGTAAATGCTACCTTCTCTAATGTTCTGAGAGACTCTGGACTCCCTACCTCCCCTCAGGCATCTGCCCACCCTCTAGAGAGATGCACAATGACTAGATAAGGATGCCTTGCCTAATGGTGTCCACCCAAACAAGGCAGGTGTGGAGAAGAAAAAATACGCATATGTGGATGCAGCCACTGGTTCTCACATGGACACAAGGAGTCAAAGTTCTGTCTTTCTTTTCCTGAGTGAAACTACCTCAAGATAAATGCTGGTACCAGTCCTTCCTTATGAAAGGCAAATTCATTTTACTGGAGTATGAGGAGAGTTTCATTATTCCACCAACTACCTCAAAGGTCTCGATCACTGACCAAAGCAAAAGGAGCAAGTTGCCAGCCTGAGGACTGTATGTGCAGGGCCTGGACCACAAATGTGAAGTTCCAGATGCTCCACAGAGGTGGAGCTCAGGTGAGGGATAGCTGGGCTACCACTAGGACACAGGGCTGGGGAACAATGGAAGTGTGCAAAAAAGGTCACCCTGTAATGTTCCCTCCCCCAAGTGAGAAAGACAAAAGCCAGAGGGAGATAATGAGGAGGGGGTGCAGGAGAGAGATCTGACTTAGGAAGCAGAGAGGGCACTGCAGCTTTCAGCCCGGGCTCTCCTATCAGCCCAGCACAGCACACAGGTAGAGTTCAGCAAAGCACTCAGTAAATGCCAGCTCTGCCACACAATCCTGGGCGTTAGTTACACTTGCTCGTTCAATCGAATCTACTCTTTATTAGGAGCCAAGGAGACTGAAGCTCAGATAAGACCCACGGCTATGATCTGAACTCAAGGCTGCTTACCCTACCATTTCCTCTACAGTATCTGAGTTTCAGTTATAACGATGTTTATTCTATGTGACCTAGAATATATGCAGCAATTTCCCGTAATCCACACTTCTACTTTCCATGGTTACCTAAAGTCACCCATAGTCTGACAAAAACATTACATGGAATATTCTAGACCTGAACAACAATGAATATGCTTTACATATCTCGCATGTGTGTAGGTGTATAAATGTGTGTGTGCCCTGTGAATGCATGTGGAAGCCAGAGGTCGATGCTGAGTGGCCCACTCTACCACTCTCCAGCTGATTTTTTTTATATATTTTATTTTATGAGTGTACTGCCTGCACGAAAGGGCACCCGTGTCATGCATGCAATGTCTGCAGAGGTCAGAAGAGGGCATGAGATCCCCTGGAACTGGAATTATAGACAGTTGTTAGCTAGCTGTGGGTGCTACGAATCGAACCTGGGTCCTCTGCAAGGGCAGCCAGTGTTTTTAACTGCTGAGCCACTCTCACTGGCATGGCTAGACTGGCTGACGAGTGAGCCCTGGGACCCTCCTGTCTCTGCCGCCCAGAGTTGAGATTACAGGTGCATGGCACTATTCCCAGGTTGTTGTTTTTAATTTTTTCACATGGGTACTAGGGATCTGAACTCAGATCCCCATGCTTGTGTAGCAGGCACTTCACCAGCTCTTGTGTTGAGACAGGGTTTTGCTATGCTATGTAGTTTAGGTTGGCTTCAGTCTTCTGACATTTTTGCCTGTCTTCTGAATGGTGATATTTCTGGCTTCACATATGAAAAAAAATTATATTACTCTGAGTATGTGTGTGTGTGTGTGTGTGTGTAAGGGCGTGCACACCACAGTGCAAGTATGGCGGTCAGAGAACTATTCCATGGAGTCAGTTCTCTCCCTCCACCTTTACATGGGTCCTGGGATTTGAACTCAGGTTGCTAGGCTTATGTAGCAAGCACCTTTACTTGCTGAGCCATTTTTCTGGCCCTTCACATATCTTTTACTTCGGTATATTATTATGACATGATTATTCATTTTTTTACTAGTGATTGTTGGTAATCTCTTATTGTTCCTAATTTAAAAATTAAACTACAATAGGCAAATATATATAGGAAAAAGTATAGAATATACAGTTTGGTCCAGTCTGTGCAATGTCTCGGAATATACGCCACAAGCATAAGAAGGGAGTATGGCATATTGTTCCATAAAGAAAAAGATGCCAGTTGGGCACAGTGCCACGTGCCTTTAGTCCCAGCACTTGGGAGGCAGAGGTAGGTGGATCTCTGTGGGGTCCAGGCTAGCCTGGTCTACAAAGTGAGTTCCAGACCAGTCAGGGCTACATAGTGAGACCCTGTCTCAAAAAGAAAAAATGCCTTTTGGAAGTATCTCTGGCTTTGCTTCTTTCACCCTGTTTCCTGGAGGTGTGCTCATGGACAAACACTGTATGCAACACATCTAGTTAGGCCAGAGGCTCCTACCTCGGGTTAAGGTGTTCTTTCTTTGGCCCGTGTAGTTTATGGCGGCTTCCATCCCTGAGGTTCAGACTTTGGAAGCCTAAGGTTCATAATCCAAGACTATTTTTCCCAAACAAAATAAGCAAGTAAACAACAAATAACACTTCAGCACTGAGTGCAGTTATCTAGATGAACATGGTTCTTTAGAAGACCTCAAACAATTAACACCAGAAGAGAATTCTTTTTTAAGAACAAGGAAAGTGAACTGTTAGGATGAGAACAGAGCTGGGAATAACATGAGTTGGGATTGATTCTTAGGACTGTTGCTGAATACTCGGTAACCTCAACCAATGGACAGACTTCTGTAGGTTTCTAATTAGTCCTTTGGCTTGCTAGTCCATGTGATTGTACAAAGAAAAATAGAGAAATGAGCAAATGAAAGGCCTGGTAGTCTTCTTATAGAAATGTGAACTGTGTACCTGAGTGTGACCTGCGACTCCTTTTTCAGGTTTGGGAAGAGTGGGACAGAAGTGGGAGGGGACACATCATTCATTTTCTTGTAGAGATGCCCTTTGCTCCTGAAGAAACTCTCTCCGGCCTGGCCCAACCCATACAAGATTTTAAACATGGCTTCTAGAACTCCACAGAGCCAGACGCCCACTACACCTAGCTGGTTTCCCATAGTTAGGTCACCAGGAGCTGTAGAAAGTCAGGCCTCCCACGAAACCAGGGCCTACACAAACTTGAGGCTTGTGTACCAGCCACAGCCATAGCACCTACTGCCCAGAATCTTCTGTCTGTCTTTTATACCTAGTTCTACAGTGGGCACAGCACACTGGGGTACTCTTGATGTGATGTAAACCCTTCACTCAAGGATGGGAGGAGGACACAAGAGGCTAGCAGGCCATAGGAAATGGCCCTCTTTAGCTAGTCACAGAGGTTGGTGTTCCTGTAAGCACAGGGAATTTACCGAGGTCTCTGTGACAAGACCTCTCAGTATGGTGTATGTGTGCATGTAAGTATGTGTGTGTATATGTTTATATGTATGGGTGTGTATGTGTGTGTGAACACTGGATGTCTTCCTCAATTATGCTCCACCTTGTTTTTGAGACAGGAACTCTTACTGAATCTGGAGCTTGCTCATTTGTCTACACTGCCTGGCTAGCAAACCCCAGGATCTTCATCTCCATCTCCTCTGTGTTGCTGGACCCTATTTTTTTTTTTTTTTTTACATGGATCCTGGGGATCAGACTCAGGTCTTCATGTTTGCATGATAAGCACTTTATCAACTGAGCTCTCTCTCCAGCCTCAGAGACCTCACAATACTTTTCAAGGATGCCTCTGACCTTTGACTTCGTCCTTTCCTCTGCCATTGCCTCGTCCATTGCTTCTTCCACCTCCTCTTTCTTTCCCTCCACACCAAGCTAGTCCTGCTTCTTTGGTGCTAGAGAACTTGGCTCTTTCGGATTCCCACTGCATTGTCCTGAAGGCAGCAATTTCTATCCACTGTGCCAGATCAGACATGTCTGCTCAGTATAGTTCCATCCTCACAAGAGATACGGGCAGGACATTCTAAGAGGGCTGTTTCTAAGGAAATGAGGATCTGAATCCACATCAGCAAAGACAGGGACAATGACACACAGCTCTGCCCCATCCTCCCCACACCTTTCCTTACCACCAAAACATGTTCCAGAAGGTCCAGGTATCCTAGAGTGCATTCTGTGCCATACCGTAAAGCCCTGGTTCGCACCTCTTCACTGACATCAGGGTAGAAGGATGCTTGCTGGAGAGAGCGAAAGAGAAATGAGAGAGAGAGAGAGAGAGAGAGAGAGAGAGAGATATTAACATCTTAGAATAAGAAAACTTACTTGTGAGTCACCAGCCTAGTAGCGCTGGGTACCCCTGGTCCCTGTGGCAGGAGACCTGCCCGGTTATCTCTGTTTAAACCTCTACCCTTATTCTCTGAGTCCCTCCTCTCCTCCAGGCCCGGGCAAGAGGTCCTCTGACAATCAGCAGGATGACTCCCTGGGTACCGATGACAGAATCCAGTTCCCTGGCTTTTCTCATCCCCCTTTCCCATGCGTTAAAACATCCAGGAAGCTTCACAAGGAAGGCTTTTGTAGCTCTGTCTGCCTTCCAGTCGGTGGCTGAGGCATTCAGAAGGCCCCTTCTATGTCCCAAGGCTAATGAAGCCCGTTCTCACTCAATGCCCCCAAGCTGCGGCCACACAGGGCGGTCTCTGTGACCAGAGTCCTCAGATCCTGGGAAACTTCAGATAGCAGCTCCTGGTACCCTCAGGCACTGTAAATAACTCATCTCACATAATACAAATGTACAGATAAGCAGTCCAGAGGTCTGGGTAACATAGTGTCTCAGGCTTTTCCCCTGGCCTGTGATCTGCTACCTCAGTCATCCATGACAAATCATTTCAGATGGTACTCTGACTCCTAGGGCTATGACATAAAATGCACTTCATGAAATCTGAATTTCAGATAAACCAGGAAAAAAGTGCAAATGCAGCATACTATCTTTTAGTCGCTACAAATGGAAACCCCATCTCCTTAGCTATTCTTCTATAGCTTCACTCTGGAAAGAACTTGAGAGGCTTACAGAAATACATAATACACAAAACTATGCATAAGCCTCCAAACGAGACAAATACACATCACATATCAGAGCTAGTCCTGGTGGTGCAGGTCCATAATCCCAGCTACTTAGAAAGCTGAGGTAGGAAAAGCCCAAGTTTTAGGCCTGTCTGGGCTACAAAGCGAATTCAAGGCTAGCCTTGGCAACACAGTGAGCTTCTGTCTCAAAAGAAAAAGTGGGGAGTGGAGGTGCATGCCTTTTATCCCAGCACTTGGGAGGCAGAGGCAGGTAGATCTCTGAGTTCAAGGCCAGTCTGGTCTACATAGTGAGTTCTAGGCTGGTTGGGGCTACAGGGAGACCCTTCCTCCACAATAAAAAGGATGATTGGGGTTATAACTCAGTGGCAGAGTGGTTACATAACACAGATGAGGACCTTAGCTCTACCAGAACACAAAAACCAGAACAAAAAACCCCAATAAATGGGTGAGTCACACAACAGGACAAAAGGCCCAGGCCAAAGGTGAACTGGCTAGTCACTGCTTCTTACACCAGTCCCTCTCTTAGGGCTAGGCAACATCTGCATCCTGTCCCTTGGTGGCATGTCCAGTAGCTGTCACTAATGAGCCGGGTTTAATTAATTGAGGACTAAGAGGCAGAAATCAGGAGTCCGGAGCCATGCTCTTGAAACCACCATGCTTTCATTTATCCATGTGTCCCCGAGTCTCTAACTGCAAGGCACAGCACCACGAACCACTGTGGGTGGCACAATGCTATTCAATGGCCTCACCTCTAGCAGGGGCCGTATTTAGGGTTGGGGCAGAAGTGAGGTGCTCTTGTTCTTCGTAGTGGCTCTATAACTTGGCAGGGCCCTTTGGGTGAAACATCTGGCAGTAATTAAAATGTCATACAATTTGACCCACTAATTGTACTTCTGGGAGTCTTGCCTAAGAAAATAATCCAAAGCACAGATAAACCAAGTAAGCTCCAAGATGTTTATTATAGTAAAGTTGTTGGAGTTGTAGCTCAGTTTCTACAGTGCCTGCCTAACATGCATGAGACCCTGGGTTTGATCCTTAGCATTTCATAAGTTAGGTGTGGTGGTACATGCCTGTAATCCCAGTACTCAGGATGTAGAAGAAGCAGGAGGATCAGAAGTTCAAGGATCAGCCAGGGATATAAGAGACCCTATCTTAAAAACAAAACAAAACAGTAAAGCTCATGATAATAAAAACTGCAGACAACTTACATATCTGAGAGCAGAGGGAGGACAGCACAGGCTACTAGAATCTCTGTAGTCATGAGCAAGCTAGTGAGATGGACCCGAGCAACCCAGGAATAGCCACCCACATCAATTATAACAAGACATACAAAGCTGTATCTGCCATAAATATATGCCCATGAAAGTAAGACAGACGGAAAAACACAGGAGACTCTACTTGGTTCAGAGATCCTCCCATTCTGATAAGAGAAGTTAGTACAGGGTGCGCTTCATCTCTGCACTTGCCCTGGCTTCCCCACTCGAGTCATGCCTCAGTGGGCGATTTGGTCCTTTGGCATGACTTCAGAGACCTGCTGAGTTTATTAAGGTTTTAAGTTCTATGTGTGCGGTCAACCTTGGGGCATCAGTCTTCAGGCTCCATTCACTTTGTGTTTTGAGACAGGGTCTCTTGCTGGCCTGGAGCTCCCCAGGCTAGGCTAGGCTGGTTGAACAGTGAGCCCCAAGGATCCACCTGTCTCTGACTTCCTGGCACTGGGACTACAAATCAGCTACCACACCTGGCTTCTTAAAATTAAAAAACCAAAACCAAAACAGTACTTTAATGTTCTAAGCATTTTAAACATTCATAAAATTGCCTTATTTCAGAGACCATTTCCTTTTAGGTATAGATTCTGTGTCTAGGATGGGAGGCGTGCCTATCACTGGATCTTCTCTTCAGCACCCACATGCTATAGGCAGCCCACTTTGTTGGTGGAGTCCCTCTCAGCCACACCCCCGATAAGGCTGAATTCACCCACTGACACAAGCACAGGGTTATGCAAACCCTTGTTGCTTCACTGACACTTGCTGGTTCTGTGGATCCCAGCATTCCCTGACACCCTGAGGAGCTAGCAAAATACGCTGTGGGCCGGCACCCATGGGAAACCTGCTCTACATAGCTCACACTTAAATGTTCTTGGCAAAGTGGACCTCATACGTGCCACAGGAGTGGAAGTGTGAGGGAAGAAGCTTTCCTCCCATAATCAATGAATGACTCCAATATATGTTTATTATAGTTATAATTTCATGTCTGTTTACATTTGCTCCCAAGGTTTTAGAAACTGCCTATTCTGAGAATGAAATCCAGATTGTCATGCTTACAAAGCAAGCATTTAACTGACTGAGCCACCTTCTTGGCCTGGAGACGTTCTTCTTGACCTATCATTCAGCAGCTTGGTCTTCTCTGTTTGCCTTATGACATGTAGCCTCTTGTCTGAAAGGATGGAAGAATTTGAGAGCCTAAAGGATTGGTAATCATTATCATCATCATCATCATCATCATCGTCATCATCATCTTATTATAATTACTATTATTAATGTTTGATTTGGGGGGGCAGTCTTTCTAAGCAGCCTAAACTGGCTTCTAACTCAGAACAATCCTCCTACCTCAGGAGGTAACCCATGTGCTAGGATTACCGGTGAGGTATGAGCCACCATGCTGGCATTTGTCAATGTTGTTTATTTGCTAAATAAACACCATCCTAATAGTGCTCAAGTGTGATTCCGGCATGGTGAGCAAATTTGTTTTGCAAATAGGTTTCAGAACTTTATTATTTAGTCTGAGAAGACCAGGATATTCTGAACCAGGATGAATTAAAGCAGAACAAAGCACCCTCATTTTCCTACTTGACCCTGTAAACAGGGGTCCCTTTAAGAGACTTCAAAATCCAAGCTGCATTCCATTTGTGCCTTAATTGGAGCTTTTAAGATTCTTATAACATGAGGTTATGGTTTGAATGTGAAATGTCCCCAGTAGGCTTGAACACTTGTTCCCTAACTGTTGGTACTGTTTTGGGAGGTTTAGCACCTTTGGTTCATGAGGTCTAGGTGATGGACTTAGGTCACTAGGGGTGGGTCTGCCTCTGGTTCTGGTATTAGCCCTCTGCTTTCTAATCAATCACTCCAAGAAATAGCAAGTCCTGCTGTAAGCTCCCATCATTATGAACAGTCACTCTATGATGGACTAATATTCTCTGAAACTGTGAGCCAAGATAAACCTCTCTTAAGTTGCTTCTGCTAGATATTTTGTCACAATGATGAGAAAAATAATTGATACACGGGCAAAAGTGTCTATCAATCAATCATCAACCACAGCAACCTTCACCATCATGACTGGGAGGCCGTGGGCAACAGAAACAGGCTGGCCACAGAATCAGAGAGCTGGTTTCAGTTCTCGTTCTGACAGTGAAGAGCTGTGTGACTTGATCACGTCACTTAATCTGTCTGAGCCTGTTTGATCATCTGACAAACTGGAATAATGATGCTTGACTTCCTCACCTAGGATTAAAGGTGAGAATGCGCAGTAACCCTTGCAGAACTATGATGTGCCTTGTGGGAACCAAGATACGTGTGATGGTTAATCTTGATGAGATTTAGAATCACCATGGAAACAAACATTTGGGCATGCCTGTGAAGGAGTTTCTAAATTGGGTTGACTGAGTAAGACCCACTGTAAATGTGGATAGCACCATGGATTGGAGTCCTGGACTGAATTAAAAAGAGAGTGAGCTGGGCACCAGCATTTATCTCTACCCCCTGACTGAAGAATACAGTATCACCAGCCACCTCACGCCCCTACTGCATGACAGCACCTGCCAACTGTGACCCAAAGCAAACCCCTCCTTCCTTAAGCTGTTCTGAGTCATTTCCCAAGGAGGTTCATCCTCTGCCTTCTGCATGCTTGCCTATTGCAAAATGTAAAGTATGAAGCTGCTCGGCGCCACTCAGTCCAGTCTCTTCCTTCTCTGAGGACAGGCCATTTACAACAGAGACCTCTCTGTGCATCCATCCACAACCATGCCCATTTACCTTGCAAGCTGTCAACATATCTGACACAGCCTTCCGACTCAGATTGGCAGTGGCAATCACATCTTCCTGTCTACATGAGTTCCCAGCTGCCACGGCCTTGGCTGTTGCCATGGTGATGCCTTTCGTCATTCTTATTGATTCTTCGGGAGATGATGTCCTCTCAGGTATGTCTTTTGACTGGAACACCTTGAAGCAGAAACAAAAGAATCATGAAAATAACCCAAAAGGAAAGGACAAAAATAACTGACCCGTCTCCAAGTGGGCTGCAGCTCAGTGTCTGAGACCAATTGGATAAGACTGTCACATGGCAGGAAATTAGAAATTTAATTTAAGGGCAGTAAGTTGGTTCTTGCTCTCAAGATTCTAGCATGGACAAACACAGACACTTGGCATTCATGGAAATAGTCTGGTGACCAGGAGCTTTCTACAAGTTTAACACATCCATCTGCAGACAACACCGAACATTTGTACACTGTCCTTCTGGCATTTTATTTCTTTCTCTTCATCTGTCTGATGTTTCAGCATTTTCCAGAAACCCTCAGTCCTGATACAGGATCTGGGGTAGGACCGATTTGAATGCATCCTTTTGAATGTCCCCCTCCCCACTTTGTGTAGGTGTGAATCTTGGAAAAATGAAGCCATCAGATCCCACAAGTCTTAGCCTGTTTTACAAAGATAGCTGCATGATCATGCAGAAGTGATCAGCAAGTCTGAATTATTTAAACACACACACATACACACACAGAGTTGTAAGAGCTGTAATATATTAACCAAGGTCATTCAAAATCCCACCTTGAACTTTCACAGACCAGTCAAGGCAAGCGTCTTCTGTGTTACACCCACCCAGTCTCTAACATAAAGAAATGGTGCTGTGGCATGTGTATCTGCTCCCGCACAGAAGGACTGCCACCCGCTGCCCAGAATCACTTCTTTTCAGCATGGAAGACTCTAGGCAGAGAGGGACCCACACAGCATTCCTGCCACAGGCCAAGCCAGTGTCAATCAAACATCACTGCTCCTTAAAAAAATTTGCAGCTGTGTGGTTGCCAATACAAGATGAAGCCAGTCAATGTTCCATCATGGAAGGAGGGGGAACCTGAGCGCCCACGTCCAGCTGAGGTGGTGCTGAAAGCTGATGGCTGCTAGGGGAGGGGAAGAGCCTACAGCCCTAGCCAGCTTGGAATTTGCACAGGCTGGCCATGAACTCACAGAGTTCTTCCTGCTTCTACTTCCAGAGTGCTGGGATTAGAGACATGTACTGCCACATGTAATTTACAAAGTTACTTTTCTTTAGGGATGTGGTCCTTGGTAGGTTGGCCAAGCTCCAGCAGATAGGGCCACACCCATGCATACAATAAAAAGCAGCACTAACTGGACTCAGTGAGCTATTTTTAAAAAGAAAAAACGATATGAAATTAAGAGGGAGGTGTGGAAGGAAAGATCTAGGAGAGGTTGGGGGCGTGGAGTAGAGGGCAAATACCATCAAAATACAGTGTGTGCACGTACGGAATTCTTCAAGATTAAATAAAAATATTACATTAATAATTTAAGATGATGGTCACTCTACATAGTCCTCTATAATGTGGTTCCCATAGCACAGGCTTCATGGAACACAGTCTGGGTATATTATTATTACTGTTACTTTAAATTTGGATGAGATAGGGATGGTGGCACATGCCTTTAATTCTGGCACTTGGGGGGGGGTGGAAGCAGGTGGACCACTGAGTTCCAGGTGCAGTCTGGTCTATATACTGAGTTCCAGGCACAGTCTGGTCTATATACTGAGTTCCAGGCTCAGTCTGGTCTATATACTGAGTTCCAGGCTGGCTGGGGTTACAGGGAGACTCTTGTCTCAAAAACAAAATAAAACGAAACAAAACAAAACAAAATAACTGGATGAATTCTACACCACTCTGATATACTCACAATGAAAAAGTGTCTATAATTTCTCAGGACAGTTGAGATTTCAAATCTTTTTTCCATCACCCACCCACAGCTATCTCAACCTGTTTCCAGACTTTAGGCAGAACCTGCAGCCATACCAGAGCCAGGCAGCATGGCTTAAGGATGTTACTGACTTCTGTAGTTTTAAATTTCTCCTTTAAAAATACGAACTAAAGCAAGTCACTAAGCAGTGTTACTCCACGGTTTCTGCTTCAGTTCCTGCCCGACTTTCCTCAAAGATGGACTGTGCCTTCGGAGTTCTCTCTTGATAAAGAGAACTTAGTTTTTCCATGTAGACCAGCCTAGGGATGCCTACATCTGTCTTGATTTTTCAGGACTGCTAGGGATGGAACTTGTCCTATTTTCAGCTCCCCGCAAATGGGAAGTATCACTCTGGGCTTCCAGGAAATTCTAACGCAAGAAGGCAAATGGAACAAGATTATCATGTAGAAAAGACGTCTTGTCAAAAATCTGAAAGATAGAGGAAACCCTAAGAAGTATCAGCTGGAACTTGGATTTGGTGGGTGAGCCAACTTCAGAGTACAGATGGCTTTATGTACAGAACCCATAGAATGACGAAGCACAGAAACCCCATTGGCCTAGGCTATTCATCCTTAAGCCATGCTATTGCAGGTTTTTTTTAATGATCATTTACCAATACTCTAAAATCATAAATAAGTAAAACCATTGTTAGATGGGAGACTTTGACCTTTCTATAGTCAATAAGAGATACATTTTTTAAAGTGGATTGAGGGGGCTAGAGATATGGTGCAGTAGGTAAAGAGCATGTATTGTTCTTGCAGAGGACCCAAGTTTTGTTACCACCTGTAATTTCAGCCCAGGAGATCCGAAGGCTCTTCTGACTTCTTTGGGCAGCTGCACTCATGTGGACCCCTCCGCCCCGCATAGACACACACATATACATTAAAAAAAACACTAAATCTTAAGAAAATATGAGCTAAAGATCTCAACCAAAGCTGAGTCCATTCCGAACAGGACAGAAGAAACCATGTTTGGTCAATAATACCAGCAGGGCCACTCATGTCCAGGGCTGCCCCTCAGGCTGCTTTCACAGGTGACCCTGTGAAGGCACAAGAAAACCAGCGACAGAGGCGAGTTCCCCAGGGGCTTGCATATCTCCTGAAAAAAGTCACATATGCAATCAGCTCTGTTAAAACAGAACTCTTCGGGCAAAGTCACTCATTTCCTGAATACTTCTACTTGTAAGGATTAGGATGAGTTGCTACACCACTGTGCCCAGGACAAAGGAAAGAGACAACTCTACTACAGTGACTCCAGGTATCCTCAACTCTGCCGGGCTGAAACAAGGTGAAAATGAACAGAGCTGACATCGCTAAGGACTGATGACTCAGCAGGGAGCTGGATGCTGAAGGAAGTCCCTTAGCTAAGGCATCTGGGTCTTCCTCCTAACAGTAGACCTCAGACTTTGATTCTACACATCTGTAGCAGTGTGAGCTGTGGCCAGTGGCAACATAAATCAAGAGAAGATGCATGTAGTCCCCACAATATAAACTCAGGGCTTGGGTAACTGCCATTCCGACTTTCCCCTTCACAAGGAATCTTCTGTAGTGCTTCAGTGTCATGATGATATTGTGAAATGACTTAAACCTGGATTGTCTAAAGTGATGTCAGCTAGTTCCTTAATTATAATTACCAATAGACACAGGGTTATAGCCTGGCTAACAGTTATATAGCCTTGTTGTTTGCCTAATATATATGGAGTTCAGGGTTTGATCTCTAGCAGGCCATCAAACTGGGCATGATGCACATGTCTGTAATACTAGGACTTGGGAAGTGGAGGCAGAATGATCAGAAGTTCAAGATGATCCTCAGCTACACAGGGGTTTCAAGCCAGTCTGAGCTACGTTCACAAAGAAACACACAAACAAACGGTCCTAATGGATTCTAGCCATACTCAGTGACACATGGATAAGTAACTATAAATGCCACCAGAAGGCAGATGAATGGGGCTCCACAGCCCAGGAATTCTAGGTAAAAGCTACTTAGGTTGAAAACTGCAGAGAATCCCATGTGGCAATCAGGTGCTGGACACTGGCGGCTGGCAGAGGGCGGTGACTCCTGGTTCCTCACCGTGAGCTCCTGCTTTATGTACTCAATAGTGGCCTCAAGTGCTCTTGTGCCCCGGGTGGCCTCATCTTCTACTGCCTTCACAGTCTTCAGGAGAGAAGTGACATTGGTCACCATCACCTGCATAGGAAGAGATAAGCAGAAAGCACACCATCTGAGATCCAGTCTCTACTCTTCCTAGTTGCAGACCACATGGCATAAATGAGGACACCTCTCTCCCTGATACAAGGAAGGAGCTCAGATGCTTGCTCTCCCGATAGTTCTGCATGCGAGTTCCCTCACTCTCACATCCCCACTTGCTCAGCCCAGGCTGGAGTGTCACTGTACCTTGGCAGCTCCTTTGAGCTGGTACATGGAGGGGTCATCAGCTGGCTTGCTGGCAGCTCCCTTGGTAGCACCAATGAGATCAGAAAGGGCCTTAGCTACATCTTTGATGGCGTTGATCAGCACCACCTATAAGAGAAGAGTCTGGTGAATACAGACTAACCTTCACTGCTGACTTCTTTAAGGGTGTTCTGTCCAAGGGCAGGCTAGACTACAACGATGAGAAAAGGAGGAGTCACTACGCCAGCAGCTTTACAACCTGTACCATGGCATCACCATCCAGGAAGCCACCCTTGGGGATTCTGTGACTCAGGGAGGCTGCTGTTGATGCTGAAGCTGGGATCTAAATGCATAGCCTGATACTGAAGCTCAGTCTAATGCTGATGCTGATGATGCTGAGGCTGAGATATAAAAACACAGCCTCCTCACTTGCCAGCTTTGCCAACAAGCTGGCTCTGACTGGATGAAGGCTGCTGACAGACATCAATGAAGCACTATTACTCACTCAGAAGCAAAGACAACAAAACCTTAGCTTTATGCTGGGGCAGGCCTCCTAGTGGGCAGTCTGCCTGCCCCTCCAGCTTTGGTTCCTGGGATTCTCTGCCCCACACCACATGCTCAGGCACACGAGTCTTTCTTTCTTCCCAGTGGAAGTCTCAACACATCGCTGCTCAAGGTCTTCACTCCTGCTCCCTTCTCTACCTGAAACCTGGCTCTTTCCATCCTCTGGGTTCAGCTTGACCATCTGTCCTTAGAGACCCATTCTGATCACTGTAGATATGTGTCTACCCTCCAAAGACCAAATGCTATTAGACAGCCCTGTATTATCTACAGCAGTACTAATCCATGGAATCATTTGACTTATTCACTCACACATGGCTTATCCTCTCCTGTAACTTGAGGAGGCTGAATAGGTCCTACTTTGTTTCATTCTTAGAACATGACCCGGCATAGTGCCTGCACTCAGTGGATCTCAGTGAATAAATGAAGACACGGGCGACCCATTCAATCCTGGATATGACATTATCTAAGTCTACTTGGCCGCCACAGGCTACCTTTCTTTCCCATATACTGGATTTGGACTCTGAGGCATCAGCCATAGCAAAGACCAACATGTTTGGGTCATTGTATGATTTGGGTCATTGCCTGATTTTGGGTCATTGCCTGATTTTGGGTCATTGCATGATTTTGGGTCATTGCATGATTTTGGGTCATTGCATGTAAGCCTTCTCAGTGCCCACTGACAGCTCCTGGTGTGTGTGTGCGTGTGCGTGTGCACATGGGTGGAGGTCAGAGGACAACTCTGTGGAGCTGGTTCTTTCATTTTAATAGGGGTTCTGGAAGTTTTCAGGCTTGCAAAGTAAGTGCTTTATCTACTGAGAAGCCTCACTGGCCCAATTCATTTATTATTATCAATAATAATAATTATTATTTTGAGACAGGGTCTTAACAGGATGGCCTGGAACTTGCTATGTAGTGCAGGCTAGCCTCAAACTCACAGATTTGCCTGCCAATGCCTCCTGAATGAGATCATGCGTCACCATGCCTGATCTCAAATTTTTTTCCTTTAAAGTATGCTTTCATTAGAAGTTGCTGCTTCAAGATATCTAGAATGTTTGAGAGTAACAATTCTCCAGTGATAACAAGAAAAAAATTAACAATCTGATTTAAAAAACAGGAAAGGACCTGGACAGACATTTCTCCAAATTAGATAAACAAATGGTCAACAGGTATACAAAAAGAAGTGCCATGCCACTAATTTCAGAGAAACTCAGATCAAAGGTACCACAGAGAGGTACCTCACACCTGCAAGGAAGCCCTCTGTCAAGGCTGGGGAGACAAGTACTGGTGAGCAGGTAGAGAAATTAGAATTCTTTACACGCTGTTGGTGAGAGTGCAGGATGGGGTAGTTGCAATGGAGTTTTTCCCCAAATTAAGAATAGAACTGCTGTACAATCTGGAAACCTTTCTCCTGACCATTTATTCAAAAGAACTTAAGTGAGATTCCAGCACTTCCAGATTCATCACCCCATCATTCACAGTAGTCAGGCTGCAAGAGCAACCTAAGCAAAGTCAATGGAAGAAAATATAAATGCACACAGTGGGATATTATTTAGCTGTTCTGTTTGCTTGAGACAGGGTCTCCCATTAGCCCCAGCTGGCCTAGAACTCACTATATAGACCAGGCTGGCCTTGATCTCAAGGAGATCCACCTGCCTCTGCCTCCCAGGTGCTGGCATTAAAGGCAGGTGCCACCCTTATTATTCAGCTTTTATACAGGAAATTCTGTTCTATGCAATAGCATGGATGAACCTTGAGGACATTACTCGAGGGGAAGAAGCAGCACATGACCACGCTTACAGTAGCTAGAACAGTCACATTTATAGAAGCAGAGTAGAATGGTGATTGCTGGAGATAAGAGGCGGAGTGGGGGAGTGTGGGGGGAGGTAGGGGGTTGGGGGGATGGGGGGAGATAGGAGAGTGGAGGAGTCGGGGGGAGGCAGGGGGGTAAGGGAGTGGGGGGGAGGCAGGGGGCTGGTTCTAGGAAATAACCACACAAGTTCAGTTAAGCAAAAGAATAAGCCCTAGAGATCTGTCATCTGCCATGGTGCACGCAGTTAGCACAGCTGAAGGTGTATAAAGGCAGACCTCATGCTAAGTGCTCCTACTCCAGCAAAATGAAAATAAAAGTCATGGGAAAATGCTACATGAAAAGGAAAGGCAAATGGCCGCACAGGGTGGCAGGAGCTCATTCGTGATTTTCCTACGTTCATGCTTTATATAGCTTGTTAAAATAAAAAGTTTTCAAAAGGAAGCAAACAAAAAAAAAACCAAACAGATTCCATAGCAATTCAACACGGTACTCTGTGTGGAAAGATTTACATCTTCCCAGTCAAATCCTTTCGCTTCAAGTTGTTTAGGTGAGGCGAGTGCTTGGGCTGTAAGATTCCAACTTCAGGGGAGAGGGAAACTCATACCTGGGTCTCGGGGTCATCAGAGCCCAGGCTGGCTGCCCCCAGCTTGACCACCTCAGCAAGCTGGGTGATGGTGGCTGCCGAGGACTGCGCTGCCTGGGCGAGCTTGTCTGGAGTGGATGCGGCCCCGGACACGAGCAGCTTTGTGTCTTCCACCAAGGCCTTGGCTGTCTTCAGAATGTTCTCTCTGAGAATGGGGGAGGACGGAGAGAGAGAAGAAACACAGGGCAAAACTTGCTTACTTGCAGCTGGGCAGGAAGGAAGTCCTACAGGGGGCTTTGGGAAGAGAATCCAAACAAGGGGAGGGGCAGTCTTCCATGTATGTGAGGCTGGGAACTCGAACAGTACTAGAGCAGGTGTGGGTGGTAAAACTCATGGTTAGGTGATGACCCAGCTCTTTTGTCATGGGTTTCACTATCCCTTCAGACACTTCCAGGTGCCCTTCTTGCCTGGGAATCAGAGCCCACAGAGCCAGGCAGAGCATAGAGACTCAGCACCCTACCACAGCCCATTGGGCTGGAGAGAAAAGAGAGGATAGACACATGATGAAGACACAGGGGTCACTAGCAGTAAATACAAAACCACCAGCACCACTGTGTTTTAGAGAAGACTTGGCAGAAAGCTTTGAGCTATTACTGCTAAATGTGCCCGTCTGTGGCACTCCCGAGCCTGCTGTGTCTGAGGAGTCAGAGGAGCAGCTCCCTGGCCTGCAAACATCAGAAAGCTGTCATCTGCAGGGGCAGGCTATTTCTAACTAGTCTAAGGTCAGGTTCAAACATGACAGTATTTATTTATAGTTGGCAAAGGAGCTTATTTTCTGATCCTTCACTTGAGCATCTTCTTTTATTTTTTTAAAAACAGGGTTTCCCTATAGCCCCAGCTGACCTGGAACTTGCTAAGTAGACCAGGCTGGCCTCAATGTCACAGAGATCTTCCTGCCTCTGTCTCTGAAGTGTTGCAAGTAAAGGCAAGTACCCAGCAGAGCATCTTTTTGAAATCAAAGATAGCCTCATCTGAGGCGGCCAGCCTGAACCTTCTCCAGTACCTGTGATCTGCAAAGGTCTCACTGTTCTCTGCGTTGAGTGTCCCTGCAGTTGCAAACATGATGGTGGTGTCTAGGTCAGCGATGATCCCAGACACAGCTGTAGCAGCTGTGATGCATGCTTGAGTCCCCTTGTTCCCGGCCTGGAGAGCTGAGAGCACCAAGGATACCTGTAGGTGGAAAGACAGTCTGAGAGGAAGCCGGGAAATAAATGGGAGGCAACTGAAAAGCGGACCACCACTGAAAATACAGGAATCTCTCTTAGATGTTGCTGTACATAGCTTAGAGGTTTAACAGCACAGGGTCAGGGTCAAGAACCTGAGCTTGCCGCGGATGCGAGGCAAGATGCTTTACTGCTCTGGGCCTCAGTTTCTTTAATTGTGAAACAAGGCTATTATTCCTTGCCTATTGAGCTGTTTGGAGATTTAAGGAGGAAAGGTAATGTGTGTGAAGTGTCCAGCAACAAATTTGCACATCATGAGTGCCCCCAGAATGCTCACCAGGATACTATGATGCTTTCTGACACCACAGCAAGGGATCAAAGCAGGGTCCTGAGAAGTGGGCAGCCACCTCCACTCCTTCAGTTAGGTCTGGAAGGGACAGTCACTAACTCATCACTCCTTTCCCTGGCCATGCAGGACAGGCTATTCTCCAGAGTGAACCCAGCGGGGGCTCCTACATGTCATCATCCACTGCTAAGTGGTAATGCAGCGAGCGATCTGAGGATCTATCAAGTTACCTAAGGGCTGCTCCCCAGCACATTCCACACTAGAAACCTCAGCTCCTCAAGTGCCCCTTGCCCCTCCCTCTTCCACAGCCTGACTGTTCCACACCTCAGCTTACACTCTTAACCATGTGGCTACCTGACTGTCATCTGGCATGTCTTCCAGATGCTGAAGTCCCCACACAGGGTCAGTGATCTGCTGCCAGGAGAGCTCCCCTCGTGCTCACACGTGCACCCGGCAGGCTACTGTTCAAAGTTCCCTCTGCTGAGAGGCACCTCCCCCTGGGATTTCTAGCCCACTTTCTGTCCGTAGGAGCCCACTGTCCTGAAGGTTATAAACAGCATGTAACATGGGCAGCTGGAGGCTCTTTAATTTCGGCATGTACATACCTACCATCCTTGACTTTGGCTCATCCAAAGAACTGCCTGCAAATGCTGTGTGTGTGTGTGTGTGTGTGTGTGTGTGTGTGTGTGTGTGTGTATGTACACCTATGTGTGGAGGCCAGAGGTCAACCTCTGAGTGTTTTCCTCAGTCAATCTCCACATATTTTTTAGGATTTGGTCTCTCAGGACTGGAGAGATGGCTCAGAGGTTAAGAGCACTGATTGCTCTTGCAGAGGACTTGGGTTCGGTTCCTAGCATCCACATGGAGGCTAACAATCGTCCATTAACTCTAGTTCCAGCAGATCTGATGCCCTCTTATGACCTCTGTGGGCATTGTATGACATGGGTGTACACTCATACATATAAAATACAATACACTCATACATATAAAATAAAAATAAATAAAATATTTTTAAAAAGACAGGGTCTTTCATTGAATGCTCTCACTTGGCTAGACTGGTTGGCTAGTAAGCCCCAGGAATTCGCCTGTCTCTGGTCACCAGTGCTGGGATAAGGTAAATATACTTCTTGAAGCTTGCAGACCAGGCAGGGGTATCATAGCATTAAAAAGGGTTGGAGATACTCTCTGTTGGGCTGCTCAGGTTTCAGGAGAGATTGTGAGCACAGGCCTGCAAGAGGAACTCAGGGACCATTTTCTCCAAGACTAATTCACAAGGAACCGTTTCTTCTCCTGTGGCGGTTAGTTTTAATTGTCACCTTGACACAAGGCTCACCATGGAATAGAGTCTCAATGAGGGACTATCTAGATCAAGCTGATCTGTGGGTACACTGTGAGGAATTTTTTTCTTAATTAGATGCAGTGATGTGGGAAGACTCTGCCTGAAAAACCAGAGGCTCCATTTCCTGGCTTGCGGTCCTGGACTTTATAAGAGTAGAGACAGCGAGCTGAGTACCGAGCACGCACGCATTCTCTCGTTGCTCCTGACTGCACGTGACCTGACCTGCTGCTTCAAGCTCCTGACTTCCCCACGGTGATGGGCCGGGACCTGGAAGTGAGCTAGAACAAACGCCTTTTCCACCAAATTGCTTTTTGTTGGGCTATTTTTTCACAGCAACAGAAATGAAACTGGGACACCTCCCCATTTGTCAGACCTTTTAAAAAAAATATCTTATTATTTTTAATTTATGTAGATGAGTGTATTGCCTGTGTATAGGTAGGTGCACCTTTGTCGTGCAGTGCCCGAGTAGGTCAGAAGAGGGTCTCAGATTCCCCTGGAACTGGAGTTACAGAGGATTGTTAGTTGCCATGTGGGTGCTGGGAATTGAACCCAGGTCACCTGCAAGAGAAGTCAGTGCTCTTAACTTTTGAGCCCTCTCTCCAGCCCCTTATTTATTATTTTTATTTTATGTGTATGAGTGTATTGCTTGGGCTCTCGCCCTAATGCAGGCTCAGGGGTGGGGGGTGGGCAAGTAGGGGGTAGGGGTAGGGTGGGGGATCTGGTAGGGCTTTGAAGGGAGGGAAATGCCTTCCGCCAGCTTAGAGATTTATTTCCTCCTCCTGTGGAGGTCAGTCCTGTGAGCTGGGGGAGGCTGCCACATGGAGGCTCGGTCTTGTCTAGGAATGTCTGACAGAGCAGCCTCTGTAAGCAGCTTCCCATTGCGGGCTTCCCCTGTCCAGCTCTCCAGCCTGTGGCCAAGTTTCTGAACAATACAGGGCTCTATGTGTTGAGAACTCGGGAAGAGGAATGGCGCCCTAGTATGGGTACCACAGCCTGCTTTCTACGTGCCTGTCCAGACATGACTGGGCACATAATCAAAGCCCGGGTCTGCCTATGGGGGGAGAGTAACCAAACTACTAGACATGAAGAGATGGATCCAATAGGGATCTTCTTAGCTAGGAAAACATCACGGGAGAAAAGAATTTTGGAGGTTTACAGACAATAGTGCTTATTATCTGTTAACTATTCAACTATGTACCTGGCATGGTACCATGTACTTTTACATGCTTTGATTCTATGAGTCAGATGTTATAAACCTGTGTACTCATTTTACAGATAAGGAAATAGAGGCCTGGAAAGGTGATATAACTGCGCTAAGCTCTTCAAGCCTTCCCAGTCATACTTTTCTGTTTGGGGTCAGAAGCCCAAGGGAGTTCCTGCTCCTCCACTGTGTATCAAGTCACTATGTAGTTACTGAACCTTCAGAACCATCAGAAGAGGTCACACATAGGGGGAACTTTCAGTCTTGTTTGTTCACTCTTGATTTTTCTGCCTTGCCTCCCCTGTGCTGGGACTGCGCCCCTGCACCACATCTAGCCCTTTCATCTTTCTGATCTAGCCCCTAGCACCTAGGAACCCCTTAGGGAAGGAGGACCAAGGGCTAGAGAAAGGGGCTCTGGTGTCAGGCTTCCCCCAGGCTCCTCCTGATGGTGATTTTGATAGGGCTCTCTGCAGGGAGTCCTTTTAGAATGCTGAGCAACAGGCCCTGACCTTCCTGATACAGTCTGTTTTATCTTGAATTTCTCAGGTCCTGTGGAGTGCCCTGGCTCTGACATCACTCCCTCACCTGGGTAGTGCCTTGGCTGGATTAACTTGGGTTTAGCCTCCATCACAGGTAGTCACCAAGTGCTGGTCCCACCTCCACAATGATCATCTCTCTTTCATCCAGGGGGGCTTCATACCTTCTCAGTGACGGCGCGGGCACACTCGATCAGCTCTCTCTTGGTGTAGCTGTCTGTGGGGCACACCTGGAGGGCCCCTGCCTTCTGCACCAGGAAGATACAGCCGTGACCCAGGTCCTGCACACGTGTGCGAATCTGGAATCCGATCTAGAGAGGCAAAGCCAGGAGGGGAAGGACCGTGAGGGACCCTGCCACTAAGCACTGCCCTGGCTGGAAAATTTGTCTAGTTCCCTACAGGGCCCTGGCTGGGAAAATTCCATTCCCATTTTGACTCCCTGTCTGGTGAAGTGTGGATCTGGTGGACTAGCTTCCAGCTGTAGAGACTGTAAGTCGCCCACAGCGATCCATTAAGCCTGGAGCTCACAGGGCCAGTACAATATCTTCACAATGTGTGTTTTCTGAGGTCTAGCTCATCTGGGCCCCAAGCTACCTGACAGGAATAAATGTTATTCAGACTGAGATAGTTCTGTTATTCATTCAACAAGCACTTATTGAGCCCTCACAGTGTGCCAACCCTTTGTCTTTGCAATGTTTTTCATGTATTCCTCGCGTAGGAAGGAAAGCCTAGAGCAGTAACTGAAAGGTCAAAGTAGAGTTTTAGTATTAGGCATCTTTTAAGTGGTCAGATTCTTACAAAACTGGTATGTTTACCAACCAGAAGATCCTGTTCCTCAACTGAGTCACACAGTAAGAATCACACAGAGCCCAGGCTTCCCATCTCCTGAGCCAGGTTTCCTGAAGAAGGGCACATTTTCAGTACTGAAGGCTCAATGGGCAGGCATTCCTTTTACTTACTTGATTTTTTAAAAAGAGACAGGGTCTCATGTAGCCCAGGCTGGCCTCAAATGTCTAGGTAGTAAAAATGACTTTGAAATGATCCTCCAATTCTCAAGTGCAGGACTTACAGATGTGGGCAACCACACCCAGGGGTGCGGATGGAACCCAGGGCCTCACACATGCTAGACTGCTATACTACCAACTAGCTACATCCCTAGCCCAGAACTGCATCCTTTTAAGGACCTTGGGTTGTGTGATTACAAGAGGTAGTTTGTCAATGAAAAGCCAAATGAATCTCACTATAGCTAAGCTGCCAGCTGTCTCTTTTGAGGTATATAAATTCCACCTCCCCAAAACATGCTCTCTCCTGGTTCTGGTTCACTTTAGGTCCAATCAATACAGCTGCCATAAATGAGCTAACTCCCGACCAGGGTAAACAACTAAGAAGAAAACAAAAACTTGAAGTACAAGTCAGTGTTATTTTGAAGGGGCCGCTTCTTCCAGTATTTGTCAAGAATATTTACCAAGAGATCTCTTTTACAGTAAATATGACCAGGGAGATTCTGGCCCAGGGGATAGTGTCTTCTGCTTCTATCTCATTAGTCAGAGTTTAGGGAAGAGTGACTCTGGAGAGCAGGGAGAACTATAAATGCTCTCTTTCCTACTATAGAAATACAGACAGCTTTGGGGTGGAGGTGGGGAGGTTCTTCTCTTAACTCCTTAAAGGCTAAAGGATTTTGGAATCTATTTAACAGAAAATGCTTATGATTCAGAAGTCTGAGCATCCAATCTCTGGGTGTCATCTAGCATGTGCACGAGGTACCATTGGATACTAGAGCATGCCAGCTCTGCAGAGAGGCATGGACAGACAGAACAATGAGGCCCTGACTGATGGGGGGAAAGGCTCTCCAACAGCCACAGAGAACGGATGTCACTGGCATATTTTGTCGTTTGTTTTCACATAGGCTCTTGCTATGCACGTCCATTTGCTAGATGTGTTTGTTGGCTTACAGACAACACCAAGGTGAAGCAGGGTATAAGCCATCAGTCTCAAACTCGACCTGGTCCTAGAAATTTTCCAGGTCCACAGAGTTTAGTGAGAAGCTAACCTAAAGGCAAGAGTTCTTATATGAAAGATGACAAAAGACTCCAGGATGACAGGTGACTGCTGGTGACATCAAGGGAAGAAGGAAGCAGCACTCCCAGAGTTTTAAAATAAAGAGATTTCCAGTTCAAGTTTTTAAAAGTGGCTTCAGTTAAAATAGAGTTTTGTGGTTCTAAGCAATTTCACTAAATGCTCTGAGCCTGTGTGCTTATCTGTGACATGGGGGAGAAGACATGAATCTTGTCTTATATACTGTGTTGGGAGCAACTGCACTCATCACAGTATCTAGGGTTGGCACTTAGTGGTTCTTCCTGTTTTCCAGGTGTGTGTGCCATGGTAGGGCACTTAAATACAAGTGGATAACAGAATCAACATAGTCTAATGGCAATGTCATTGGATATTTTATAGTATTGGAAGAACTTTCTAGAAAGGGAATGAATTCTTAAAACTGTTTAAACAGATAAAGAACTGAAAATTGCCCAGCTTTCTAAAGCAACATTAAACTTCTCAGGAAGTACGGCCCAACTTTGTAAGACACACATGGTGGACTGAAGCATGCAGATTTATTATAAAGAAATGTTGCTCAAAGCCATACAAGGTAGTTTTAAATTGGCAACTTAAGAAAGCATTACTTGAGTCTCAAGAAAATCCTCAATTCCCTTCTTGCTCAAATAAAAATACTGTGGAGAAAACCATCTTCTGGTTTTGGGTCTCAAAGGGAATTTTAAAAACCTAGCCTTTATGAAGTTTTAGATCCAATTTCAATGGGGGAGGGGGTGTTGTCTAAGAAAAACTGATCATTTTCTCCACCGCCTAAAACCAAACAAAATGGGATGACTTTCTGCAGTTCTTAAAATCAACCAGGTCCAGAATCACTCTTCTGGGAGAGCCTGTGAGAGCTGGAGAGGCAGCACCAGACCTTGTCTGACAAACTCAGGAAAACACAGGAGGGAAAAAAATAGATGACCGGCCATAAAACCAGGCGTCACTCCCTCAGCTCCAGAGAGCGAATCCTGGGGTGGAAAGTTTTAAAATGAGCTAGAGAATGCACGTCCATCCCACCTGGGGGGTGAAGGCTGTGGTTCCTGCTGCAGGCGCTTAACAAATATGCTTTCCCTGGCTTTTCAGACACTCAGCATTACACACGGTTACAAGGTGGTGGTGGTGGGGGGGGGAGTTCCCTAGAGACAGAGCTACAGTCGCTAAATCTTTCCTCTAGGACTTGACATGTAGGAATTCTGGCTCCTAGGACCTCAGTCCTCTGCCTCTTCCTCTCCCTCCCCCGACCTTTCCTTTCTCCCTCTCTTCTTTCTCCTTCTCTTTTCAGGTGTGTGTGTATAGACCAGAAGTCACTGCTAGGTGTCTTCCTCAATCTCTCAATCTCTACCTTAATTTTTCAGACAAGCTTTCTCACAGACCCTGGAGATTACTGGTTTGGCTGGACTGGATAGCCAATAAGCTACCCAGGGACCCTCCGGTCTGCCACTCCCCAGTGTAGGATTATAGGCAGCCATGACTAGCTTCTTCTGTGGGTGCTGGGGATCATAACTAGAGTCCTCATATTTGCACAACACTTTACTGACTGAGCCATCTTTCTGACCTCTTCCCAGCCTTTATTTTTCCAAAGAGGAAACTAATCTTAAGTTGCAAAGCTGACAGAGGGCTTTTAACTATTCTGAAGACATTTTTCACAGTGATACTAACAAAGGCTTTGAGTTTTCCATGGAAAAATAAGCAGAGAAAGGTCCTGCTTGATGTTTAAGGGCAGAACTCTGACTTTTCCTGTAATTGTCACATTGTGGAAAAGACCAGAATGCTGACTCAGCAGGGCACGCCACAGGACTCCACAGGAAAGGCTTCCCACTTGCCCTAGATATAAATATTTTCACATGCTGGGATGTGGGGTGCCCTCAAGTACACAATAACTTCCACAATTTGGGTATATTAAAAAACACAAAAACAAACAAAAGAACACCCTATATTGCTCCGGGGATCTCCTAACCTTCTCAGTTTCCCCCCAAGTATCTCTCTGGCAAAGGCACACAGAGAATTCTCCCACACAAGCCACTGGCAATTTTATATTCTCTCTGCCCTTTGTGGCTCAGGGTCATACTGCTCTCATGTCTGCACTGTTAAAATACATCTCCAGATGTCACAGTGAAAAAGGCAAACCTTAAAGAAAACTTCAGCAGCTAAAACCCAGGACCAACATGAGGTAACCTGTTGTGCGTTTAGCAATGCAATCTCGTTCCTGGCTGCCTGATTTTATATTTCCCATTGTAGAGAGGAGTTCTGTGCTTCCCGAGTGGGGTGGGAGGCTCATGAAAACACTGATGTGGAAAAGGCTCCACAGATCACTTGAGCAGGCCAGTGTTCCAAACTCCCCAAACAGAAGGGGGTAGATTCTATGCACAGAGCTTTCTGTGGAAAAGGATCCAACCCTGGCAATCATGGCCTCTGGTTTTAATCTCCTAGCAAAGCCAAATACTTCTTTCTCTTGTCCAAACCTTTCCTTACTGTAACAAAAGTTCTCCATTTGTTTATGAAATGCAAAATTACATGGTGACCAAATGAATTATATGTCTAGATAAACTACAGACTAGAATTCTAGTCTGGTCTTACTAAAACAGGGAGCCTATTTAAAAAAAAAGATGAGCCCGTGTAAAAGAAATCAGGATACGAGTATCTGATAGGTTCTTTCTTGGTGACAACGTAATTATTAAGAAACATAATTATTCATGCTGTAGCCTAAACAATCATTCTGCAAACTGAAAACACAGGCACAGTTAGAAACAGAAGGAACTCCATGCTAGATATATATGTACGTAAGTACATATATATGATATGCCTGTTTGCATGCTGTGCTGGATAGCTTCAGTTGTCAACTTGACACACGTGAGTGGAGGGAACCTCAACTGGCCTGTGGCCATGTCTGTGGGGCATTTTCTTCATTGTTGAGTGATGTGGGGGGCCTCGCCCCTGGGCAGGTGGTCCCGTGCTGTATAAAAAAATTAGGCTGAGCATGGCCAGAGAAGCAAGCCAGTGAGCATCGTTTCTCCATGGCCTCTGCTTCAAGTTCCTACCCTGAGTTCCTGCCTTGGCTTCCCTTGATGATGAACTGTGAGCTGTAGGTCATATAAACAACTCTTTCCTCCCAAGGTGGTTTGGGTCAGTGTTTTTATCTCAGCAATAAAAAGTAACTAGGACACATGCATTGCATTACTACAACACATGTTAGAAAGTGATGTGCTTGGGGTCTTCATTTCTGCAGACACACTTGGGCCTGATTTGCAGAAGAATGAGCAGCATCAGGTGACTCGAGGACAGTGACTATCATTACAAGGAGACGCACAGACCAGTTACAACCTGTGGCCTCCACAGCCTTGGCCATTTAGGAATATACTGAACAGGGCTTACATGCAATAGATAAGCTTACCAAATTTCACAGAATGAGGTTACCTGTGTCTTCCTAGTGTTCCTGTGGTCCCTCCATCAGTCTGTATTTCAGACTCATCTTTCTCTAGGGAGCCACAGTTTCTTGAGCCCTAAAAACCCTTCTGGGTATTCACTCTAATGCAGATGCCATTAGCTGTGCTGTGCCTTCCCAGGGGATCATTTCATTCTTCTCAACTTTCAGAGACCATAGCTTTTTGAAAGTCACCAAATTTTGCCATTCAAAGACCCTTATGGGTAGAGGCTTGCTGAGGCAAAGTTCATGCTGGCCCTGATGGAAAGGTATGAGGGAAGCAGGTAGGTCCTGAAGAACATACCACGGGTGTCAAGGTGGGTGAGATCTGAGCCAGTTTCTACAAAGCTAGGAACCTATAGGTGAGGCTTTGTGTCATAAAATCTGGTTTTTCCTCAACAGAAAGGAAGTGAAATCCTACGCACGTATCTTCTAACACTTTTGGGAGCCTTTGGAAAACAAACATACTGGAAGGATGTGCTAAAGGGGAACAGAAAGCAGGAAGGCAGAGGCCCCTGGTTTGGGCATTTTAGGAGGGTGATGGACAGGTGGAATGGAACACTGCCACAGAGCCCTTCTGTCTGGGAGCTGCCCCTCATCCCCCCGGCCCCCTCCACCCCGGGTGCTCTAGATCATGGCTAGCTGGCCTTAGCAAGGGTCCAAGTCTGGGCACAACTTGGGGGTATCTGTGTAAGGCTGGGGCATCACTATACAGTAATGGGAACGAAAACCTGCTTCTGGCTGCTGGGCTGGGGTCTTCCGGAGCAGAGCTACATGGTACTCCCTCCTCCCCCAGGATACGGGAACCACTGTGTGTTTGCTTCTTAAAATAAGGGCCTTAAGGTGGCAGACCTCCTCTGGTTCGGCGGTGGCTGCTGCCATCTGGCCCTGGAGAGCCAAGTGCCCATAGTCACTGGTCATTTGTGAAGCCAGGCCTCCCAACTCCTCCGGGTTAGTAACCGACTTAGTCATCTGGAAAAAGAAAACAAGCAAGACACAAATACACACATACACACACAAAAAGAAGCATCAGACCCATGTGTTAATACCTGGGGAGCCAAAGGGTTTCATTCACTTTTAGCCCCTGGGTAAGGTAAGGGCCTGGCCTGCACTGAGGGTGGGGCGCCCGGGAGGGCGGTTCAAGCGAAGCCCATGCTGCATCATACACGACAGGCCAGGGCCGTGACCACGCTGGAGGGCCCCTCAAGTCAGCAGCTCCTGGCTGTGCCAGATGGGCACACGCTCAGCATGCAGGCCATGCAGCATGGGGCCCTTTCCTTAGCGGTCACTCTCAGAAGCTGTCCTATGAGGGTACCAGAGGAATTCCATGAGGAACCACCAGGGGGAAACAAGCCTTGTGAATGGTTACAGCTTGAACGAGGGTTCTATGAGGACTTGCTCTAGTATCTGGGTCTCTAGGAGCAGGTCCCAACTGGGTAGGAGAGGGCCTGAGGATGGGGCTGTCACAAAGTCATGAATGAGGCATGGTGGAGAAGCCAAAATTCTAGAGGAAGAGTCTCAGAGAATGCAGCTCTGGGATGAATGTCCCAAAGCAGGAGAAAGTGTCCACCAGAAACTTGGGTAGGTATGCTGTGATCCCCACGGCCAAGTCTCACTTTCTGTGGTAAGTGCAATCTTTCCTCCGGGCCTCAGAACACCATGTCTCAGTTTAATCTTATTTACTCAACATTAGCCTCAAGTTTTGCATCTTTCCATGAATAAAGAGGGCCAATCAATTCCCCAACAGAAGTGTTAACCTGTTACCTAAAGGTCTGTCCGTGTCTCCCTTCAAGAGATTTCACCCCGGCTCTACCTCTTTCTCACTCTCTTTAAAAAATATATTTTTTATTTATTCTCTTTGTTTCATGTGTATGAGTGCATTGCCAGCATGTAGATGAGCGTGCACATGTGTAGTCAGTGCCCATTGAGAAGAGGCATCGGTTGGATCTCTAGAACTGGAGTTATGGACAGTTGTTAGCGGCCACATCGGTGCTGGGAACTGAATCTAGGTCCTCTGCAAGAGCAGTCAGTGCTCTTAACTGCCGACCTTCTCCCCAGCCCCTCACTCTTTTTTTGAAAGAGATCTTACTCTTATTTTTAATGATGTGTATGCATGTATGTATAGGCATGTACATGTGTACAAGTGCCTATGGAGGCCAGAAGGCATCAGATCCCCTGGAGGTGGAGTTATAGGTGGTTGGGAATCACTTGAGTTGAGGGAACTGAACTTGGGTCTTTTGCAAGAGCACTATATGCTCTTAACTACTGAACCAGCTCTCCAGCCCTCTTCTCCTTCTTAAGAGGGAGATGGGCAAGTAGGGAGGAGGCCCGGCAGTGCAATTCTCTCTCTGAAGCCTTTAAAACTTTTTCTTTTTTATATTTATTTAGTGTACATGGCTTGATGGCACCACCATGCCCAGATTAAAGGGCTTAAAAAAATTCCCTTTTTAATAACTACATATCTATTGAGATGGAAACGCTCGTCTCATCTAAGGCACATAAGTCACAATGCCACAGGTCTCAAGCCCAAGAGTGGGTTCCAAAGAGTACATGCCAAATCTCAAGAGAGTGAAGTGGTATCATGAGCTATACCATTTGTGCCCTGCCAACAGGAACACAAAGATTCTTCACCAGGTGAGGCATGCCTTTCTCCAACTCAAAGTGTAGGAAAGGCTATGTAGTTGGATGCTGGGATCCTTGATCCAAGGCACCATGGGACAAGACAGGCTGGCCGAAAGCCTGGCCCAGAAGACACTCCAGAAATGCCATGAGCCTATCTAAAATGCTTTTTTTACCTTTGTATTGGGTGGCAAGGCATAGTAAGGGTCAACTGATTTGTCCTCCTTCCTCCCTTGAAAGGACTGGCCTGAGGCAACTCTAGCTGGTCACAGCACTTGAGATAATGGCTACTGTTCCCTCCCTCCTCAGGTCAAGTTCTTTTAAACAGGCCTGGCACAGAGTTTCCATGCAAGAGCACAGCAAGCAGGGAAGTCTTTGTGGTCCAAGTTCAACCTCTAGTGGACACACAATTACATGACAGAACCAGTGAGAGAGGCGCCAGGGCCATCGCTGTGGGACAGGAAATACACAGTGGCTCATTCCGTTCCTCCACCTAGGAAGGCTACTTGAATTCCCAACTCAGGGTAATGTGGCAATTCTTTCTGTTTCATAGCATCTGAGCCTTCAAGTTGAGAGGAATACTTTCTTCCCAGTCCTAGCCAGTCTCCCAAGATAGCATTTGCCATCTTTCATGTAATGTACTATTTTATGTATGTGTGTGTGTGTGTGTGTGTGTGTGTGTGTGTGTGTGTGTGTGTGTGTGTGGAGTGGAGGTCAGAGGACAACTTGTTGGAGTCAGTTCTCTTTCTCTACCTTGTGGATCCAGGGAATCGAACTCAGGCTGTCGGGATCGGGGGGAGGTGTCTTTCCTCATCTTACCAGCCCTCATAGAACTTTTATACTTTGAAGGAACATGTACTGTTTTCCAGTGCTACTTGTAAAGATCCCAAAACACAATTCTGTTACTATCATGTTTTAGTGAGAAAATTATTTTCAGAAGTTGCAGGCCTTCTGTTGTCAGGAATTGGAAAACAAAACAAAAAAGCCACAATTTGATTTTGCCTAAAAGACTGACAAACCTGACTGCCTCTCCTCACCCCCCAGCTCACTCCCAATAGCCCCAGCTGGCTGGTAATTCACTACGTAGATCAGGCAGGCCAGAGAGATCTGTCTGGCCTGCCTCTGCCTGCTGAGTGTTGGGGTTAAAGGTGTTCATCACCAAGCACAGCTCTGGCCACCTTCTTTTGTACTATACTATCTTCTTTTAATCTATCAAAATGCCTTTCAGAGCTGAGTGGGAGTCTTTGTAAGTCCATCTTCTTTCTCATTTACTGCTTTCTCTCATGTTATCTCCTCTGTCCTTATGTCCAAGTCTCAGGCAACTTTAATTCTGTCTTGCTGTTTTCTCAGAGATGAAAACCCCAACAGTCTGGGATTTCCAAACCACAGGAAACAGAGGAAACACAGAAAGAGGGTAAGAGCCAGCTTCCAGGAGGAACTAGAACCGTGGCTGGCCACCCTCTCTAGCATAACCCCAGCTTCGAGGACTCAGGCTGTGGTGGATGGAAGGGCACCCCATAGTAGGCAGGGCAGTTCTTTTTCTTCTTACCATTTCCTGAGCTGTGACAGCAATGGCTTTGGAGTATTTAACCACAGTCGTCTGGTAGTCAACAAATGTTCCCTTTGGTTCTGGAGGTGTGCCTTCATCTAGCTGTAGAACAGAAGAAAAGAATCCAGAAGTCATAAGCCTAGTGAAGTGTGGGATGGATTTGTTAGAATTAGAAACTTAATGCCAAAACTTCTCTAATCAGGACTACAATGGAGATGCATTTAAAGTACTCCAGGGATGCATTCAAGACAAGGTCCCAGTTTTTATCTGAAAGGAGTGGTAGAGAATCCAGAGGAAGGCTGCTTTAGCTAAGTCTTATCAGACAAGGAGGCTGCCAGTATACAAGGTGGGGGAGGGTGCCCTGGAAGAGGGAGGAGCCCTGAAATAACTAAATATTTATTTATCAGTCTTTTTGAGACAGGGTCTCCCTGTAACCCCAGCTGGCCTAGAACTCACTATATAGACCAGCCTGGCCTTGAACTCACAGAGATCCATCTGCCTCTGCCTTCCAAGTGCTGGGATTAAAGGTATACAACACCATACCTGTTTTATTTATTATTTTTATTTTATATGTATGAGTATATTGCCTACATGTATGTAAGTATACCTGTATTGTGCAATGTCACTGGAGGTCAGAAGAGGGCATAGGATTTCCTGGAACTGGAGTTACAGACAGTTTTTAACCAACTTGTGGGTACTTGGACTCAAATCCAGGTCCTCTGTGAGAGCAGCTAGTGCTCTTAAAAGTTGAGCCATCTCTCCGGCCCCAGGAACTGCCTTATTTTGAGAAAAATCTCCCTGGCAGTTTCTTGCCGTGTGGTTTGGAGTCAGGAAGCAGGATTCAAACCAAAAGTTTAACTAGGAAAATGTCAGACGATGTGTTAAAGAGCTACATGTATAAACAGGCACAAGCCATGCTAAGAGGGGAAGAACCGTGTCCACGGAGCCCATGCGCCCTGTGGCTGTGCGTCCTGGGATGTAACTCTGGGGAAATGCGTAAGGTTTCTTTCACAGGAAGACAGACAGCAGTATCTCCATCATAGCACAAGCCCTGTGAATAAAGTGAGGGTTAGGTTGTGAATTCATTCATTTAGCATGAACTGTGTCTGCATTGTGTTAGGTTCCTTCATTTAAGACATGGTCTAACTGAAAACAAGCCAGCATGCTGAAGGTCAAAGAAAGGTAAGATAAGATACTTAGCCAGTGACTATCTCTCCCCACAGCAAAATGTTAGCCAGCTGAAGGCAACAAGACAGGTAAGACAAAATGGTATTTTAGAATCTCTAACTTATTTAGTTGAATGAAGCCTCCTATATTCTAGGAATCTAGTCTTCATGCTTAAAAAAAGAATCATTATTATGACCCTCCCCTTCCTATGAAACAGGAATGACAGAGTTAGCCAGGTTTTGATTTTGTTTCTGTTAACTTGCTTGGCATCAAATGTATGCAATATCAGAGAATGCCGCTAACCCCGCTGACTGAGGAAATCAGGAGTTCAAGTGATTTGCCCAAAGTCCCTAAGACAGTCTGTGACTTCATTTTAATCCACTGGTTCCCTATTCCCTAGTGCTTACACAGACCATTGTCAAGTGACAAGAACTGCATCCAAGTTACAGTTAACTCTGTGTACCTTTACATGTTTCAGAGTTTCAAGTGATTAGTAAAGCTCAGGCCCAGAATACAAACTGCTTACTGCCTTGTTGCTTAGGGTCCAAAGACCCAAAATACCACTTCACGTGAAGGCCCCAGGGGCAGGGTGAGGAAACTGAAGATCAGGAGGTGACATGTAGTCCCCTAGATGGTAGGTCGAGGGAGGCAGATGTGATGGTTAATACTGTCAACTTGACAGAATCTAGAATCACTCAAGATACAAGCTTCTGGGCATGTCTGAGTTTCCAGACGGAGTTAACAGGTGGGAAGACCTACTCTAAATGTGGGCAGCACCATTTCATGGGCTGAGGTCCTGAGCTGAATAAAACGATGGTGAACTGGGTACCAGCATTCATCTGTCTCTTGCTTTCTGACTGCAAATGCAATGTAACCAGTTGCCTGAAGTGTCTAAATATAGTTTTGGGGTATTGTCCCCTCATGGAGATATGAGTAGCTCTAATCTCTAAATTAGCAATTCAAAGCCAGGCCTGGTACCACATGCATTAATCCCAGCACTTGGGAGGCAGAGGCAGGTGAACCTCTGAGAGTTTGAGGCCACCCTGGTCTACACAGGGAGGTCCAGACCAGCTGGGGTTACACGGAGATCCTGTCTCAAAAAGACAAAAAAAGATCACTTAGTATCCTGAAATACCATATTGTTACAGCCTTAGTTTGTTGGTGGGCATTCCAAAATACAGATGGTATCTAAGACTCTTGTCTGTACTATCCCAAGAGGGCAATTATATGTTGATGAACAATTATTTTCCTTAACAAACATCAAAAGGACACGGCTAGAGAAGAGATCCTTGCAGGAAGAGTAGGAACCACAGAGTTGAAACCATCTCCAGTCACAGTTCCTATCGACTCATGCTAACTGATGGTTCACCGAGTGAGAAAATGAGACACATGTTATCTTCTATGCCTAGTGCCTCTGTTTAGTGGTTTCTGCGTTCAACTACATATCAGAAGCATGAGATTTTAAACAAAATCCCAGTAAAGATGTCTAGGCTCCACCTCACTGAGACTACAATACAGCAGGTCAGGGGTAGAGTCTTAAGAGTTCGCATTCTAGAAAGTTCCCTGATTTTGGTGTAGCCATTCAAAAGTCCGACACTTGGTCAACACTTCTTGACTTCGTGCTGGAGTTGGTTTTCCATCACAGGTCTATGAAGTAGGCATAAGACATAAATAATTATTTCCATTTTACAAATGAGGAAGCCAGTGATACTTTCACCATGTCCATTTTAACCACATGTAAAATGGAGAGAAGGGTCAGCTGGATTACTAAGGTGATGAACTCATAATCAAGAAGGAGTAATATGTCGGTTCTATGATGGCCACCTATACACTAACTACAACCTTCAGGAAAAGAAGACTTGTTGGTTTTAGTCTTGAGTGGCAGTCATAAGAGGACAGCACTGAGGGATGGTGTGGGAGAGACTGAGGAGCAGATGCTAGAAATTCTAGAGGGATCTGGGAGCCCAAGCCCACCTTGCTCATGGCCTCTGCAATGGCATCCACCATGCCTCCCACCAGTCCCACTTCACTGGCGGCTTCATTCAATGTCACCATGATGTCATCCACGGCTTCCTTCATCAGCTGTGCAGCCTCTGTGATGGCGTCGTGGGTGTGCTGTGCCTAAGAAGGGAATTATGAAATTCTTTTAATTATGACATTCTTCTACTGTTAAGAATCACTTCGATCTGTAAGGAATAATCTCAAAACAGTAGAAGACTGGGCTAGAGGGTGGGTTCAGTGGCTAAGAGCACCTGTTGCCCTTGCAGAGGAGTTGGGTTCAGTTCCCAGTGCCCACATGGAAGCTTGTGACTGTCTGGAACTTCAGTTGCAGGGGATCTGACATCTTCTGGCTTCTGTGGGCAGTGCACACACATGGTGCACATATATGCATGTAGGCAAAACACCCATACACAAAATAAAAATAAAACTTAAAAAAAAAAAAAAAAAGCAGAAGAGAAGCCTTCCATGGTGGTGCATGCTTATAATCTCAGTACTCATAGGCTGAAGCAGGACGATCTCAAGTTTGAGGCCAGCCTGAGCAATAATATAGTGACACTCATTAAGAAACAAGCAACAGAAAAAAACCACATCCCACAATGGAGCCAATGAAAGCATTCTAATATTTTCCTTTCCCTGATTTTAAACATTTGCCTATAAAATAAAAAATAATCCCTTTTTACAACTAAAAAGAAAAAGAAAACTATAATATCAAAGTGTCTTATGGTTTGACTAGCTTTATATGATTATTAGACTCAGGACAGTGGAAAAAAAATGCCATGGATTCCTAGATACACAAGTTGACATACTTAATAATAATAATAATAAAGCTGGGCTGGGGAGATGGGTCGGAGGTTAAGAGCACTTGCTGCTCTTCTGGGGGCTCAGGTTTGGTATCTGCACTCATATCGGGCAGCTTCCAATCACTTGTAACTCCTGTTCCAAAGGATCTGATGCCCTCTTCTGGCTTCTGCATACATGTGGCGCATGTACAGACGAGCAGGCACACACATATACATACAAGGTAACAGAAATATAATTTTTAAATATTTATTTTACTATTATCTTTAATTATATACATGTGTATGTAACTGTGTGTACCTATGTGCACCATGAGAAGCCAGAGGCACTGGATCCTCTTGGAGCTGGAGCTACACAGGCAGTTTGAGCTGCTGATGTGGGTGCTGGGAAATGAATTCAGGTCCTGTGTGGGAGCAGTGCACACCTTCAACAACTAAGCCTTCTCTCCGACCTCTGATTGAAAAAAAAAAAAAAAATCCCTAATATAAAGAAAAAATGTTTGCATCACAAATGTATTCTCTTCAACATTTCCCAGCGCACTACGAATCCCTCTCTATAAATAAGCTGGATTACAGAAATGTAAGTACATACAAGAGAAATAAATTTGCAGAAGGCCTAATAAGATTTAGAACCATGTCACAAACTATATTGAGGTTGGAGGAATTAATGAGGACAGCCTTCCAAGTGCTGAATACTCACATGTTCCTTAGACAGCAGCTTGGAGACTTGCCAATGTCAAGTGCAGAATAGGGACTCACAAATGAATGAGTGAATGGACGGGAAACAATGCCAATGCTGGGCTCCCTGGAAGAGGCAAGCCACAGGACAGAAGCTTGGGTTCTAGCTCTAGTCTACCACTAGTTAGCTAAGTAGCCTGGATTCACAGCTTCACCTTGTGAGACAGGAGGATTCTAAGAAAGTCACGCACTGAACATCTCCTGAGTGATACAGGTGCAGGTGCCTTATTGATAATAATGGTAGGTTAGCAGGGGACAGTGCTCTTACCCTGTTCAATGTGACCAAAAGCCAGGGAGTTAAGTGTCAGAACTGTACTGTCACCAGGCACTGGACCTACCCGTTCAATGGTTCTGGTTATTCTGGCCTAACTGTGTGTGTCGGGGGAGAGGGGTGGATGTTAATGAGTCCTCCAAAAGGCTCAAGATACTTCATCTTCACTTTGGTGAAAACGAAGGAAAGGAGAACTCCTTGCACATTTTTTAAAAAAATAAAAGAACTTCAAGAAGACGCAATGTCAAACATGGAACTCGTGCTTCATGAACTGAGAAGCCCTGGAAAACAAGAAGAGTTCCTGAAACGTGGTATCTGATGAAAGGCCAAACATGCTGCTCACGGATGTTTATCCTTGCAGCAACTGTCGAGACACAGAGCTCTGTCTTCAGGACAGAATGAAGTAAGATCACAATTTAGGCAGATAGCTGACTTCATGGCACAGAGAGTGTTAAACAAAATGTGAGGATTGCTTTATTCTGCTCTAAGCCCTAAAGGTAGCCTCTCCTGTGTATAGTCCTTCAGAGAGAGCATCTAATACAGACACAAGCTCAAACAGAAGGGGGGCTTTATTCTAAGACCCAGATACCAATGAGAACACGACTGAAATAATTGTACATGACCATATTAAAGTCAAACATGTGTTGGAGGCTATTGCAAAGTTCTATAACTGGCCAAAATATAAAGGATAAATGACTGTGAGGTGTCTGACCCTAAGTGATACATCTACAATGCAACCACTACCCCTAAGGCTCAGGGAACGTCATGGAAGAGGAGCTGGAAAGATTGTCTAGCCTGCTGCCAGTTAACAGCTACAACAGTAAAATTTCCATAGTATCATGGTCTAATAAGATCTGCATGATGACAAAACCAGTTGACATACCAAGGTGGATGGGAGAAATTTCAAGGGGTCCCACCTCAGGATGAAAAGCTACAGGCAATCAATGGATGCTGAGGGAGGGAGAATCAATTTTCTAGAGGGACTATCTCCCTGAGAGGTAATCCCAAGTGGGCAGTCCTAATCACAGGTACAAGTACACATGAATACCACAGTGCATTTTATACATGTATATTTATAAATGTCTGAATATATATGTAACAACAATAATCAAAGAAGAGCACAAGGAATTGTGCAGGAGTTGGGGGGACCTGAGAGTATCTCAGGGGGATTGGGAAGTGTAGAAGTAATGCAAGTACAATGTTCGGGTATGGAAAAAAAGCTAAGCGCGTGTTTTAGGAGAGAGGTGAACGCTGTTAATCAAGGACCTCCTTTTGCCCCAGTAGGAGATTCTAAATGGTTATCAAACTGTTGGAACAACGGGTCCCCAAGAAAATGGAATTTCCCCAGGGACTTCACCCTAGGAGAAGGAAAAGGCTAAAGCTGGGTGCTGGCCAGGGAAGGAAGCTGTCCTCCAGGAAGAGATTTCCTACAGTTCTGACAACTTTTCAGACCACCTCGTAGGAGAGGCAGTGATGATGGGCGGGTCTATCCTTGACCAGGACTGTTGAGAGATGCATACTCTCATTCTCTGTTTAACCTAACCCTCACATCAGGACCCTAAAGACGGACTTCGGGTCGGGGTTACTAGACCCCCTTTGATTTTTCCTCTTCCCAACATGGCAGTTTTGAATAGATCTTTCTCTGCTTTTTACTATTCTCTGTCTAATTAATTAGCTTATTGAAGATGGATGGCCAAGTCTAGCTTGTCACGGCTGCCAGGTCCCAGGCTTGACCTTAACAAGTCTGATAACAAGAGCAAAATTGAGAGAAAGAAGCAGTAGGTCACAGAATGTTTCTAAGAGCATCGCCCAGAAATAAACTGCCTTCCTGTCTCCTTGGGGAGTTGGGCTGATGAATTTTCTAGGATTATGCTCCTTCATTCCTCATATTCTCTCTGTCTCTCTATGTGCTCACATGCATGTGTATGGGTATGCAGGTACATATATGTGCATACATGAACACATTTATGGGATCAGGTTGATCTTACGTGTCTTCCTCTCCACCTTATTTATTTATTCAGTTTTAGTTTTTTCAGACAGGGTCTTCCAGTAGCCTCAGCTGGCCTGGAACTTGTTATGTACACCAGGCTAGTCTTAATCTCACAGAGATCTGCCTGCCTCTACCTCCTGAGTGCTGGTATTAAAGGCGTGTGAGATCATACTCTCCGCCTTATTTTTTGAGACAGAGGCTCTCAACTGACCTGAACCTCACCAACTGGCTAGACTGGGTGGAAAGTGAGCCTCAGGGCTCCTCCTGTCTCTGCCCCAAGTGCTGGGATTAGAGGCATGCGCAGTGGTGCCTGGCTTTTCATGTGAGTGATGGGGATCCAAACTCAAGTCCTCATGCTTGTGCTGCCAGCACTTTATGAGCTATCTCCTTCACCCTGGTAAATTTTACAGGTTTTAGAGGGTGAGCTCAGAGTTTACTTCTATGAAGTCTCATCTAATCGTGACTTCTTCACCCTTGGCCTTTCCCTCTGAACCCCAAAGGCAAGCTTCATCTACATTACACAGCCTACCCCCAATCTCTACACTGTGGGCTGGGTGAGCACAATGGTTTCAGACACACAAAGACCCAGCAGGATTTCAACTAAAGCAGGCTTTAATAACCAGCAGCCCTCCAGGAAGCAAAGTGAGCAGGCCAACAATGAGATTCTTATTTTAGGCTCTGGAGGGGTTCCTTATTACTGCTCTTCATGCAAAATATATGAGAAAACCAGATCTGCTCTTTCTTGGATACATGTCTGAAGGTGGCTTCCAAGGAATCTTTTCCTTCCTAACAATACTTCTATAAAGCCCAGGACAGTAGACAATGATATTATAGTGTCATAGAAAGTGGGAGAAGGTTACAGGAGTAGATCTCAACTTTAGAAGAGAGAAAATCAAGTAATTACTTAGGCTGTTCACTAGGAGATAAGGCTGTGGTTTGGCTGGACTTGGAGGCAGGCATCAAGGAGGCATTAGAAGGCAGTGGGGGAGGGGTGGTACAGAAGGCGCTCAAGGGGCTGAGGGAAGGGCCATATAGCACAAGCCTGGGTAATACCTCAGGTTCTGAGACTGTATCTTCTTTTATTGATTGATTACTAGACATGAAGCTCATGGTGGCTTCAAATTCCCTATGCAGCTGAGGATGACCTTGAACCGATCCTCTTGCCTCCACCTCCCAAATGCTGGGATTATAGGTAGGTGCCATCAAGCCCAGTTTATGTGGTGCTGGGGATTAAATCCAGAGCTTGGTGGGTGCTAGGCAAGTGCTCAACCAACTGAGCTACATTCCCAGCCCACATTCTTGTTTTTAAATACCCAATGTACAAGGTACATTATCTCACTGAGCCTCTATAAGGATCATCAGGAGGTATTCATAATTAACCTCATTATTTGGTGGAGGAAACAAAGAAATGAAGTAATCTGTTAGCAAGAGATGGAGCTGGGATTTGAACCCATTTATGTCTAAGCCAGACCTTGTGCTGCTTGTTTTACCAAATCAGAATTACTGATAACTATTTAACAAAGTTTTATCTTATTTTTAATAATTTTTATTTATTTATTTTTAAATATTTTGTTTACTCTTTTTATTTTTGTGTGTGAGTACACTGCCTGAATGTGTGTAAGTGCACCTGTGCTCTGCACTGCCCATGGAGGTCGATGAGAGCATCAGATCCCCTGGAACGAGTTATGGACAGTTGGCAGCCACCAAGTGGGTGCTGGGCATTAGACCCAGGTCCTCTGCAAGAACAGCCACTGCTCTTGACCACTTTTCCATCTCTCTGGTCCCTCATTTTTAATAATTTTAAAGCATCTATTTATGTGTGTGTACATGTGTGTGGTAGTTTGCATATCATAATGCATGTGTGGAGGTGAGAGGACAATAGAGGGAATTAATTTAGTCCCAGACATGGCACTGAGTTCATTAGGCTTGGTGGCCAGTGCCTTTAACTATTGAGCCATCTCACCAGCCTGTTTCACATTTTAACTCTGTTTCTTCTGCAAAGGGGATACACAATACTAACCAGGCAGCAAATAAAGCTGAGTAAGTATCTATTCAAAGAATAACACTGAAGATGATTAAAGCTTTGGCCTCTCAGGAAAGGGTCTAAAGAAGCAAACTTGATGACTGATGCTGGGTGTGATAGGGTGACACCTGTTAGCGCAGTCCTTCGTAAGCTGTCACTAATTTGAGGCCAGCCTGGATAGCCAATTCCAGGACAATATGGGCTCTATCTAGGGAGACTCTGCTTCCAGAAAAGGAGGAGGAGGGGGAGGAAAGAGAGAAGGAAGAAGGGGAAGCGGCAGTAACATTTCCAAAGGAAATGGCATTCATTGGAAAGCAACTAAATGTTCTTTTATGCAAGTTGGATGTCAGCACTGAGCAGGTACCCAGTAAGTACACCAATTTGATTTCTGCAATAATCACACCTTCCTTCCCCAAGAATGCTTACCTACCTTCTATCAAGGATAAAGAACTTATAAGTAAACCTTGAGTATACATATTCCGCCCCCACCCCCCCAAAAAAACTCTTGGGAAAGCCGACAGATTATTTCTTACTTTAGAATAGCAATCAAGTTGAAGGTATTTTTCATGGCGGAACACAACAGAGCAGGGAACCTGGGATGCTGAGCGAGTCCCCGACATCTTGAACTATACCTTGGGGTTTCCTCCACCTTCCTTGGCTGCATACAGCATCTGCAGGGCAGATTCTGCCAGTGTCTTGGTCTGGTCCAGCACTGTCATCTGCTGTTGATGGTCCAGCATCTTGGAGGCAACACCAACTGCAGCTAAGATCAAGGGCTCAAAGTAGCTCGCCAGCTGCGTTACCTTTCAAGAAAGAGAAGTCCCAGGTGCATCAGGTAAGTTCAGGTCTCCTTTGGAGGGCCTGCTGGTGGAAGGGGATTGGGAGCAGGGCTGGGCTGATTGGCTATAACTTGCTTTTGAATGCACTTGCTAGTTAGCAGATGACTGCTTGGCTTTTCTTCCTCCTGGGAGTTCTTTATCTCCTTTGCATATATGTTAAGAGACCCATTCTGGTATCTAGAGGTAGATATGAAACTGAAACTGAATTTTATAAATTGTCAATTTATGACAATGTTAGGAAAAAAAGATACTCCGCAAACTCCAAAGGAATGGAAAATAGTGGAGGCACAGAGTAACAGAGGAAGTGGGGGGGAAGAAATCTGCAAAACCTTTCAGTAAGACAGTCAACTGCTGTCTACGCCAGCCCTTTGAACCAAGCCTGAAATCTGGAATAAAAGGATGATTTTACTGTAGCCTAAATGTTTTGTTTGGCTCAACTTGGAAGAATGAAAGGGGGCCATGGATTGTAGTTATTTGTAGAATATTCATCCAGCATGTGAGATAACCTGGATTTGATTTCTGGTGCACAAATCAAACCCCAAACCAGACAAAAAACCAAAACCCAAACCCAAACCAATTAAGACAGCTACCCACTGCACTCAAATAGGCCTGTTTCCAGGGACCTATGCCATATGCCATACATAATACGTACATGCTGGCCATCTGCATGCAGCATGTTACTGGAGTCGGAGGGTAGCAGAGTGATGCCCCTCTACTTAGTATCCAGAAAATCAGATTTTCACATCTTATTCCACTTGTTTCACACATAGTAATCTATTCTCACCATGCTAAAGCACGGCAGCTCTTCTGTTCTGTTCCTCATTTTGTGTGGTCACGACTAACTGTGAAGATTCCCACTGAGGGGGTTTATCAGTGCAAACCTCTGGCCTGTGGCTCTCTTAAGGCTTCTTTCCCCCACGGGGAGGAAGAACAAGTACTGTGAGGACACGGGCAGAGAGGCCACTTCACACCAGCAGGCACTGGGTCGGTATGTTATGAGGGCTGGGCTGAGGGCTGGATAAAGGTGCTGGAAAAGGGTAATAAAAGCCTGCGATGGCTACTACGGACTATTATGGACTATTAGCCACAGTAAGCATACTTTTACTCGGTTATTCCCATCAGGGTTATCTTACAGATAGGCACTGGAGCAGTGCTGCTGCTGACCCTAAGGAGTCTGTGTGTATCTGCATGTGCAGGTTCATGAGCAAGTGTGTACAAGTGCACGTGGAGGCCAAAGGACAACATCTCGTGTTCTTCTTAATCGTGTTACCGTGTTTTATTTTGGATATATGCCTGTGTTTCCGCGAGCACATATGGTGAACGGGGGAAGTTGTGTCTTCCTAGATTGCTCTTGTCCATAGTCCCCTGAGACAGGGTCTCTCATTGAACCTGCACATCACTGTGGATCTACCTGTCTCTGCTTCGCCCAGTGCGATGGTTACGAGCATGCACAGCCACACCCAGTGGCTGGAGATTTAAACTCGGGTCTTCACGCTCGCACAGTAAGCACTCGCACTCACTGTGCAGTCTCCCTAGGTCCTCCACCTTAATTTCTAAGCTAGGGTCCCGTACTGAACTTGCAGCTTGCAGATTGGGCTACAATGGCTGGCCAGCGAGACTACTAACAGGAACTGAACTTCCATATTAATATATAGGGGTAATATGTTTACTATTTACCTGAAAAATATATTGGATCATAGTCTTGCAGGGAAATAGATATAGCCTCTGTGATGACTAATATTAACTTGAGAGGACTGAGAATCACCTAGGTGGCAAGCTGCTGGGCATGATGGGGAGGGAGTTTCTGGATTAAGTTAAAAGAGGTGGGAGGATCCACCCTAACTGTGGACAGCACCACTCCGTGGGATTGGGTTCTGGATTGAATAAAAGGGAGAAAGTGGAGCACAAGTCAGTTAGCCTCTGTCTCTGTCTCTGTCTCTCTGTCTCTCTCTCTCTCTCTCCTGACTATAGATACAATATGACCAGCTGCCTCCTGCTCCCAACATACCTTCCTCAGAATGATGGACTGTACCCTCAAACTGTGAGCCAAAATGAACACTTTCTTCCTGAAGTTGCTTGTCAGGTATTTAGTTTTAGTAACTAATATGCCTTTTAAGGCCACCCTGAAATATGTTCTCGAGCTGGTGAGATGGCTCAGCAGGTAAAAGTGCTTGCTGCCAAGACTGGCAACCTGAGTTCAATCCCTAGGACCCAAATGGTAGAAAGAGACTCCTGCAAGTTACCCACTGACCTCTACATGGGCACACTATTTCCCTCCCCCAAAGGAAATATGTTCTTACAGATTTCTGCTGGAATTTAAGTGACTGCTCAAAGTAACAACTTTTCCAGCCTCTCTGCCAAACTCAGCATAAAGGCTTTGGGAACAGTGCTATCCACCCAGACTGTTCCACATGGGCAGACATATCCTTTCATCATTATCAAGGAACTCAGCTGAAAAATCAAATTTGCCACAAAGTCTTGAAAAGTCCTCCTCAGAACCAACAGAGAGTTGAGTAGGTCCTCAAACTATTTTGTAATTTGAAAAAAGCAGGAACTGAATTTCTACAGTGGATATCTACAGAGAAATTTTTGAGATTTTGCCTAGTGTAGTTCTTTTGTTAAACACATGGGACTGAGAATTTCAAACATTTTGTTATTATTTTGTGTGTGTGTGTGTGTTGTATGTGTATGTGGTGTGTATGAGTAGGTGCACATGTATGCAGTAGGCCATGAAGACCAGAAGAAGGCATTGGACCCCCTGGACTTGGAACTACAGGTAGTTGTGAGCTGCATAATATATATAGGTACTAGGATTTGAACTCAAGTCCTCTGGAAGAGCACCAAGCATGCTTGCTTGCTTTATTTATTTATTTATTTATTTATTTTTATTTATGTGTAGGTGTGTGTTGGCTGCACATGCAATGCCCACAGAGTCCAGAAGAGGGCATTGAATTCCCTGGAACTGGAGTTTTGGATGGTTGTTATCCACCAAGTGGGTGCTGGGAACTGAACCCTGGTCTTCTGCAAGAGCAGTTTGTAACTGCTGAGCCAGCCCTCAATCTCTCCAGCCCGGAGCAAATACTCTTTACCGCTGAGTCATCTCTCCAGCCTCCTTAGTGCACTTCTTGACAGTCAAAAAGGATATAGATAGCTATGCTGAGGCTAGGAGCCCCACAAGCGGGGAACAGCAAATTCCTGGCCTCTCTCCACCAAGGCACAGGCTTGTGATAAGCAACCTCTTTTCTGAGATTGTCACAGCAAACCCTCAACAGGCAAAACAGCATCTGCCACATGAACCATGTGAGGATGAACTCAGTTGAATGAGTCTTCTGGGGTGGCCACACAGGGAGGCTCTGACTGTCCAGTGTCAAGTCTGCAAGTTTACTTTACCAGAGAGGACCTTGTCCCTTTAAACACACTGTCACAAGCCTCATTGGCCAGGGATGAAAGGTGGTAGATTTTGTTCTGTGAGTGTCAACTTTAGTCTCTGGCTTATTTTAGGTTAGTTCAAGAGCAACCTTACAGTCTTCTAGTTAAAACATCTGACCCCCAATACCCTTCAAAAGATCTCACTACAGTTTCTTTTTGACTCTAGCAAAAAAAAAAAAAAATTCCTGAAGAGTTTTGAGAAGGAAACAGATGGAGGCTGATTCTTTTTCCTTTCCTTCTGCAGTTTAAGCCAGAGTTGGACTCAGGCATGACACCTGGTAATGCAGGCTTTGGGAATAATGACAAAATCAATCAAAATCTCTCACTCTCTCTGTCTCTCTCTCTCTCTCTCTCTCACACACACACACACACACACTTCCCACCCCTCTCTCAGCAGGATTCCCCAATTGCATGTTACCTTATGTCCCAGCTGGGCAGCTTCTCCCCGAGCTGCTGTGGCAATGGGATCAATAAGATGCCCAATTTCCTGGACCACTGAAGTCAGCTGTTCCTGCAGGGCCTGACAGGGAGAGAATCGTCAAGTTCACCTGACAACATTTCCTCACAACACAGCACCAATCTGAAAGGTCTTTATCAAAGACAAGGGGGGGTGGTCGTGAAATCAGAAAGTCTGGCTGTAACCCCAAGGTGAGGGTCCCTGCATCGCTCTGCTCCTGGGGTCAGAACCTCATCCTGTCTCAGATGAGAGATGAGGCAAGTCTGAGAGACATGTGTCCTGGCTTCTTCCTCCTCGATGCAGGTGGTGTCTTTGCTGTGTATTATTCAGCACTGTCACTGGGAACGTGGAATAGCAATGGCTTTCCAAGAAGGAGAGCTGACTTGGTCTAAATGGAGATAGCTAATTGGGGTCAGAGGGACATGCAGGTCTCAGTGTTCTCAGAACGTATGGAGGGGGAAGAGTGATGTGAAAATGAGATTGTTTCTCCGAAGGTGGGACCGCTTGGCTGACAGGCACCATGAAGACACCAGGTGGGCAGTGTTGCAGAGCTTGGCCAAACTTTGCTCAATGTCCTTGGGGACTTGCATGCAAACATCACAAATGCACCTGGAGGTGGTAATTATTCAGGTTTGAGATGGTTTAACCTTCTCACTTCAAAGAAATGAGTTCAGACTGCAAATAGACAAGGAAAGAAAGTCAGACCATGCTGGGAGGGAACTGAAGACGAGATTATTAACTGGAGCAGGAGAGAACCCATCCTTTGTAGGACTTGTCTTAGGAATTGCATTGGATAGTTTCAGGATTGATAGATCAGAGCATTAGGCATCTTAAGAGATGCACACGTTGACAGGTCACCTGAGAAAGTGACAATGCCCTTCCCACATCTGCTACTTTTCCATGCTGCCCTTGAAATTGAGGGCTTCGGACAGTCTATTCTGGGAGAGGGAAAGCCTACCAGGCAAGCCTGAAAGCAAAAAAGAGAGCTAGAGAGACTGGGCAGGCAGAGAGAAGCTTCCCCGAAGTCCAAAGGCCTCATTTAGCTAATTACTTATTGTCTTCTCACTTCCAATGTGATTATGGTCAAGGGTGCCAGAATATCACATCAGTGTTGTTTCATCATAGGCAGTTTGTTAAATTCAATATGGTGTATAAAAGCACATAGACAACGAAGGGGAACTTTTTCTTTCTGCAGGGGAAGCTAAGATAGAGGATGTACTTTGGAAGAGATGGTGAAAGGAGGGGGTTCCTGTGGGGAGTCCTGGGGTGCTTCCTGAATTGGGAGATATTTTAAAGGATGTCATTAAGACATATACTTAGTCTATATTTCCTGTATGTTCTACTTTAGTAAGTTTTAAAATAAATTATTATTTTAAATTTAATTTTTGCATTTCTCCTGGTCACAATACTTAGTCCTGTTTTTCATTTCTTGTAACAATGTGTGTGTGTGTGTGTGTGTGTGTGTGTGTGTGTGTATGTATGTATGTATGTGTATGTAGGTGATGTCATGATGTGGAACAGGCAGCTTTATTAATAAAAATGAGCAATTTTCAACTCTAAGTTCACTGATTAGGAAAAGGAGACACAAAGCTCATTGTGCCTGAATTCTGTGGCAGAAAGGTAAAAATACCATCCGTATGTATTAAGCTCCTTCTGCTTGTCAGGCACTGAGCTTTTCACACAGGCAAGAAGTATGAACTGAGAGCTGTGCATGGGTAACAAGCAACTCGAAGAAACAACAAAGAAAGGATAAAGTGGGCTAGGGAAATGGCTCATTGAGTAACGTTTACTGCATAAGCATGGGGACTTGAGTTTGTATCCGCAGAACCCAAGTAAAGTTGGGCACAGCAGTATAACTATGTACTACCCCAGGGCCGGGATTGAAGGGTCGGGTGGAGACAGATGGAGTCTGAGGGCTCACTGGACAGACAGTGTTACTGAAGAGAGAGCTCCAGGTTCAGGAAGAGACCACTAAAGAAAAAGGGAAAGGAATTGAGCCTCTGGCCTCCACATGTTCACCCACACAGGTAAGTGTACACGCACTCATGTGTGTAACATGGACAGACGTACACACACACAAAGGATAAAGTAGTTTTAAATAAGAGAATACAAAGGAACCCACTCCCTATAAACTATAGAATAACACAGGACAGGACTCTTTACCTCTGTATAGACCAAATACATTAGAATTTAATGCCAAACTTCTTCATTCATCAAACAGTGCATTGATGAAATGAAACAACAGGGGAGCATCCAATCTTTACCTAACTGGGCCTGCTCTACTGATGTGTACAAGTGAACACGGCAATGCTACCTTAGGACATGCAGTTATCTTACACTGACATTTTCCTGCAGATTTCAGCTACATTTGAACTTCCCATTCTAGAAGCTGGTATATTCATTCCCCGAGACATGCTGCTCCTTTTGGCCTTTGCCCTGTTCTCTCCAAAACCTTCTCAAGTTGATTGCGTAGGAGAAGGTTGCCTTGGACAGAACTCCAGCATGGGAAATATTTCCTCCGCCTCCCATAAAGCCTGATGCTGGAGTGTGTGAGGTACACCAAAGAGCCCCAGCTTACCTCCACAGAGATGTCATCCCTCGTGGCCAGGCTCTGGCTGACTGCTGCCAGTGAAGCCTGCTCGATGTCCCGGATGCATCGGTTGATGCCATCAATGGAATAGTCACATTCCCTCTGCCCAGGAGCTTTGTCCCTGGAAGGGACAGTGCAAGTCAAACACCAGCTTCAAGGGTTTCAAGTCTCACAACCTGCTCCTCTGCACTGGTCAGAAGCCCCTGCCCGCTGTCTAGTCATCTCCATCACTAGGAAAACATCTCTGGTGTTTGCTGAGCAATGCCTGGTACAGAGCCCATGCATTTCTTAATTAACACTTGGTTAACACTTGATATAGCTCTATTTCTAGGAGGAAAGACAAAGTCCCAGCCCTTCCTCTCAGGCGAATGACCAGCAACTGCAAAGGAAACAATTTGCACTTGGATTTGCCCTTCTCTGACTTGAACATAAGCCCCTAAGTTATAAGAAGAAGTTCTTGTGTGGGGTGTATGTGTGCACGTCTGTACAGAGGAACATGCAACCACGAACACTCAGAGGCCATGAGAGGACACCACGTGTCTTACTGTACCACTCTCTGCCTCATCCTCTTGAGACAAGATTTGCCACTGAACCTGGAGCTAACGTGGCAGCCAACAAGTCCCAGGGATCCTCAAGTCTGTCTTCCATAGCACTGATGTCATACCTATGCCTGGCTTTTTACATGGTCATTGGGGATTTGAACTCAGGTCCTCACCCTTGTGCAGCAAGTACTCTTACCCACTAAGCCATCTCTCCAGTCACTTAAAAAAAATGTGGGCACAGAGATTATTCTCAATACAATTAATAGGGCAAAAATACTATGCTTTCTACAGTGCATACTCGTCATAGACAACTCATGGGCTACAATAAGAGTTAAAAGTATTTAATGACATTTCCATTGTAATGCATTAAGAAAAAGTTTATAGTTTTAAACTTTGCAAAAAAAAAAAAAAAGGGAAATAACATATTATAACAAAGGAAATAAATGTGCTCTTGCCCTGGGATGTTAAGATGTTAAGTTTCATCAAATGTATAAATGATGTTTCCTAAGGCTCCTGCTATCACCAAGCAATTCAGGGACACCCAGAGTTACTGTAGGCTGCAGAATATTCCTTTAGTCTTATTACCAAAGTACAAGAACCTAAACAGCAGTGCTAACTAAGTTCTTAAAATACAGTATGATGGTTGAAGGACTGAAACGGGAGTCTTTGTGTGACTTTGGGAATGTCTCCTAAATTCTCCTGCTCATTTTCTCATTAGTAAAACTGATGCAATGCCAGTATCTACCTTAGAATGTGAGGATCAGAAAAGGTAAAAGAGGAAAAATGTTTGGAATGTCTGGTTTAGAGTAACCACATAGGTTTGCTATTATGACTAGTACCATCACAAGTTCCAAAGAGATAAAGAAAAAGGTGATAACTGTCTTAGTTTGCTTTTCTGTTGCTGTGATAAACAAAATAACCAAAAGCAATTTGGAGAAGAAAAGGTGTATTTCAACTTATAGATCACAGTTCTTCATCAAGGGCAGCCAGGGCAGGAGCCAGGTTACTGGCTTGCTCAGAAACCTTTCTTTTAAAATAAAATTTGATTCATTATGTTTTATTTTATGTATAAGAGTGTACTGCCTGCATGTATGTAAGTACACCCGGGTTGTACATGCTCATGGAAGTCAGAAGAGGGTGTCAGATTCCCAGGGGAGTCAAATCACCTACGACCTGAGTTACAGATAGTTGTTAGCTGTCATGTGGATGCTGGCCACTGAACACAGGTCCTCTGCAAAAGCAGTCGGTGCTCTTAACAGCTGGGTCATCTCTCCAGCCTGCAGTTTCCCCTTTTATACAGTCCAGACCCACCTGCCAAGGGATGGCACCATCCACAGTGGGCTGGGACCTCCTACATCAATGAGCAATCAAGAAAATACCTCACAGACATGACACAGGCCAATCTGATGGCGGAAACTGCTTGGTGTTCCCTCTTCCCATATGACTCTAGCATATGTTAAGAGGAGACCAAGGTCACTCATTGCAATAATGATCAACATTACTTAATCGGCTTAGTCTCCTCCTGCCCTATTTAGATGCAGGTAGGAGTGATCTCCAGATGAGAAACTCACCTGATAGATGTGATGAGACTCTTAATGGAGTCAGACACAGTGTGAGAATGTCCAGCCAGCACAGACCAGGTGGGTGGATCTTTGGGGTTGATGGCCAAAGAGCGAGCAGTGCGGATGAGGTATGATGAACTTTCCAGCATGGTTTTGGCAGAGACCAGGATTGGTTCTTGTGCCTGGGAGCCCTAAGACCAAGCAAGAGAGGTATGAAGGGCAGAAGATACAGAGATGAGTCAATAAGATGGGCCCTTTGGAGGGAAGCTAGCTTACAGAGTCCAGGTTGGGGGAATGTGGGCCCATGTTTGTTCCTTAAATAGTAGTCTTGAGTATGACACATCTCATAAAAGAATCAGTCCCAAACCTGGGCACAGAGATTATTCTTAATATAAAGCGACTGCTTCTCAAGGAATGAATATGTATATATAGCCACTGAGCTTCATAACTGTTCATGTAGTATCACCCACAGTAACACAATAGAGTAGGGTACTAGGTATACAGCACACTGCACAGTACTGCAAAGTAGTGTACTACACACAATACACTTACTTAGCATACAGGGTAGTAACAAAAAGATCTTTTGATGTTTTAATTATTCATGTTCACTCAGTGTCATATAGAATTAGTCAACAACCTCTACAGTTGCAAAGGCATCCCCCACCTCAGAGCTGATCTGGGCAGGAATGCTGACAAACTCGGGGTTTGATGCGAACGCTGTTAGGTTCTCCACGGCTTCAATCAAGGGTGCGGTAGCAATGCGACACTTATTGCGGTTGTCTTCAGAGAAATCCCCATCCAGGGCCTGATGGCAAAGAAAAGGAGATTTCACCCCAATGAGAAACACACAGCATTCCTAAACCACACCACAGCAGTCAGCTCCCAGCGAGAGAAGATGGCTCCGTGGGAATACCACTGAGAACATTTGGGGAATTCCGAAGCGAGTGGGAAGTAATAAGAGAGATCCCCCTGTCAGTTAGAGGGGCTGCAATACCAATCCTAAGGAGAAAGATGGATCGGGAGCCTGCTGCTGCTGTCAGTCTCCTCACGCACCACTTTCTCTGGCCATGCTGTCATACCTGGCTGCCGAGACACTGTCTTCTAGTTCTGAGATGACAATCCTCTCCTCCATTTTCAACCAGATTAAGTCTATTCCATCCCAAATGACAATGATCCTTTATGCTATGTGGCCCTTCCTTTCCCTCCCTCCCTTCTTCCCTCCCTCCCCCTTCTCCCCCCCCCTCTCTTTCTCCTTTCTTTTTTCCTCTTTTTCTTACCACCTCTTTTTGATGATGGGGACCAAAATCTGGACTTACCCATGAATTAAATCTCCAACCCTCACACTTCTGATTTTTCTACATTTTACCTGGATCCCTGAATGACTGATGGAAACAAGACCAGCACGACCTACATCTTGCAGTGAACACAATTGAAACCAAAGGGAAGGGAGAGGCTAGACCTACCCCAAACAAAAGGGGTACCTCTTAATACATATATAATGGACTACCTAGTTAAGGCAACCACACCTGCTGTGCAATTCCAGTTGTACAGTCATAGGTGAAACAAACTGAAGGTGTTAGAGGTTGCATCAAAAGGTCAGGGTGAGGGGATGATTTCTGGGTGCTGGCTATGTTCTATTTCCCAGTCTGCTTGAGAAAACATACTGAGCTCTAGGCAGGATGTGTTTTCTTTCCCACTATACATTTCATGCTTCATCTTTATTCAATTAGAAGCAGATAAGACAAGAAGATTGA